>JAWZYU010000032.1:6946309-7373809 GCA_038380435.1 Ryuthela nishihirai | reverse complement strand
CCTGTGAATCTATTCACTTGGGGCTGTCAACCCACAAACAAACAGAAAACACAGCGGAAGATTTTCCCTCCACAGAAGCCCACCAGTGCAGCTAAATCAGGATCCATAATCAAGCTCAGAGCCATATATCTGTCCAGTCCCAGTTGTTTTATATGGTCAGCACCAGGACCCTGTGTGGTTGACCACTCCTCAGCAGGGTAGAAAAAAAAGAAAAGTAGCCATAGTTGTCCAGATCAGTAGGCCACACTAGTACCTTTCAAAAGAGATACTCTCTTGTGGAAGTGAACGGAAAGGGAGGGCTGCCAGATTAGTGTGGCCTACTGATATGGACAACTATGGCTACTTTTCTTTTTTTTTCTACCCTGCTGAGCAGTGGTCAGTCACAGAGGGTCCTGGTGCTGACCATATAAACCCACTGGACTGGACAGATATATGGCTCTGAGATTGATTATGGATCCTGATTTTGCTGCACTGGTGGGCTTCTGTGGAGGGTAAATCTTCCGCTGTGTTTTCTGTTTGTTTGTGGGTTGACAGCCCCAAGTGAATAGATTCAGAGGATATGTTTATCAGCTGGTGGATAATCCTGAGCAGAGGTCATCGCAAGCACCTGAAATCTTTGCTTCTATTGGCATCGTCAAATTCTACATTGGAGGAAGTCTTCCAGTGCAGATAGCTTCAGCCTTTAGTGGTGGGGGAACGGGTCTTTGCCTCATGTCTGCGATTAGGGGGCTGTTTGATATTGTCGGCATTCCCTCTCTCAATAAACATAGTTTCTTTAAACATCCATTAAACATAAAAAGGTAGTTGGAATGTGAGGACTCTGCACAGAGCTTTTTCTCTTGATGTCCTCACACAAGAATTCCACCATTATAATTTAGATATTCTGGGCTTGCAAGAGACCAGATGGACAGATAAAGGTCATATTCTTAAAAATAATCATTAATTTCTCTTTTCAGGGAGGGACGACAATAAGCATCACGAAGGCTTGGGTCTGCTTCTCAGCAGACACGCTGGTGATGCTCTTCTAGGATATGAGTGCATTAATGAAAGGTTTCTTACAGAAAAATTTCAGACAAGCGTTAAAGACCTGAAATGTTATCTGCTGTTATGCCCCCACTGAGGATGCCGATGAGGATGAGGAGGATAGGTTTTATGAACAACTTCAGGATATTTTGAATTCTGTCAAGAAAGGAGATATTACCCTTGTTCTTGGTGACTTCAATGCCAAAGTTGGTACTGTCTCTGACCTTTGGGGAGGAGTAATAGGCCCTTTTGGTATTGGTAGCTGCAATGGTAATGGGCAGCATCTCCTGCAGGTAAGTAAACTCAATGGATTCAGAATAACTAACACTTATTACAAACACCGCGACATACATAAGTACACATGGGTTTCACCCGATGGACTGCATAAGAATATGGTTGATTATATATTAATTAACAGCAAATGGGCTAGTTCTGTTAGGAATACAAGGTCATATAGGGGAGCTGAAATTGGATCTGACCATTATCTTGTTAAAAGTGTGTTGCAACTTAAACTTAAAAAGTGTTGTGCTAGGGTTAAAAAATTTGCTTTTAATACTGAAGCTCTGAAAGACCCAGTTATAGCCAAAGCTTACCATGATAGGTTACTTAGTCATTATGACAGTCATGGTATGCTTACTACTGAAGTTGAGGAAGAATGGGATCATTTTAAACAGGCTTTCTTGGACACTAACAGTACTCTTTTAGGAAAAAAGGAGCAGAAGAGTCAGAATTATCTGAGTGATAAGGCACTTGAGCTTATTTCGGAAAGAAAGAATTAATCAATACCCTGCTAGTACTAATAGAAAGCATTACAGAGAACTTAATAAACGTGTAAAAGATCAGTTAGCTGCTGATAAGAATCTTTGGCTTGATGGTTTGGCTGACAAAGCCGAGGAAGCAGTTAGACAGCACAACAGCAGAGAGCTGTACCAGATAGTTAATGTTTTGTGTGGTAGAAAACGGACAGGTATACAGGGATTGAAGGATAAACAAGGTAAGATTATAGAAGGTGAGGATTCTGTCATGGCTAGATGGGCTGAGCATTTCAGTGATATTCTAAAGAATGCGTTTAGTTCTATTCCCATTTTTTGCAATGATGATAGATGCATTGGTGGCTTTAATGTTGGCCCTATAACACAATCTGAAGTTATTTTGACTGTTTCTAAACTTAAACTTCGTAAATCCTCAGGGGTAGATGAAATTACTACAGAAATAATTAGAGCTGGGAATGTTTCGTTACCACTTGGATGACTGAATATTTGAATATCTTTTATGATAAAGGCATGGTTCCTAAGGATTTTACCAGAGCTATTTTTATCCCTATTTTCAAAAAAGGTGATCGCAGTTCTTGTGATAACTATAGGGGTATCAGCCTACTCTCTGTTCCAGGTAAAGTTATTTCCAAGATTGTGCTTAATAGAATTAAGAATCTGGCTGACAGTCAATTGCGTGATGAGCAATGTGGATTCAGAAGTGGTAGGGGATGTGTGGATCAGATATTTTCACTTAGGCAGATTCTTGAGAAATGTTTGGAGTTTCAGAAACCTTTGGTTGCTAGCTTTGTTGATTTCAAAAAGGCTTTCGACTCTGTTGATCGTCATAATTTGTGGTTGATTATGAGATCATATGGTATACCAGACAAGTTAGTTAACATTATGAAAGCTCTCTATAATAACACTGAGTCGTGTGTGAGTGTTGGTAAGGCTTGTAGCAATTGGTTTAGCATTACGTCTGGTGTTCGACAAGGGTGCATTTTGTCTCCTTTTCACTTTAGCTTGGTTATTGATTATGTTATGCGAAATTCACTTCAAGGGAAAGATTTTGGCCTTAAATGGGCTGGAGATACGAAAATGTCTGATTTAGATTATGCTGATGATTTAGCCCTTTTGGCAAATGATGTTGATGAGATGAAATCTTTCATTCGAGCTGTTGATGAGACTGATAGTAGAGTAGGTTTGGTTATAAACAGAGAGAAAACTAAATTGATGAAAATTGGTCAGGCAGGCTGTGATTCAGTTAATCTGAATGGTTGCACCCTTGAGCAGGTGTCACAATTTAATTATCTTGGGAGCTATGTAACAGATACTGGTGATGTGCGGCATGAGATTAACAGACGAATAGGGATTGCTGCCGGTACTTTTAAGAATCTATGGAGATTGTGGAGAAATAGGCGTATACACCTAAAGACTAAAATTAGACTGTATAACAGTTTGGTTCTCTCTAGGGTTAGTTATGGTAGTAAAACTTGGACACTTTGTAAACAAGATAACAGGAAACTAGATGCTTACGCAGTATCTTGGACATTAGGTGGTTCAACTTTGTAAGTAATGATGAGGTTAGGCAAAGGAGTTTGCAACCTCCTTTAAGCAGCATATTGTGCAGAGAGAGACTCCGTTGGTTTGGCCATGTTGCCCGTATGAATAATTATAGATTGGCGAATAGGGTTATGAACAGTGCGTATGAAAGGCGTCAGAAAGAAGAGGAGGCCTAGGATGCGGTGGGCAGACAAGGTCAAACAGGACCTTGTTAGAATTGGTGTGCAGTGGCCAGATGCAGTAGATGTAGCTCAGGATAGACTTGATTGGAGATCTAAATTGCACGGTCTTGTTAGACCTCCGTAGCCCATGGCTGCTTGATGATGACGATGACGACGACGACGACGACGACGACGACGATGATGATGATGATGATGATGATGATGATGATGATGATGATGATGATGATGATGATGATGATGATTTTCATTTCCCCACAAAATATGAAATTGTGTGGACATCTGACTTTGTAGTTCGGTAGTCAATTAAAGTTCGTTTACTTTATTTACTTTAAAATTTTGAAATAAAAATCAATTTCTTAAGTTGTATGAGAATAATATAGAATAATCTAAAATTAAACTTTAAAATTTAAAGCTAGCTGCTATAACCTTAGCCATCGAGCTAACGTTTGCTACCAACTGCGTCTAGATACACCAAGCCCAAACAGTGCCAAACCAAAATGAAGTTTGAATATTAATTATAAAGTATTCTTCACTTAAATCTAGACGGGTAACTTTTTCATTTATAAATTAATTGTAACGTATTTAATAATATTTTAATAGTCACAGTAAGCAAATTATCGTTTTCTATATTATTCTAAATTAAATAATTTGTGGTTAGCTTTTAGAAACTTTAAAACTTTATGCATATATAAATATTTTCTGTTTTCCCTCTTTCGATGACTGCCCAGGCCCGGCGTATCGTGGTGGCTCTCTCTCTCTAAGTTGAGGAATATGATTTCAAAGAATATTGAGGATAGAGAAAGGATCCCACTGTAGAGTAATTAGGAGATGATGAAATGTTCCCTTCAAGGCTATTCTAAGTGTTTTATGATATATATTGTATATTTTGACTGTCCTGCACTATGTGTGATTAATGTCTCAATCAAAAGCCGAACCTTCGCAAGCTATCGGTGTCTGGTTTCCAAATGAAGCAAGAACAAGTGTTTGCAAAGGAAATCTCAACATAAGCAGAGTGAAGACTCGAGCATAAGACATCGAATTATGACCCTGGCGCTAATGGTGGTCCACAAGGGGAGTGGAGAGTATAGGTGATAGTCCTTCTTAACCAAAGGGCTAAAGGAAAGATTCAGAGAGAATCATTGCCCAGTACCACTGATTTTATTGTAAAGCTCTCACTGATATTTTTGAAAGTTGTTTACTGTCTTCCCCAATCCCCCAACTAAAATAAATATTGACATTGGGGTTTGCCAAACGCGCTACCGATTTAATCACCACTAGCTTCCTATCTGCAGGGTATTATTAGCGATACAAGCAAATAACGGTACATGTGGGTTTTATTTGAATAAGAGTACATACATGTATTTATCTACTGTATTATTACTATTTATTGAACATTGTCTTAGGTTTACTTCTCTAAAAGGAGGGAAATGGTGTTTAAGCTCCTGCTGTATATTGTATATCACTACATTTAATACTTTTGGACAACAGGGCTGCCAATTTCCTGCACTTTCATTATCCTGTTAACCTGTTCATATTTTTGGATGCATACGGAAAGGTTCATCCAATCACGATCATTTCCGTCTGCCGTGAATTATGGTATGGAATTAAATGGAAGCTATCTCAGTTGAATTAATTTCGTATATAATTTTATTGGTTGTCAAATGTTTAAAAAATTTCTCAATTATTCACATATATCATCAGTGATGGTGCATATACCTTAATTTTCACCCTTTGCAAATAAAGTTCAAAAACGTGATAAATAGCTAAAAATGAGGACCCTCTTTTTTCACAGTTATCATTTAACTGTTTTATTTTATCCTCTTTATTTAGTTTATAGGAAAATATTTCTTCTGATTTTCATTTCACATTAGGTGGCGAATGATAGATATGATCAAATTTAACATTTTATGTGCGGTATAATTGCGTTTTACAATCTTTAAGATTACATAGAACTCAGAAGTTTTCTTAGAATCATTGGACCTGTTAATCACCTTGGATTGTATGTGATTCCGGTGTATATAATCCACTGTGGAGAAGTTCAGGGACCATCCTTGACATCAGGGGAAAATTTATTGAAGATCTGTGGATCTCTTTCTTATCAATAATGGTTCTCATACCTTCTTCAGACAGCCTAATCAAATGACAGACTTACTCTAATTTCGTCTATTAAGATGGGATACTGAATGTTTATCAAACGGGAAGTGATTACTTTCTTATTCTTATCACAGTTTTTTCGGTAATGAATTCTTCTCAAAACTATAAATATAATTACTGGAAAATCTTTTCCTTATCTTTAGGTTCCATCGCCAATTTTTAATTAGAGTGGATAATTTTTAAATTATATTAGCTCAGTATTAATATACTCAACTCTAGCTCAATCTATTTATCAGTATATAAAACCATTAATGAATGTCTAAGATCTCCGTTTTCTAGTGAAGAAACAATTATTCTTTTTCACTTTCCTTCACAATTATCTTTTCCACATAGTGCAGGACAGTCTTGTTTGCAGCCAGTGCCAATGGGGAAAGACGGTTTTCGGTTCTTAGATATATAAATTATATATGTAGGGAACTTAATGAAATTTATCAAAAGAAAATGTATTGGTAGTTAAATATTTTTTTAAAATTTATTGAATAATTTTTGAGTATTTTTAAATATTGTAGTAGTATTCTAATGAATAAATCAATCTATTTTAGAAAACTTAAACATATATAGTTTATAGTTTAACTTTTTAATAATTAAATAACTAAATTTTAATTCATAATTAATTTTTCTCCGTCTTCACTTCTTTTGCTCTACATCTGTCAACAGGCGTTGTTTTAAGGTGACCTTCACGGTAACCCTGCATGTTAAATTTAGACAATACGAAATTAATACGAGTTACAATCATTAGAATTTTAGGTAATATATCTTGATAAATTATTTTCTTTTTAACATATTACGCGATTATATATTTTCTTACATATCAAGAACGTATTTTTTCTATATATTATAACAGATAAGAAATGGCCAGGTCGAAAGAGGTCAGAGATTTCTGAGAAAGGGGATCCACCTAACAGCTGTTAAGAAACAGATAGAAGTCTTCTACCTAGACCATCCAGTGTGTTCTTTAACGTGAATTGGGTATCGTACTTCTGCACATGGGGCAAGGATTAATCTAGGTCACCTAAATGCACAGACCGATTAAGTGGCTAGCACATATTCAAGCTTTCCATTCTAACAAAAACCGATGCTAGCATTCCTTCCGTGCAGCCGGTTAACTACCTTCTTTCCAAATAATAACATAGAACTGTAAATTAAAAACTATTCCAGGAAGCATTTTCTTTAGATAAGCGATTGATTTTTAGATTATTTTGTAATATTCTTATATGATCTTAATAAGAATTTTTCTTTTTGTGAAAGGCACTAAAGAAACAAATAGACATCATAAAAAAACTGCAAAGCAAGATTTCCACACATTTTGAAAATTATTGGGAAATGAGAATTACTGTCGGTTGCTAAAGGTGGCGCTGCCAACTGTGCCAATTAGTTATTCGGTGGATACATCAGATCCAGACAGGGCACTAACAGAAGAAATCTTATTTAAATATATATATAAGTTTTGCAATTTCAGTTTCCTTTGTTAAAATTCACTTAGATACACTAGGCCAGGACATTACACTTACCGTCGAAATATTGCTTATATGTATAGTTCATTAATACTTTTTTCCTTAAAGTTCTTCTGGTAATACTTTCTAAAAAATCTAGTAATTAACTGTGAAATATAAAATAAAATTTTAACAAATCATTTTTAGTATATTATATTTTACGCTATTCAAAATTAAATACATATATCGTAATAAGTTATAGGCAGATTCATCTCTTAACATTTTACGCATATTTAATTTATCATCTTTCTTCCATTCTTTGTTTTTTTTAGATGGTTCCCCAGACCAGATATATCGAGGCTCCGCCTTCGATCGACGGCGGATTATTCAGACATACTGATCTCTCCTTCCTCACTGAAAACAAATTAGAGTTTGGCGAAATTTTACCTTTTAAAAGTTTACCTCTTAAGTGCAGCAGTGATGGGAGTTTGGCCTTCACTATTCCAATTAAGCATACTGACTGCTCACAGTCAAACTCTCGAGGTTGAACAGAAAAGTTGTCCACCAGGACAACACAAGGTCCCATGTTGCATTACGGATACAGCAGAAACTGCAGCAATTGGACTGTGAAAAATGTATATATCCCCCGTATTCACCAGACCTGGCTTCCTCATATTTCCTTATAATCACTTTAGGTGGTATTGAGCTCTTGGGGGGGGGGGCGTTTTCCAAAAAGGGAATGTGATTTTGGGGGGATGTATACCAACTTCCCAATAGCCACTATTCAAATTTAATGTCAACAACCCTTGTGACCCAGATAGAGTGTCCAGTGTATCATCAATTCTGTGAAATCAGTCCTTCTTTGTTATATCACTCAATCTGAGGTAATCCACACAAAATCGGGTAGATCCATTCTTTTTCTTGACAAGAACCACTTGTGATGTTCAGGGACTCGATGATGGTCCTATAATATCTTAAGCTTCCATATCTCTTATGAGTTGTTCTGTCTCCTCCCGTTTTGCGGATGGAAGCCTTCTTGTTGGTAGATGGATTAGAGGAGCATCACCAGCGTTCATCTTATTTTCTGTCCGGTTAGTGCCGCCATAATCATTTGATGTAGCAGAAAAATGTCAGAAAACTCTTGAAGTATTTTTTCGGTATTAGCAGTTTGGTGTTCAGTTAATATCTTTCTTGTTTCTGTCCACACTAGGCCTGGACATTTACACTTACCGACGACTTTAAGACGAGAAGGGATGTCTGCAATGTGTTGGTTTGAGTCAGTAACTTCTATTGTGTTTAGATTTGTTACCTATGTAACAAGTTCACATTTTGCTAATTGTTCACACTTTTTGGTTAATTTATTGGATTCGTTACAGTTTCTCACTCTGATAGGGATCTGCTCTTTATCTACTTTGACTAAAGTCCTTGCAACCAGGATACCATGAGCCAAAGCTCCTTTACCAGGGGCATCAGTGATCACCAGTCGGAAGGTCTCAGAAGTCTCCCCCGATGTCCATAAACTATAACTTCATTTTGCGCTGAGATCTCTGTGTCTTCCATCACTAATATTGTGGTCACACTTGATAAAGAAAAGATGACCGGCTAAGCACAGGAATCTCTTCTGTCGTTTAGATGAGTAGGCTGTCACTAATGTGTAAAAATATTATTGTCACATTATTGTCAAACATTATTGTCAAATTTTAATTCCTAATTAATTTTCCTCCGTCTTCACTTCTTTTGCTCAGCGTCTGTCCACGGACGTTGCTTTCAGGTGACCTTCACGGTAATCTGTGCATGTTAAATTTAAACTATACGAAATTAATACGAGTTGTCACAAATCTCGGCAATCTCTGGCAAAGCACTCCATCGTAGATGTCAGCGATCTAAACAGGATGGCGTACAAGACAGCTACCAAATCTGATGTTGATTTTCATCCTTCCATGGACTTTAGCACGATTTCCAGTGACTGTTTGTAGGGTATATTAGACTACCTAGCATTCCAGTTTGGGTGAGGTATAGTCTTTCTTATTTTGTCTGTTCTGAGTAAAGTCACATTTGCACCACTGTCTCCTATCATATGGCAAGGCACTCCATTCATCGTTCCATCAGCTACCAACCCATTATCTCCACCATACAATGCTGAAACGTGGCGACCTTCCCTGGGGCCAACCAATCAGTAGCCAGCCTTTGATGACCCGCACGTTACTTACGCTGGTTTTATCGTCTTTTAGATGTGCTTGAACTTTGCACCCAGCATCTTTTGCAGTTGGTTCGAATATGTCCAGTCTTGACACAATTCCAACACTGTAGGTCTGTGGAAGTCTTTAAGGAGGAACCTTTTATCTCTTTTGAAACGGATAGTATGGCTCTGGTTAGTTTCTGCATTTCACTATTCTTTTCCACTCTTTCTTCTGCATTCACAAATCTCACTGTGAGGTGGTTCGTTCGCGAAGAAAGCCTGGATCATTCGTACTTCATGGCATACACCACATCTGACTGCAAGGATTCATCGTCCAACATCCTCAGGGATTGTTGAGTCTCAGGGTAGGGAACAGCAACAACAAATTGTAGGTTATCTATGTTATCTTTAATTTCTAGTGGACAGTTACTATAAGCTAATCTAGCTAGGCGCTCAATATCACTGACAAGTTCTTTCAAAGTTTCAGCACTCTTCTGCGTACGATGTTTCATATGCAGAATAAATTTGGTCATATAGCATTGTTTTAAATAACTATCACCAAATCTATTCCCTATGTATTCTATTGCAGATACCAAACTTCGATAATGAAGTCGTTTTATTTGTGGAATATTCTATAAAACCTCCGCACTAGAATTTCTTAATGGAGCTGCAAAAAAACTGGCCTTCTGAAATTCATTCGACTGCTTAGCTTTAGCGATGACTTCGAATTGTGTTTAAATACTGTCCAAGATGATTGACCACCATATGTGGAAGGTTTATTTGTATTTCTTATGATATGTGTAAAAACATTATTTTCACTAAAATTTCGATTGTCCCAAGAAGAAGGTACATTTCATTTCTTAAAATCTGAAATTGGCGTTCACAATCAATTTCAACAGAATCAAGTTTGGTGTTAAAATCACAAATAATTTCATTTACATACACTTTACACTATCAATATCATTTTGCACATCGTCAATATCATTTTGTACACCGTCAATATCATTTTTAGACCATCGATTTCAACCTTTAGACTATCACAATCTCTGTTCAGTTGGGTCTTAATGTCTTAAATTGGTCCGTTATTCAGTTATTTCTCGTCTTTGAGCTGCCATTTCAGATCTCAATTCACTATTTTGTGTAGCCACTTCGGCTTTCCAGTCATCTTTCTAAGAGGCTATTTCCGCTCTCATGTCAAGAATTTTACTATTCATGTCTTTATTTTGACAATAAAGATCACCAATTTTGCTATTCATGTCACCAGGTTTACTGTTCATATCAATTTTAAGCTTAACTAACTCATCCACACTTCTAGTGAAATTCATCAATAAATAATAACTATCCTATTACCAAATGTTATGAATTTAAAGATGGAAAATAAGCGTGAGTTTAATAAACAATAATTAGGAACAACAATTCTAAAATATTGTGATTTTTTTCAAAAATAAGAATGAAAAAAATTATGTAAACTAAATTCAACCAATAAAGATCTTTATCATTTTAAAGATAAACCTTTAGAAGCCCATAGTATCAATTAGTATTCCTACAAAGAGAGGTTTGCTCTATGATTCTTACTATCTCTACTCAAAGCATAAAATATGGATTTTTACAACAGTTGATAAGTGCCACAATCATATTTGTGAACAAACCTGCAATCTGTAAAGAATAACCTTACCAATTCCTAAGCAAACTAAATATAACTATACGTCAAATCATGAACTCTTCCTACAGAAAAGTTGAGATCAGCTCTGCTTGTTCGACTAACATATAACCTCCTCAGTCACATCTTTAAGTGTCCTAAGCATCCTACTTTTTCTTACCCGTCCAGAAAGGAATCAGCACTAATAAACTTATTTCACTTCCCCAAAATTATTGATTTTTATAATTATTTAACCACTGAGGGCGCTGTTGTATTACAATTAGCATTGTGGAAATGTTATCATTAGAGGTATCGGGAGTTATGAAATAGCAGTGGAATAGGGTCAAGGGAGATTATCAGTGTGTCATCTGAAAATAAAAATCGAATAAATGGTGTTAATTGATATCAGTTCTTTTCAAGAATGCAATAATAATAGTAAATTCCTATCATAATGAAAAATATTGTAGACTTTTATGTAGGCTAAATACAGCTGATTCATAAGTACACTGTTTCACAAACCATCAACTGAGGGGTTACAAAATGGAGCACTAGATAGATACAAATGCTTCAATTTTAATTTATATGCACTTCATAAGTACACTACTTTCAAATTTCGTTTTCAAACTAGAAAGTGTACGTGAACATTAATGATGAGTAATTTCCGTTACGAAAAGGAAATGTACAAGAAATTAATCTAAGCTTAACTGAATTCAATATTCGTCTTATTCATGACAAAGATTTTTTCCGACACATATCCCCCTTCATTCCACAAATTGTTGGTTTTGATTTACACGTTTTCGATTTATACAGTGAATTCCCTGAACCTATCTTCCGCTTAAATCGAGAGATATACATCGAGTGATGAAAGCAACCTCCTCACCTTTCTGTATTACAGATCCAGTTCATCTACTCTCATTGGTTCTTCTACTTGGTTTTATAATGAACATCAGTAGTTTTAGTTCAATAACAGTCTGATTTCGTTTTGACATTTTTCATCATCATTGCAATATAATCCGTTCAGTCTGATATGGTGTCATTTAAATTACTGCAGTAAAAACAACATAGAAAGTTCTATAAATATATATGCTACGTTTTTTTTTCAATAAATGTTTCAAACATATCTATAGAGAATACATGTGTCTTGGGTTGTTTACCTCTGAGGGGCACATTTCTGCATACAATGGACTAAATGGTCAGGTCACAAGGAACCCGGAGGTTGGGTGAGGGGAACAACTATCACAGCTCTTGGTAGAGGCAGATGGTCCAGCGTGTTCTTTAATGTGCACAGAGTATAACTCTACCGTACATGGAGCCACTGCGTAACATTCTATCAGACGGACGGCGGCCTTTCTAGTCCATCGGTGTTCCCTACTGACTGTGGGAAGGGCGGGGAGTTTTGCACAGATAAATCTCAACGCTGACCCAGCTGGGAATCCATATGGTGAATCACAATATTTTATCAATTCCTGTCTAACCCAACAAAAAATTTCATTTATATTAAAAGCAAACAATTATCTGCTAAAACTAAAAAGGTGTCTTTCCCCCAGCCCCTCTGGGTCTAAGGGGTCAACTCATTGGTGGCAATGGAAACTTCGTCACTTTCACTTTCCACCAACAAAATTTAAAATTTCTAGTATAAAAAAATGGTTTGAATATTCATTTTGAAAATTTGGAATTTTCACCTTTCCTCACCGCTAGAAGGCGGTGATTGTAGCTTTAGAGAGATTCGGAAAGTGCATATCGTAATATTTCATCAATACCTATCCAACACAAACAAAATTTTTAATTTATCTCTGTAAAAAAACATTTCGCTAGACGACAAAGCGAAACAGACAAGCAACAAAGCTTTTTTCTTTGAAAACGAGATAATATATTCGCTTTGTCGCCTGTTGTCGCGTTGTCGTCTTCATTTTTATCTTCTTCGGGATTCCATCAGGTCGTCTGATTCGCTTTGTCGTCTGTCTGTAGTAGAGGCCCAACTCTGTTACTTCCTTTTAAAGATCTTACCATTTTCCATAGTGAGCGGTCTTTAACATTAAGCGTATCGAGCTTCTTTGTCCAGGTTTTGTTTCTGTGTTCAACGGGAGATTTCCGTAAATCAGATTGTAACTGGTTATATAACTTTTTTTTATCATCTTACCTTCTAGATTTCTACCAGGACTTTTCAGTTTTGTTTTATCTCCTGATATTATTTTTTAGTTCTGTTGGAATATTATTAAGATATGAAACACTTTTAATGAATTTAGTAGCTTTACGTAATGCTCATTGAATGATTTCAGTCAAATATTTGATGGTATTATCGATACTTTGTTTATCGTTATTCTGACACCTGCCTGTAACAACAGAGTTTAAAGTACATTCGTAGGTATCCCAGTTTATTTTATTAAAATCTGTATTTTCTTGGCGAAAGCAAAATCGAGAGTTAAAAGGACTGGATAATGATCAGGTGATAATTCGTTAATTTTCCTTAACTCATATCCTGCATATAATTCATTGGAAAGAAAAATGAAGACGAAAAAAAAATATTAAGGATGCCAGTTTTTGTGAAATGTTCGACGGAACAAAATGTGGGGATTGAGGTGCATCAACCACAATGCCACTTTTATAGCATATTCTAACAGTTTTTTTTCCATGGGAATTAGTAAACCGAGAATTGGCTTCGATGGGATTAATGGGATAGTTTACGCAGTTGAAGGAAAAGCAATTTAAGTTTTCGCCTTTGATTTCGAAGCGCAGTTTCAACAAAATACAAAACAAGTTGATGATGTATTCTTTGTGAGAGAAGTCAATAAGGAAGTAGAAAAAAATTACTCTCCCGGTTGTAATGGATGTATTATATTTGTAAGCTTTGGCGAACTTAAAACAGCGATTAGAAATCTAAAATCTAGAAAGGTAGCCGGAGCAGATAATATGACAAATCAAGTCATTAAAAACCTTCTACATAACGCTTGCACTTCGCTTCTGGATATTATCAACAAAATGAATGCGTATTGACTATCTCCCATTCTCATGGAAAACTGCAGAAGTAATTATTTTTCCAAACTCCGTCAGAATCTTCCACTCCCACAAGGCTATAGACCAATTAGCTTGCTCTCATGTCTTGATAAGGTCTTCGACAGAAATATTCGAAACAGAATGGAGGATATACTCGTTGACAAAAATATCAATCAACCTGAGCAGTTCGATTTTCGCCATAAACATTCTATTTTATATCAAGTCAGGAGAGTGGTGGAATCCATTTTGGAGGCTAAAGATAAAATAGATTCCACCGTAGCAGTTTTTTTAGATATTGCAAAAGCATTTGATAGGGTCTGGATCGAGAGATTTGTCTTTAACTTAGGAAATATGATTTTTCGTCACAAAGATCATCCATCCTCAACTATTTATCTGACAGATCATTTCAAGTCAGAGTCTCTCCTCGGTCCAGCCCTATTCAATATCTACATTTCTGATTTACCAACAATGGATCGAATCGAAACAATACATATGCTGATTACACAGCATTCCCCTCTTACTCCTTATCACCGCAAATCGCGTGCAACAGAATACAAAATATGGCACACACTTTTGAGGATTAGTGCATAAAATGGCGCATCAAGATCGACACCGACAATTTCACAGCTCTGCACCCATGAAATATTGCATCATGTGTCTAATCGTATGATATTTGATAAACAGATAGTGTGAAAGGACTCGACAAAGTGTCTTGGTGTCACGATCAACCAAGAACTTACACGGGATGAACACATTTGCTCTGTTGTACATAAGGCATCCCATGGCCGAGTGGTTAGTGCGCTTGGCTACTGATCTAAGGGACTGGGTTCGAACTCCGGGTATGGATGTATGTGTAGTTTTTCTGCTGAGGTCCTGCCATCCTCTCAGTCCTTCTACTCTGGCATATAAACTGATAGGCTCCTGTCAGACCTCTGTGGCAAGCAGCTGCTTGAGGGGGCACTTATATTTAATTTATTTACTTAAGTCCCGTGTAATAGAGTTTAAATTATATTCATTTCTCTCCAGAAAATCTAATCTATCAATTGATAACAAGAGAGCGATCTAAGATATGATTCTGAAACCTATAATTCTCTATGCTGCCCCAATTTGGAGTCATTGTTCACAACCAATATCAAGCAGCTTCAGACTTTCCAAAATCAAATTTTGAGTTCAATTGTGGCCGCACCATGGTTTGTGAGAACACGATCATTCTCCGAAATCTTAATGTGCGACCAATACATGAACACATCAAAGCCCAGGCAATCAAGTTCTTTCAAAATGCAGAAAATCACCGAAATCATCTTATCTCTAATGCCATCAACTATGATTCTTCTGCTCAACAAAAGTAAAAGAGATGCAAACTGTTTGAAACTGGTTTATTACTTTATCTGATTGTCGTTATAAAAGCATTATGCTTTATTTTGGTTTATTTTAAATATTTTGTTAATGCCGTAGGCAATATATCAGACGAAATACGTAAAGGCAACAACCCGTTACTAACGACATATCAATAATGATCTCTGATCTCTGTGTAAGATACAAGATCAGATTTTGTAAATTTTGTGTTAAACTCTGAGCGACATTTTTTTTACACAGTGGAATGAATGGCAAGATCACAAGGACCGCGAGGGTTCAGAGTTGGTTAGGAGAAGAGCACTCACTGAACAGCTTTCAGGAGAACATTTTAACGATCAAGCAAATTTTAATTGATTGTATCGCTTAAATCTAGCTTTTAATCTAGAACGACCGTTAGTTTTTTAACCTTCATGATTGTGTTCGAATCACACCTGGGCCGGTTTTGAGATTTATCTCCACAAAAACTCCTCGCCCTGCACTCGGTCAGTAGGGGACACCGATGGGCTCGGAAATGCTGCCGTCCGTCTCATGGGACGTTAAGTGGTGGCCTGTATACGAGAGAACCATACCATGTGACGCTGGATGGCCTTCATGAGAGGCTACCATATCTCTCCTAACAATTTGTCCAGTGGGTACCGCCCAACGTTCTCTGTGACCTCGGGGACCTTGAGAGCTGATTATTTTTTTCCCACTGTGAGCAAAGAAAAATTAATTTCAGATGTAAAACCACTCAATCTAAATTTTACTAAAAATGATCATGTTCTCTACACATACTTCAAAAATATTTATTAGATTAACTGTTTGATATATCAATTATTATTATACACTGTTTAATTAAGTAATCGGGGATAATCTTAGAATTGGGAACTGTCGCAATGGATTTCCCACCATCCGAAATTATTAAAATATCTAATTAATTTTGAAAACAAAAATTCTGGTTACATTTCGATGTTTAATCCTAGTTCTATTTTAACATTTCAGAAACTCCAAAATTTGGAAATTCAGATTCATTTCATTGACATACTCTACAAATGAATTTGGAAAATATTTAAACAACTGTTATTTTGCTTCCCGTCTAGGGCGTAGCATTTCGAGAAAGTTAAATGGCGAAATTCAAAAGTGTTCAATGGAATGCTACAGCGTTATCTATATATTTTTGTTTAATTATTTAAACGGTAGTTTAATATTTAAAAACTAGGAGAAAATATGTTCAATTTAAAAATATAAATCTGTTGAAGGCGCTACATCGAATTTTTGGAACAAATATGTCATAATTTAGTACATGAATGAAACAATGGTAACTATTTGAAATAAAAAAAATTATCAAATTCAGATCACGCAAGATTTTCAATTTCGGAAATGGATCGTACAATTTACTGATACAGATTGGTCTGAGATTTTGGGATACAGTAAGCTAAATGACTTAGTCACAAAGAATTCCGAGGGCTCAGAGAAGGTATTGGGAAGAGAATATCGATTTCATAGATATTTGGACAAAGATGGAAGGTTCTAGTCAAAGACGTCCAGCATGTTCTTTAACATGCACAGGGTGTCATAGCTTAATGTCCAACCCTTTGCACTGTTGCTTTCCAAGACGATCAGTCTTACTCACCAAGAGCAGGATGGGGTTAGTCGAAATAACACTCTATCCTGGAACTATTGGCAGTCGAACCTGGGAACTGTATAATTCGGGCCTAGAGCGCTGGACGGCTGTTAAGCAAAACCAAAGAAATATGCATAAAATCTAAGGAAGTTTATTTTCCTAAAATTTAACTGAAATATATTTATTTTCAAACCAGTTAAATTGAACTATTTTGTTATGATGATTATTTAATTATCTATGAACATTTTCATATTTCTTAATATATTGTAAAAAAAAATTATCACCAGTTGAAATGCTATTAAACTTTCCCTCTATATATGTATATATTGGAAAATCAGCTGTTCTGTTACTGCACTGTCCAGTCAAATGATATAGACGTCGTTCACTACCCCCCCCCCCTTTCCCGAAGTAAAGAGGATTGCGTTGCTTTACCTCTAAATCGGCGTTTTGTTTCCATACAATGGGATCAATAACTAGGTCACAAGGACTCCGAAGGCTCAGAGAAGGTTCGGAGAGGGGACACATTGTAATAGCTGTTGGGAGACAGTCCTTCCATCAAAGCCATCCAGCGTGTTCTTAATGTGCACAAGGTATGTCTGTCCCGCACACGGGCCCACGGCTTAACGTCCCATCCGACGGACGACAATCTTTCCAAGACCATCGGATTTTTCCATCGGCCAATTCCAGTGACCGAGGGTAGGGAATTTTTTGAAGATAAATCTCAACACTGACCCGGCAGGGAATCGAACCAGGGAAATGCAGATTACGAACCTTAAACGTACCGACTGAGCCACCCCCACCTCAGGTAACGAGAAAACATATGTTTAATAGGAATTTTCGTAATAGTTTTTGCACCATCAATAATCATTTAATTTATTAATTTTGGAATTTTTTTTGGATACAATAAAATCTTTAATCTCAGTTCCATTAAAACATTTTATAAGCTACGAAGTTTAGAACTGACATAGTGGATAAGGAGGTAGCTACTCTTCCAGCAAAGGCAGACTTTGTGTATTGTGTTCGCTTTATCTGAGGCAGCGACTTCGGTCTTAGTAGGTCATGTCCTTATATAAGAAGGCCTGTAAAAGTTATTACTAGCTTTTACAGTCCTTCTCATTTCACAGTGAAGAATCTTAAAGCTATGAATAGCTTTTAGGGTTTTTCACTGTCCTATGTATTAAAAACAAAAAATTTATTTCTCTGACATACGATACAACTGATTTTTTTTTTAAACGAGAAAAATTTAGATACCAAGACTCTATTAGAGAATACTTGCAGATTTACCCGGCATTGCTTGGTTCTGAAACTTTCTTAAATGCAGAATAGATGGCCCTCCTCATATCGCAAGCTTTCATGTGGCTTAAATATATATATATACTTTTCATATGTGTATATATATATACCTTTATTAGGTTTTGCATATTTTCAAATTACGTTAATGATTTTAACTTCCATACAAATTTAGTTTTTGGAATCTCATGTTCTGCTCGTGCTTAATTAGTACGACTTCAATTTCCACGTACGCTCGCGCTCTTGACCCAGAAAACAGAAGAATAGGTTTATCACGCGAACTCAGAGAGAAATTAGTTTGATCCATTCATTATTTCAAATTTAATGGCTGCAACAGATATTTTGAACGTTAATGTTTTAATCGAGGGAAATCAGACATCCAATTTGTTAGTGGCAACAGTTATTCTGAATAACATTCAACCGTTAATGTTAAGTCTATGAGGATTTTGAGAATTTTAAACCCGTCCACCGTAATTTTGGTTGACCAAAGTGGGTTCGCACATAACCTATATTATTCTCCTGGGTGAAGGGAACGTTCATGCAAAGTTTGGAGCTCTAGCTCTTCTGGGGGCTGTATGCAGAAGAGGACAGACACACAAACTTTTCCGAACAAAAGTTCATATCACGAAATTTTCAACTTCGGAAATCTATATAAGTTTTAGTGATATGGATACGCCTCAGTGACACTTTTGCAAACAATAAGCTAAATGGGAAGGCCACAAAGACCCCAAGGGCTTAAGGAACTTTGGAGAAGGGGACTCACTGAGCAGATCTTAGTACAATGATGAAAACTTTCCGTTAGGGATACCGATCATGTTCTTTATACTGTAGTGCACATGCTATGACTTCCCTGCACACATTGCACAGCTTAATATCCCATCCGAGGAACGGCGACCTTTCAAAGCCCATAGGAGTCCTCTTTCTCACCGAGGGCAAGGTGGGATTGAACGGAGTCCCAGTTGAGCCAACGTCAACGTTGGCTCAACTGGGAGTCTGAAGTGGGAACTGAAGATTGCGAGCCTCATGCCGTGCCGACTGATTTCCCCTCATTCCTCATTGATAAAGAAGGGATAGCCTAACAGCACATAGAGATGGTGAAATAATATTTATTTACAGTGAAACACGTAGAAAAACCCGTATTGATATATAATTGAATTCCTGAGAAACTGAGGAAATGATCTGAAATCATGGGACAATTGAATAATTAACAGAGAAAAAAAATGAATTTCTCTACGAATGGGATCGAAACTCACGTTCGCTTCCATTGGGAAAGTTTATTGTCTTCATTAGGTGAAAACTGAACAAGGTTGAGCTAGCTCAAGTGATCAGAACACTTGATAAATTTTGACGATGTTTTCGGATCATATTTGCAACGAATTGTAATTATTGAATTGTTCCATGGTTACAGCACATTAAAAAAAACCAAAACTTAAAAATGTTAGTTCACTCTTGGAAGTCTTTTTGGAAAATTTAAGAAGGAATACCTTCTCATGAAAATTATTTTCCAAAATTAATTTTGTTCCTTACATATATTAGGGAAATGCTACTGATTAGAGTAAACAGTTAGATGTAGCAATTATTGGTATTCACACTTCACTTAAATGATTGTAGAAAATATCATTATTAGCAATTCTCAAAATCCATTTCCTAGCATCCATTGGTATTTAAATATTTAACTCTAATAATAAAATCTGGATGCATTGTGATGTTTAGTCCAAGTTTCCTTTAAACATTAGAGAAACTTTAAAATTTAGAAATGTCTAATCACTTCACTAATCTGTAGTACACAGTCGAATCAGAATAATATGACACCCACGGAATCACAGTGAACTCGCCCAGGCACGTCCCAGAATGCACATGACAAGGTCGACCACACGGAGATAAGCGGCTGGCCAGGACAGATGAACCATATTGCTTAACGTGAGCACAATGGGCAGAGGTATTGATTTGACGGACGTTCAAAAAGAAATGATCATCGCCTACCAAGAGAAGAGTGGAAGTGCCCTAGAAATATCCGCGAAAATAAATCATACTTCAGTGACATACTATTTCGTTTCCTGTTTGAATTAAACCGTAGCTGACTAGCACACACATGAGACGAAAATTTACAATAAGATCGACTTGCAAGCAATTTTTTTCTTACTCTTTTTTGTGCTAAATTCCCTTTGAAGGCTACGCTTTCAGCAATAACTTTATTTTCTTACAATATTTTGTTTCAAATTTGAAACATATATCTGGCAACACAACTGAGGCGCCATTATCATTCAACGCCAGTAGTAGTCGAAGGAAGTTTGCTTTTAGACATTAAGTTTATTTCAGGTAAGACCTTAGCATTTTCTCATTTTATTATCCAATATGTGTTTCTAATTCAATTTGTAAGATACAAGTAACTTCAGTGATAAATATTTTACGAGTTGTTACTGTATCATCCAGTGTCTCGCGATCGTAAAATGATTTACCGAGTAGGTACATGTAAGATTTCTTATTAAACTATCATTTTAAGACACAATAATTCGAGATATGATTATATTCGTTGAAAGGTACCATAGTTATATTTAAATAGTGATAGTGTTATATGTGTAATAAATTTTATTTACCGAAGAAATACACAGATCATGGAGTCTACGCCACGGTTCTCGGTGGTTTACTGCAGTGTTTACTGCATTCTAAAAGCTAATTGGCAAACATTTACATACCTTTTATCACCAAACTCAACCACAAATAATTTATGGAAAATTTTCAAAAAACTACACAATAACCAAGAATCATCCACAACAACAAAACCAATCCAATCACTTGCTTCACATCAGAATATTTCATTACCTTACATTGCAGAAGAATTCGCTATATAAGCAAAAAGACAGTATAATAATTTAAATTTACCTTTTAAACGTTTTGAACTTAAAAATGCCATACAGCAACTAAAAAATAAAACTGCCAATGGGCCTGATCAAATTTCAAATAAATTATTTAAAAAATTAACTCCAAATTATTTACTTTATCTTCTTAAAATATTTAACTATGTTTGGCAATCAGGAAACATACCATCATCATCATCATCCTCAAGCAGCCATGGGCTACGGAGGTCCAACCAGACCGCGCAGTTTAATTCTCCAAGCATATCTGTCCTGAGCTACATCTGCTGCATCCGGCCACTGTACACCAATTCTAACAAGGTCCTGTTTGACATTGTCTGCCCACCGTATCCTAGGTCTCCCCCTCCTTCTGAGGCCTCTAGGCACACTGTTCATAACCCTATTCGCCAATCTATAATTATCCATACGGGCAACATGGCCAAACCAGCGGAGAAGTCTCTCTGCACAATATGCTGCTTAAAGGAGGTTGCAGACTCCTTTGCCTAACCTCATCATTAGTTACAAAGTTAAACCACCTAATACCCAAGATACTGTGTAAGCATCTAGAATCAAAAGCATCTAGTTTCCTGTTATCTTGCTAACACAGCGTCCAAGTTTCACTTCCATAATAACCCTAGAAAGAATCAAACTATTATACAGTCTAATTTTAGTCTTTAGGTGTATACGCCTATTTCTCCACAATCTCCATAGATTCTTAAAAGTCCCGGCAGCAATACCTATTTGTCTGTTAATCTCATGCCGCACATCACCAGTATCAGTTACGCAGCTCCCAAGATAATTAAACTGTGACACCTGCTCAAGACTGCAACCATTGAGATTAACTGAATCACAACCTGCCTGACCAATTTTCATCATTTTAGTTTTCTCTCTGTTTATAACCAAACCTACTGTACTACCAGTCTCATCAACAGTTCGAATGAAAGAGTTCATCTCATCAACATCATTTGCCAAAAGGGCTAAATCATCAGCATAATCTAAATCAGAAATTTTCGTATCTCCAGCCCATTTAAGGCCAAAAGCTTTCCCTTGAAGTGAATTTCGCATAACATAATCAACAACCAAACTAAAGAGAAAAGGACACAAAATGCACCCTTGTCGAACACCAGAAGTAATGCTAAACCAATTGCTACAAGACTTACCAAATCTCACACATGACTCAGTGTTTAAATTTATATAGTTTTATTATGTTAAGCTTTCATTATGTTAACTAACTTGTCTGGTATACCATATGATCTCACAATCAACCACAAATTATGACGATCAACAGAGTCGAAAGCCTATTTGAAATCAACAAAGCTAGCAACCAAAGGTTTCTGAAACTAAACATTCTCAAGAACCTGCTTAAGTGAAAATATCTGATCTACACATCCCCTACCACTTCTGAATCCACATTGCTCATCACGCAATTGCTTGTCAACCAGATTCTTAATTCTATTAAGCACAATCATGGAAAGAACTTTACTTGGAACGGAGAGCAGGCTGATACCCCTATAGTTATCACAAGAACTGCGATCACCTTTTTTGAAAATAGGGATAATAATAGCTCTGGTAAAATCTTTAGAAACCATGCCTTTATCATAAAGGTTATTCAAAATTTCAGTCATCCAAATGGTAACTGAAACATTCCCAGCTCTAAGCATTTCCGTAGTAATTTCATCCACCCCTGGGGATTTATGAAGTTTAAGTTTAGAAATAGCCAAAATAACTACAGATTGTGTTATAGGGCCAACATTAAAGCCAACAATGCATCTATCATCATTGCAAACAATGGGAGTAGAACTAACCACATTGTTTAGAACATCACTGAAATGCTCAGCACACCTAGCCATGACAGAATCCTCACCTTCTATAACCTTGCCTTGTTTATCCTTCAATCCCTGTATACCTGTTCGTTTTCTACCACACAAAACATTAACTATCTGGTACAGCTCTCTGCTGTTGTGCTGTCTAACTGCTTCCTCAGCTTTGTCAGCAAGGCCATGAAGCCAAAGATTCTTATCAGTAGCTAACTGACCCTTTACACGTTTATTACGTTCTTTGTAATGCTTTCTATTAGGACTAGTAGGGTACTGATTAAGGACATTCCTGCAGTTCCTTCTTTCTGAAATAAGCTCAAGTGCCTTATCACTTAAATAATTCTGCCTCCTCTGCTCCTTTTTCCCTAAAAGAGTACTGTTAGTTTCCAAAGAAGCCTGTTTTAAATGGCCCCATTCTTCCTCAACTTCAGTATTAAGCAAACCATGACTGTCATAATGACTAAATAACCTATCATGGTAAGCTTTAGCTATAACTGGGTCTTTCAGCCCTAGCACAACACATTTTTTAACCCTAGCACAACACTTTTTAAGTTTAAGTTGCAAGACACTTTTAACAAGGTAATGGTCAGATCCAATTTCAGTTCCCCTATATGCCCTGGTATTTCTAACAGAACTAGCCCATTTGCTGTTAATTAATATATAATCAATCATATTCTTATGCAGCCCATCAGGTGAAACCCATGTGTGTTTATGTATGTCGCGGTGTTTGTAATATGTGTTAGTTATTCTGAAACCATTGAGTTTACTTACCTGTAGGAGACGTTGCCCATTGCCATTGCAGCTACCAATACCAAAAGGGCCTATTACTCCTCCCCAAAGGTCAGAGTCGCTACCAACTTTGGCATTGAAGTCACCAAGAACAAGGGTAATATCTCCTTTCTTGACAGAATTCAAAATATCCTGAAGTTGTCTGTAAAACCTATCCTTCTCATCCTCATCAGAATCCTTAGTGGGGGCATAACAGCAGATAACTTTCAAGTCTTTAATGCTTGTCTGAAATTTTGCTGTAAGAAACCTTTCATGAATGCACTCATATCCTAGAAGAGCATCACTAGCATGTCTGCTGAGCAGCAGACCCACGCCTTGGTGGTGCTTTCCATCCTCCCTCCCTGTAAAGAGAAATTAAAGTTATTTTTAAGTATCTCACCTTTACCTGTCCATCTGGTCTCTTGCAAGCCTAGAATATCTAGGTTATAGCGCTGGAATTCCTGCATGAGGACATCAAGAGAATAATCTCTATGTAATGTCCTCACGTTCCACGTTCCTGCAGAGGGAAAATGATTAGTAGGATTTTTAAAGAAATTAGGTTTATTAAGATTGGTAGGGCCAACAATATCAAACAGCCCCCTGATCGCAGGCATGGGGCAAAGACCTGTTCCTCCTCCGCTACAGGCTGAAGTCACCGATGCTGGTAGAAACTTCAGGGACCACCTTTTCAAGTGGACTTTGTCAAGAACCATATGGCCTGCCTGAGACACATTACTCCAGTTTAGGCTTGACGATGCCCAACTAGCTAAGTAAGGTTCAGGTACCTGCGATGGCCTCTGATTAGGATTATCCACCAGCTGATATAAGGTATCCCATGCCTCTGTTCACTTAGAGCTGGCAACCCAGAAGCAAACAGAAAACACAGCGGCAGACTCTCCCTCAACAGAGGCCCACCAGTGCAGCAAGTCCAGGATCCATAATCAAGCTCAAATCCATAAACAAGTCCAGTCTAGTAGGTATAAATGGTCAGCACCAAGACCCTGTGAAGTTGACCACTCCTCAGCAGGGTTGAAAAAAAAGAAAAAAGTGGCCATAGATGACCAGATCAGTAGGCCATACTGAACTGGCAGCCCTCCCCTTCCGTTCCCTTCCAAAAGAGAATATCTCTTTTGAAAGGTACTAACGGCCTGCACCACGAGAAGGCGGGGTCGGACATTAGGTGCTAGACCTGGCTGGTTCTGTGCATCATCACTGGGGATTGGTACACAGCTCTCCTTCCAGTTTACGCCTAGCTACCATTTACAAGCCGAAAAATAATATGATTTAGTTTCCATTGTTGTGGTCCAACATACCACAACAATGGAAACTAAATCATATTATTTTTATACATAAACCTAAAAAAGATTATAAAGACCTTAACTCCTACAGACAAATATACCTATCTTCAAATATGTTAAAATTATATGAAAGAATTATTAACAATAGATTTACATGGTATATAGAACAAAAAAATTTTAAATAATCATTTTTATGGTTTTAGACCTGGAAAATCATCCAAAGACTTACTTTTGCATTTATTAACAGATGTATAATCCGCTTTTATTAATAAACAACATCTGGTAGCTGTTTTTATAGATATACAAAATGCCTTTGATTCCATAAATCAGAGCGCACTTTTACATAAACTAAAAGTTTTAAATATAGAAGGCAATATTTACAAAGCTATATTTAATATCATCACTAAAAAAAATCTTTAAAGTAAAAATTGAAAATAATTACTCAAAAGAATATTTAATCAAAACAGGACTAATGCAGGGAGATATACTCTCCCCCAATTTATTTAATATCTTTTTACATGATCTCCCTAAAATTTTCACCCAGGATTTAAAATATGGAATATATGCCGATGACATAGTCATCAGGTTTCAACATAAAAATTCAAAAATAAGAAACCATACACTTCAATTAAATCTAAATAATTTTTATACCTACTGTATTAAATGGAATCTTACTATATATATCAAATGAAAAAACTATTATTTTACCTTTCCACATATCCAAATTTCCATTCCAAAATTTAAACATTTCCTTAAATAATAAAAAATTAAAGTTGTTAAAGATACAAAATTTTTAGGCTTACATTTAGTCTTTAAACTTAATTGGACTAAACAAATTGAAAAAACAATTAATACAGGCAACAAACTTTTTAATCTTATAAGATTTTTAGGCAATGCTAAGTGGGGATGTGGTATAAAAATTTTACTATATATTTACAAAGGTATCATTGCACCCAGATCCCAATATGGCCTAGAATTTTTAAATAACTTAAGTCAATATAAAATTAAAAGACTTGAACAAATTCAAACAAAAGTCTTAAGACATATTCTTGGCCTACCTAGAGGTAGCAACTCCTTAGACTTATACGCAGAAACTGAAATTCCACCTTTAATAATACAAAAAAAATATACTCTCAAATTTAATTTACAGAATTATTTTAAAAAATAAATCACATACCATAATAGATAAAATTACATCAAATCATCAAAATCATACACTCACAAACTTTAATAATAATGATCAACTTTTGAATATTATTAATAAACATCTTAGTGGAAATTTTCAACCATCTTTCCGTTTTTGGACAAGCTGCCCACCTACTATCTCCTTAAATATCCCCGGTATAACTACTAAAAAAGAATTAATATTCCAACACTAAACTTATTACCCACCTCACACATAAATTCGGAATACCAAAATTTTATCAAAATTTATACAATGGCTCCTTTTGTGAACTCACAAAAAACTCATCAGGAGCATTTCTTTGGCCACAATTCAATAAAAATAAGTCTTTTAAAATCAATTATCCAATTCCTATCACCTTAGGTGAAACAACAGCAATTTTGTTTGCCATTAACTGGGCTTTCCAGTTTAACAATTCAAATATTGTAATAATTTCTGACTGCAAACCAGCTATCAACTTATTGAATCAAAACCTGTTGAAATCAAATTTCCCTATTTTTACAAATGATTCTTTAATATTAACTTATCAACATTTATCTCAAAACAATTATTTACACATTCAATGGATACCCTCCCATATTGGGTTAGAAGACAATTAACAAGTAGATAAACTTGCTAAAAATGCATTAAAACAACAAATCTTTATACAATTTCCCCATTTTGTTTGTCTCCACAAACAAGAAAACAAAAAATTAATGAAAAATGAACTACAAAATTATTACTTTACCCATGCAACAAATTCACATAGATTTAACATATCAAATCAAATCCAAAAGTTCAATGACTATGGTTTAAATAAAAAAGAAATTAATCTTATTATTGAAATTAAAACTAATTATGCTTATACATATACAACATTATACAGATTTAAACAAAAAACATTCCCCAAACTGCAATTATTGTTATTTCCCACATACCTTATCTCATATTATTTTTGATTGCCCACTCCTCCAAACACAAGAATAAAATACTATAACAATCTAAAAACAATTAACATTACAGAGTACAATTTTAAACAATTTTACACCATGACAATATTAAAATAAAAATCAAACTATATAAATTCATCATTTCATTTTTTAAGGATTGTTCTCTTTTTGATACTCTTTAATTATTTGTTTTCTTTTAACTTATACATGACAACACAAACAACATGAAGAAATCATAAAGAACTAAACAAATACACTCACAACCAACATGAAAAAATCCATAACAAAATTACAAATTAATACCACTTTACAACATGAAGAATTATAACAATTCTCATTTTATATATACAAATAAAGATGTATGCTATATTCCTTTCTTTATATTTTTCTCTTTTTTTTAATTCAGGCAGAAAAAGTTTTCTGGATGAGTTGAAACTCATGAGAATTTTCGAGTTTCAAAAGATCCAATTTTGAGGGAAGTTTAGACTTGACTTAAAATGTGGATCGCCAGTACATAACGAAATTAGATTTTTTTAATATTATAGGGAAGTATGAAGTGTCTGCATTAGTTTATCTACGATTGTACGGGGTTGCAATATCAAAACAGAAAACACCTGTATTAAGCAATGAATTAATCTCTGTAATAATACTCTTGCGTGCCATTGCTTATATACCGAAAAAATATTATTCGAAGTAATGATTTAGCAGAGCGTACTGGTGTCTTTAAGGTGTTAAAGTTAACCTTTACTGGTGTCTTTAAGTCGAATAAATAGCTATGATTCTGATATGGAAAACTAGAAATGAAAATTTTGTGAATTATGAAAATTAATGGAAATAAAAATATTTTTAAGGCATTCTTTACCGCAGAATGCTACTGTTGCTTTAATGTTAAGTCTATGGAGTCGTGAGTTGGTAGAGTCACAAAAATATACATATGATGTTCATACATCACAATAGTTCTTACGGACTATGGTGATGGTAGAATAATAGAGAAAAAGCGGAAGTTAGCTTTATCTCATTTGATTATTTTAACCTTGGGTTTCTTTTAATACATTTCGGCAGATCATTTAAGATTTCCCATTGCTTTTTTATCATGACATGTATATATATATTTGTGTTATGATATGTTTATCTTTAATGATGTTACGGAAAAAAATAATGGTACTTTTCGGTTATCTCCGGTCACATTTTCGGTACTTTTCGGTTATCTTAAAGAAGGGAAATTTTTCAGAAATATGCTGCGCTATATAGAAGAAAATCATGTTTGTGCATTAAAAATAATCTCATCAAAACAAGATTTTATTAACAATGTTTATCGCTTATAAAATGACCCCTTGTTTGGCACTTAAAAAAAAGCCCCAAAAATAATCTCATCAAAATTAGATATCATTAGCAGCTCTTATCGCTAAGGAATGAATCCTTATTCCTCAGTGAAGCCCCAAAAATAAATAATCTCATCAAAAGATTTCATTAACAACGGTTATCGCTAAACAATGAAACCTCGTTTCCCAATTTAAAAAAAGCCCCCAAAATAAATATCAAAAGTAAATTTCCTTAATAACGCTCGTCGCTAAAGAATCAACTTAAGAAAAGCCCCAAAAACAAATAATCTTATTTCTACTTTGGTGTTTATTTTTCGTCGCCAAGAAAATGTCACCGGAGATAACCGAAAAGTACCAAAGTAATTTTTAAAACAGACTATTTTACTGCGGGGAAAATATTCGGTAAATGTGGTGTATAATAAATAAATATCCCCTTAAGAATCTGCTTGCCCGAGGGTCTGACAGGAATTTGACAATTCAATGCGCCATAGAAAAGACCTATGAGACAGACAAGACCGCAGCAGAAAGACAAACATAAACATCCATGTCTTGTCTGGCGCGTTAACCACTCGGTCACCGGGACGGTTTCATGGGATATATAAAATAAGAAATTGATTTATTTGCGGTAATTTCATATGAAGTGAAAATAATCGATGTTAACTTTGGAGCGGTCCCCGTGGCCGAGTGGTTAGCGCGCTTGGCTACTGATTTAAGGGACCTGGGTTCAAGCCCCGGGTAAGGCATGAATGTATGTGTCGTTTTTCTGCTGAGGTCCTGCCTTCCTCACAGACCTACTATGGCATATTAAACTGGCAGGCTACTGTCACCTCTGTGGCAAGCCGCTGCTTGAGGGGGTATTTATTTATTTTTTATAACTTTGTGATGGAATGTTTTATAGGAATTCAGTTTGAAAATGGTTCCATGGTTTTAGAGAAACAGAAGTTAATAATTTTTTTTTTCAGACTTAATATATTATTCTTATATCAACTTTATCAAATATATTCTCCCACTATCAAATAGCCCTTTCCTAAAGTTACTTTTCTTCATATCCCAAATGTAATCATTCCGTAACACCATAAAACAAAGGTAAACATATAACAAATTGTTGAAAAATATAACGTTGAAACGTACTTAAGAAAAGTCCCATGAACTGAATAATCCAGTCAAATAAAACTCGGTTCGGTAGAAGTATTTGTTCTCAATATTTTTAAATTGCGTGATCAATTTTGATCAAATGGCGGTGATGAAGTTATGTCATTGGTTTTGAGATTATAATGAAGGAACAGGGACTACTTTCACGGACTACTTTAGCAAATGGCAGCGTCAGTACACTCTGCTAAATTTCGATTACTTTATTCGAAATAGAGATTTAAATTTTAATTTCTGATTAATTATATTATTTTCTTAAAATGTTTAAGAAACATTACTGAGTCCTGAATCTGATTCCTTATTTAGATTACCATAATTTACTGTGTGCCTTTTCTAAGGTAATGCATAACTATAAAGTAGCATTTAACTTAATTTTTTGTATGATGGTTTTGTTTTCGGGTCTCTAATAATGGAATTATTTAAATGTCTCTATTTGAATCATCTTATTTAACCAATGAGTACTAATTTTTTTCCTATTCGTTTTCAGAATGAAACTTTATCTTTTTCAGTGATAACTACAAAAGTGAACTGTGCTGACAAAACAGAAGTGATGTGATCGTGGAGAAGTTGCAGTTGATGACATACTTTCTTGCTGTGTTAACTCCCAGTCTAATCTAAGGTAAAACTACAGTTTCCTGAGTGGAAAAAGGCCTTACCAGTGATCCTATGAAGAGAGTAGCTCATCGAAGAAAGTGAACCAGTTATTCAAAGCATTGGCAGTTTTAATTTGTCCAAAGAAACAATGTTTCAGGACACAGAAGAAGCTAAATCCTGCAGCAGTTGTATACATATATACAGACTTTAAGCAGAACATTTCTTTGAATTAGAATTAGATATTTATGGAAACAAACATCATATAACTTAGTATAAATGAACATAGAAACTTGACATACCTGTGTATGAGTTTACTAACCAGTTAATTGTTTATACTTTCTTTAGATATGAAAAATATGAGTACTAAATGCATAGGTTGAAGAACACATAACATTCAGCATATATATAAATAGGCACTGGACAGAAAAGTGGTAAAAGTTTCATATTGTCTCAAAAGAAAAATCACATTCAGGGCACATAAACTTAAACATGACTTTTAATGAAAAATGTTTTTAAAGAATAAATTTGGAGAGAGTTCTGAGATCATGGTTGATAAAATTAATAGTTATTAAATATCAACTATGTATCACATTTAGTTTTGAGAAGCTATGTGTGACACATATTTGATAAATTAAGTAAGAGTTCAGAGGTTATATACTAGACCCTAGAGTCAAAATGTTCTCTTAACCTCTTTTAATATTTTAATTAAATTTCGGGGATAATTTTTATAGCCTATTACTATGTTCCACCATTCATAACTCGTTTAATACTTAATTTTTTTTTTTAAATCTAGATTTACATAGATTTCATTGAGATCTTTAGACATATTTTCATTAAAAATCGTATTGAAGAGGTTATTAACCTCAGAATGTGATTATTTTCTGTTGAAATAACATGAAACCTTTTCCGTCCAGTATCTGTACATACGATTTGATTATAATTATTTCAACCCCGATTTATCGATGTCTATAAGTAACATTTTAAATGAGACTATATTAAAAAATAGATGTACATAAAATAGATGATAAGTTGGTTAACATTGTACATGGATATGTAAACTGAATTAGAGTATTATCTATAAAACAAGCAAATCTTAATTCAAATAAGCAAGCAAATCTTTCTTAAATATATTTTATTAAGTGTGTAAAATGTTTTGTATTTTTAAGAGTTTTGCTTTAAAATGTATCTAATTTTATGCTACTATTTTAATTTAAACATTTGGACTTTGACTCGTATTTGTATGGTATAAATATCATTGCATATCCAATTATTAAAATGTTTTTTCATTCATAGAATTTCGTATTAAGGTTTCTCATTCCATAGTTTAAAGTCATAAAGAAATCTGGAAATGCTGTTGAATGTAATTCCGTACTTTAGTTATTCACTTCAAACAATAATATATTATTTATTTATTTTCTAAAACAGGTGGAAATGTTTATGAGTGTGACATCTGCCATTACCCGTTTACATCGTTACAATTCCTCACCGAACTCAAGAATAGGTATCGAGGGGAAGGAAAAGGCCGCAGATTCTCTTGTTCCTTATGTATTTACTCTACTGATATATCATCCAGCATTAAACGTCACATTTTCACGCACTCTGAAGCTCGTCCTATTAAGTATTGCCACTGCGGAAAGAGTTTCAAGTTTGAAGTGCATCTTCGTATCCAGACAGGAGAACTTTTAGTATCAAAGTTGTCTTGTCCAGTTCCGGATATGAAAAAGATGGAGGGTGGGGGGGGGGGGGGCAAGTAATAATTGGAAAGCTGTTCTGGTACAAATTTTTTTTCCATATGTTTTAGTGGTTTTTGGCAAATTTCCTGAAAATTCGCGTCATATCTAAATAAATGTACTAGATAGAAAAATGGAAAGAGTTCCGTGTTATCTCAAAAGGAAATCACATTCAGAACTTAATAACTTCTTTAATATGATTTTTAGTAAAAAAATACGTTGAAATATAAAGATCCAAATCATATCTATCTAAATATTTATTTTAAACAATATTTGTTCAATATTGAAAAGGGTTATGAATTCTGAAACGTGTAACACGCTACAAAAAATTAACCCCAAAATTTAATTAAAATGTTAAAGTAAACACCCTAACAAAGTCAACTATGATCTCTGATATCTTAACCAATTTTATTTTTTAATTAAATTTTAGAGTCAGTTTTTTTGTATCCTGTTAAATAGTCCAGCTTTCACATATCCCTTTCTGTAATCAATAAATATGGTTTAAAATGGGGATTTAGATAAAGCTTTCAATCAAATCTATTCTAATACATTTTTTCCTTAAAAAACGCATTGAAGAAGTTATTGAGCTCTGAATCTTATTTTCTATTGAGATAACACGGAACTGTTTCCATTTTCCTGTCGGTGCCTCTGTATGTTTACTTTTTTTTTACCACCGTTCCTGTTACTGGCACTCCCATCAATAAGGCGATGGGGAATATTTCCCCCCCCCCTCCGATATTTGATCGTTATCTTGGGTAATTAAAAGTGATTTTCTGGTCCAAATGTCTATTTTTATTAATTTATATTGCCGTTGCAGCTTTTTTATTACTAGTTATAGCTAATTTTAGTAAACTGTTTTTGCAATACAATGTTACCCATTATTTCTAATACGATGGCTATAATATTTTTCATAGTTAAACGATTTTACCTAATAGCATGAATTGTTAAGTAAGTACTAAATTCAGATATTTATTCCTACTCTCTATCACAGGACAAAGTGTTTATCAGTGTGACATCTGCCAGTGCAGGTTTACATCATTACAATTCTTCACCAAACACAAGAAGAGACATCGAGGGGAAGGAAAAGGCCGAAGATTCCGTTGTTCATTATGTCCTTACTCTACCGATAGATCATCTCATATGAAGTGTCATATGCTCATCCACTCTGAAGATCGTCCTCACAAGTGTTCTCATTGTGAAAAGAGTTTCAAACAGAAGATTCAACTCGAGATGCATCTTCGTATCCACACAGGTGAACGACCATTTCCTTGTGATCTCTGTAGCAAGTCTTTCAAACAGAACATCCATCTGTCTAATCATAGACGATTACACTTACTGCAAAAGCCATTCATTTGTAAATACTGCGAAAAATCATTTGTAACTAACAGTCAATTGAATCGACATGAAAAGAAGCATTTTTAAAGCTGTTATATTCATGTATTTGCAGTCATTTGTTAGTTTTCTGATATCCCTACTTAATTAGTATGAACAGTTTATAATTTTGAAGGTTGCGATAAATTTATTTTCATATTTCAATGCTTTGATATATCAGAAACAGAAATGTGATATTGTACACAAAATATCATTATCAATTTCTGTACGAATTTCGTGTTATATTGACATTTTACTACAGTTTTTGTTTTGGTGAGATTTTCAAGAGATTACAAAATTTGTGATGTGATTATAAAATCGATATCAGAGGGTTTTAATTAGAACCTACTTATGTTGTGTTAATAGGAAATAACCTGTGTTATTTTAAGAGTAAATGACCTGTTATGTTAATAAGAAATGACATGTTATGTTATTAAGAAATGACCTATGTTATTTTAATAGGAAATGACCTGTTATGTTAATAAGAAATGACCTATGTTATTTTAATAGGAAATGACCTGTTATGTTAGTAAGAAATGACCTATGTTATTTTAATAGGAAATGACCTATGTTTTGTTAATACGAAATGACTTATATTATATGTTAGTAGGAAATGACCTATGAAATTTTAATTGGAAATCAGTTTCAAACTCAAAAACTTCTTAAATATTCTTTGCAAAAATGTAACCGTAAAAAGTTCAGATTAAATTAAATTGAATTAAAAGTTTTAAGTGGTGTTTGTGGTTTATTTAAGCTCGCTTCGATAATTAACTGAATGGTAAATGGACATTTTTGAGTTGGGTTGCTTTACCTCTGAGCGGCATTTTTTTAACACAATGTGCTAAATGGCCAGGTTAAAAAGAACCCGAAGGCTCAAAGAATGTTGGAGAAGGGGTCACAATCGAACGACTGTTGGGGGACAGATGGTAACCTCACGCAGGAGCCACGACTTAACGTTCCACCCGACGGACGACGGCCTTTCCAAGTCCATCGGTTACCCTACTGACTGTGGGCAGGGTGGGGAGTTTCGCGGAAACAAATGGCCCAGCTGGAACTCGAATCTGGGAGCTGCACATTACGAACCTGTCGCGCTACCGACTGAGGTACCCTCTACCCTAAACGTTATTAGAAATCGATATTAGATGTCAAACGCTTTTGACATCTAATATCGATCTAAGAGGGGATATAAAGCTTCCTTGCATCCTCCCCTATTTTAAATCTTTCAAAGCCCGAAATTGCAAAATGATAAAACTGTTCATAGGCACGGCTCAAGAGTTTGGGAAAACGCTGTGTTCCCTGAAATTGAGTGAAAAGATGGTAAAGCAATTACAGTTCGTCAGACTAAAGGTTTTCTGCCTTTTTATTTTTAATCTGCAGGCAAAACTAAAACCCATAAACTAAGCGGGCAATGAGATTTTGGTTTTATGCGGCAACAGAGCAGAGAGCATTTCTCTTGAGAAAGCCAACTATCTTTTGCAGTTGAAATTTTCTTCATAAATTGTTTCGAGTGTATATGTATAATCCCTCCCACCGATCAATAGAAATGCTTTCATCGTGCTACTCTGTGTGGCATGTCAAGGCTTTTAATTACGCTATTGGGAAGAAAAACATTCAACACACCCGAAATCTGGATACACGCCTGTTAAACATAAATATCATTCTTTGTAATTAAATAATTCTCACTGAGAATTGATTTGTCATTTTTTTTCATGAAAGGCATATTTTAGAAGTTATTATTCCCTTAATCTGGCTCCCCATTTTTACGAAGGTAGTTAAAAAGTTCTTGACATGCATATGCAGAACAAAAAATTACATGGTACAAGATCAGGTGAATATGCATCGTGATGCAGCTGTTTGATTTTTTTTCTCCTCCACGTAGGTCGTAACTTGCCCGTTTTGTCAGCATTTGCAATGTCATGAAGAAGGAGAACTATTGTTGGACGCTGCTCCTTCATCTCAACCATTTTGGGCAAAACAGTGTTGCTGTAGTATTGGCCATTTATAATCATTTTTTGAGGTAAGGCTACCACTCCTTGAGAACCACTCCAGGGCTACCACTCCTTGGGAATTGAAAAAAATTTGAGAACAGCCTTTTCCTCGAGTGAAAGTGTTGTAGCAGAATTTGGGGACGTGGTTCATCTTTCACAACCCAAACATAGTTATTAATCTTTCCAGGAGTTTTTTAGGAAAAAACCCACGTCTCGTCACCTCTGGCAATGTCTGTTAACCGTTTGTGGTCATTAAGTTTAAATATCGCCAGCATCTCCTTGCACAAGTCAATTCTAGCCTTTTTTAGTGTTATGTCAGTTTGTAGGATAACCATTTGGCACAGATCTTTCAGAACTTTAAAAGTTAATGAATAATCGTTTCCGCACTGTCAATCGATACATTGGCATTGATGTGTGGGTTTTCCTTAATGAGTTCATGAACAGCAGCGATGATTCGTTCACGGCATCCTTCGGTCTTCCTGCGCGAGGCAGGTCTTCGAAACTCTGCCGTCCTTTTCTGAATTTGGGTATCCATCCCGTAATAGTGCCACATGAACAGGCTGATTCCCATATACCTATGATAAATCGTCATGAATTTTTTTCACGTCATTGCCAAGCTGAATCCTTGTTTAAATGTAAAATCTTTGTCTTTAGTAGGATATTTTTACTATTCTCAACCATTCTGGTATGTTTTGTGAGATTTTGTATTTATCCTATTTCGTAATTCACTGATTTAATGAAATTTTGTAATAATTCAACTACTGATTTCTGAATATTTTAACATTTCCAGCAATTTTGTCAGTCATTCCAATGTATTTTTAACAATTTTACGAAAATTTATTCTCCATTCCGATATATTTTGAAGATAAATTGATATACATTACAGCATATTTTCCGAAATGCTCTTTCATTTCAGTTTTGGGATATTACAGATGTTCTGTTTCCCATTTCACTTTATGTTATGAAATTTGTATTCACTCAACCGCCATTTCAACTTATTATAGTATTTTCAGATAATCCGGTTTAATCTGTGAGATTTTGCAGTGATTCTGGAGTCTATTCCAGCATATTTTGAATATATTCTATTTCACTCTAATTACGGAATTTTGTATTCACTCCACCACTACTTCAGAATATTTTAGGGTTTATTAAACAATTCAGTGAGTATTTCTTACACGTATTTAATTTCCCATGTCATTTTATATTTGGGGATATTGTACTCAAGGTACCGTCCATTTCGGCATATATTAAGACGGCATACATTTAAGACGGCATACATTTTGGTGCACTCTGTGAGATATTCTAGGTATTCTGCCACCCACTGCAGTGTACGTTTCGATATTTTCTAGTTATTCCACTTCCCATTTCAGTACATATATTTCATTAATGAAGCAATTCTGTCACTAATTCTTATGCATTTTACTGTTACTTGGGTTCCATTCTAGGGTATTTTGAAAGCATTCTTTCTCCCATTGCTATGTACCTTGCGCAGTTTTGGTGTTATTCCATCGTCCATTTTAGGTGTACTTTCTGTTAATGTTTTATGCTTCATTTGGTCTGTATTCAAGATATCTTGCCATCCATTCGAATGTATGTTGTGTGATTTTGCAGTTATTTCACATTTAGGTATATTTTAATATTGATGCAATTCTATCAATCATTTCTGTTTATTTTATGATAATTCGACATCCCATTCTACGGTATTTTGATATATTCGACGTCGCACTTTCGTTTTATCCTATCATCCATTTCATTGCAACTTCTGATATATTTCAACACTTATTTTTTTTCAGGTACTTACCATGGCCGAATGGTTAGCGCGCTTGGTTATGATCTAAGGGACCTGGGTTCGAGTCCCGGGTAAGGCATGGTTTTGTGTGTTGTTTTTCTGCTAAGGTCCTGCCATCCTCTCAAACCTTCTGTGTAGCATATAAACTGAAGGGCTCCTGTCAGACCTCTGAAGGAAAGAAAATAATAAATACCCCCTCAAGCAGCTGCTTGAGGGAGTATTTATTATTTGTTTAAAATTATATTTTTCGGGACATCACATTTGTGCATACAATATGGTAAATATCTTTGCTGAAGAGTCCATTGAGTCAAATTTGGAGAAGTTCTCAGTTCCCACACATGTTAGTGGAGAGAGAAATGAAAGCCCATAACATTCTGTATCCCCTTTAGATATATAACATGAACACAAGACTTTACGTTATACTACATCGCTGACCGCCTTTTCAAAGTAACAAGTTTGTGGTTTTAAATATTCGATACTATTATTGGACCCCCAAACTGTAAGTTTTATGCACGATATCACTTCACTGCAATTCTCAGAAAACATGATACAATTAACATTTAAAACGTATAGGTCATAATATTATTCTTGGATCATCATGAAACTGATACTTCAAAAAACAAATAAACTAACTTCTGATATATTTCAAACAGGATTCCTGGCTCTCTTTTATTGAAGTTGTGAATCTACCTTTTTCCTAGGAATTCGAATAAATTGTTGGAAGGGCTTTATGGTTCATAGTGTTAAAAATGTTTATCCCCGAGAAATAGTTTTTCCCAAATAAATTACGCCCGTATTTATTCAGAGTAAACAGTAATTCCAAATTTGGGAAAAAATGTTTCAAAATATTTTTTTCATGATCTGTCTTGTAGCGTCGTCCGTCAATAAAAAGTGATGCTTAAAAAGTAAACAAGGTCGATAATGAAATTGCTGATGGCATTAATCAGATTGCAAAACCTTGTGGTTCACGAAATTGGAAAAACGTTTTCTTAGAGTATTCAGAGTAAATCCTATGATCCCCAGTTTGGAATAATGCTTATTTCTTTATCTATTTCGCATGACTTTTTACTTCACAGAGTGTAAAATTAATGTTTGAAAATATTTTCTTCAGGCGTCCGTCAGTATAATGAACTCCCTTGCGAGATGTGAAGGAAGTGTATGATGTTACGAAGTAGAATTCGATGTAAAAATCGAAGATTTTCAATTCAGTCCATCGTGAATATATTTTGTAGACACAGTAGGAGTATAATAAAAGAATCGTCCTCCTTCAGAGTAAGGACTGTGGCTCGATAACTGAACTTTTCAAAACATTTATTTCTGAGATACGGTTCTGTGCAAACATAGGAGTGAAGAGTTGAGGTATGGGAATCAAATGTTGTTTTTTTGCTAAGAGGCTCTAAATTTTTTTCTAAGTTAAAATGTTCGCGATTTACAAATGCTAGAATAAAAATTTATTTCTTCTTCAATTAGTAGTTATAGGACTCTTTTCTTTTGAAGAGTATTTCTCTCTTTAATACAAAGCTACAATTAATAAAATGTGTCTAAAGAAAATTGCTTAATGGAATAGAAATTTATTCCATTTCACCACAATGAAAAAATATTACTTTATCTGTGATCCCTTACCATTAAAAAACTGTAAAACTGATCGTGCAAACAGGGGAAATTTTGAAGTACTTCAAACGAATATGCAGTCCAAAGAGAAAGTTTTGGATGGTGTTAAGTTGCGTATTTGAAAACAAATTTCCGTGCTATACATGAATGAAATCATCAGAAAAGAACGAATTAGATGATACAAAAAACTGTTTTCAAATATCTGTAGTGGTTTAGTATTTGGAGTTTAATAAATTTTATTATGAATTTTGCATTGTGTTCAAACTTTAACGCTTCAATTTTTGTTCGGATTATAGGATCTATTTTAAATTCGAATTTGACACGTACTTTTATCTGAAGAATGAGTATACGAAATATTAAGATGATCAACCTTTCGAGAGTATATTAATATCATCAACCTTTCTAGAGTTACTGAGAAATAAATGCACACAAGCGCCACAACCTACAAGCAATGGATATTGGGACTGGAAGGGGGCGTGTCACTAAGACTAGTGACCTCAGTTCTGTATGATTAGTAATATAGCATTCTCCATTTTTTTCTAAGTTGCATGCATCTAATACCTTTTCATCCGAAACATGAATCTGCTTCCCTTTCTTAATTTTAGAATATACGGTGAACTAGTAATATACACGACAGTAAATCATACTTTAGTGGCATCCTATTTCGTAGTGTAATTTTAAACACTAGCTGACTTACATACAAAAGTAATGAAAATTAAAGTTTTTTTCTGACTTTGTGTGCTAAATTACCTTTGAAGGCTACGCTCTGAGCAACCATTTATTTTCCTACAATATTTTGTTCAAAAGTTAGAAACAATATCTGGCAACATAGCTATGTCGCCATTAGCATTCAGTGGCAGTAGTAGTCGAAAAAAAATTATACTTTTAAACATTAACTTTGTTGCAGGTAAAACTTAGCATTTTCTTTCTCCTTTGGCCAATATTTGCTTCTAATTCAAATTGTAAGATACAAGTACCTTCACCTGTAAGTATTTTACGACTTGTTATTGTATCATCTAGTGTCTGACGATCTTAAAATGATTTATCGAATTATTTATTAAGCTCTCGTTTTAAAATACAATTTGTTTCAGATTTGGTTATATTCGTTGAATGGTATGATATTTTTATTTAAATAGTGATAATGTTATATATCTATTAAGTTTTATTTACCAAAGAAATACACTGATTATGGAGTCTATGACTGGTTCTCGGAGCTTTTAATATATCTTCATAAACTGCATTAACCAGGGGTTCTTGAAACATGGATCCCGAATGCATAATGAAGTCATTAAATCAACGAGCTGTGTATGTATGACATTATATAGGGACGTGTGTGGATCTATATTAATTTATATACGACTGAAGTGGGTAGCAGTATCGAAAATTTTGAGAACCCATGTATTAAACAATAAATTAATCTTTGTAATAATACTCCTGCGTGCCATAATTTATATAGTGGACGAATATTATTCAAATTAATTATTTAGCAGAGAGGACTGGGAGTTCTTAAGGGTTGGAGCAAGTCGGAGTTGGGTTGTTTTATCTCTGAGTGGCACTTTGCATAAACATTTGTACACAGTGGGCTGAATAGACAGGTCACAAGGATCCTGAGGGTCAGAGAAGGATAACGGGAGGGTAATCACTGAACAGTTGTTGGCAGACAGTATGTAGCCTCCCGTCATGAAATTCGAACTTGGGACCTGCAGATAACGAGCCTGGCGCGCTACCGACCGAGCCACCCCTACCCCTAGGAAGACGTCGGATAAATCATAAACAGGGATGTTTTTAATAGGTAAACGTAGAAATAAATAAAGTCTTTCCGTAATTATGGATAATAATAAAATTAAAAACATTTTATAAAATGCACTTTATCGCAGCATTCTACGGTGTCATTAATGTTAAGTTTATGGAGTTGTGAATCGGTAGTTTCGCATGGAAATATTGAAACCAAATTGTGGCGTATGAACAAAATGAGATGCTAGCCGGAAGTGAATTTTATTTGATTTGGTATTTAGTAGTGGTTTTTTTTAAATACATTAAGTCAGAGAATTTAAGATTTTGCGTTGTTTTTTTTTGTCTTAAGATTTGTTTATCTTTAACGGTGTTACGGAATTAAAACTATTTTTCAAAGGGACTATTTTATCGCGGGAAAACGTATTTGATAAATGTGATATATAAAGTAAGAAATTGATATATTTGCAGTAATTGATATGAAGTGATATAAAATAAATTGTCGGTGATAACTTTGTGATGGAATGCTTTATGGGAATCCAGTTTGAATACGTTGCCATGGTTTTAGAGGAACTGCAGTTTACCAAATTTTGCAAATTTATCACATTATTTACATATCTGGTTTATAAAATATATTCTCCCACTGTCAAATAGCCCCTTCCTAAAACTATTTTCATTCTCAAAATAAAGATAATCATTCGGTAAAACCATAAACAAAGGTAAACATACAAAAAAATTTAAAAATGCGCTATGGAGCCGTACTTGATAAAAGTCTCACAGTCAAAATAATCCACTGAAATAAAATTTGCTTGGAAAGAACTACTTGTTTGTAATATTCTCTGTTTTTGTTTTATTTGATATTTTTTTTTATTTTTCTTTGTTAAAATCATTCTTGGCCAAATGGTGGTCTCGAATTTATATATATTTTGGTTTTGAGATTATGATGGAGGAACAGGGACTGTCTTTGAAAATGGCAGCAGAAGAATTTAGAGTATCTGAATCAAAACAGAGATTCAGATAGCATCGATTGAGATTTTAATTTGTGCTCAATTATATTATTTCGTAATAATAATAATATTTCGTAATAAGCTAAGAAAAATTATTAAGATGTTAGTCTGACTCCTTTTTTACATTACATGCACCCATTCATAATTTACTCTTCATGCCTATCCGAAGTTAGTGCATAAATGTAATGTAGTAGATACATAGAAAGTATTATACCCACCATATCCAATTTAAGCTTACTTTATGTACAGAGGCTAAATTTTTCATTGATTGTTTTATTCTTGGGTCTCGCAATGAAATTATTTTGAAGTCTTTAAGGCATCTTATTTAACAGAAGAGTAATTTTTTTCTATTCCTTTTCAGATTGCAACTTTATCTTTGCTAATGAGAATTACAGAAGTATACCTGCAGGAACTGTGCCAACAGAACAGAAGTAATGGCGTCATGAAGAAGTTACAGTTGATTCGAAACTTATCGTATTTGGTCTTCTTCTGATCTAAGTTAAAACTGGTTTAATCAGTGGAAAGGGCCTTCAAGTGATCTTATGAGGAAAGCAGCTTTTCGAAGGAAGTGAATCACTTATTTAAAGCATTGGCAGTTTTAGCTTGACCAAAAAATAATCTTTTCGAAGACAGAAGAAGCTAAATTCTGCAGAAGCTGTATATATGCAGATTTTATAGCAGTACATTTTTCTGAACTCGAATTTAGTTTTTTATGGAAACAAATATCATAGAACTTAAAGTATAATGAATGCAGAAATTCAACACCTTGTATGATTTTACTAACACATTTTATTGTTTATTCTTTCTTTAGATGTGCAAAATAGCAGTAATCAATTCATAAGGTGAAGAAGAGATAATATAACATGCAATATACGCAAGTACCGGACAGAAAATGGAAACAGTTCCAGATTATCTCAACAGAAAAACTCATTCAGAGCTCAATAACTTCTTCAATATTATTTTAATGAAAAATATGTGCCGATAAAGATCTCAATCAAATCTATTCGAATATAGGTTTTAGACGTTATTTGTTCAGTACATAGAGAATATTTAACGCAGAATTTAAATAGTTAAGCGATCAGATATCATAGTTGACTCTAAAGAAAGTGATATTTTAACCTGTGTAGGGTTAACTAAATTTTGGAGTAAATGTTATATTCTTTTAAATATTCCAGTGTTCACAAATAACTTTGCATACTGAACAACTAGTGTTTAAAACTGATAATTAGATAGATTTGTTGAGTTAATTAAAAACCATATTGAAGAAGTTATTGAGCTATCAATGTGATTTTCTATTGAGATAACATGGAACTGTTTCCATTTTTCTCTTCAGCACCTGTATATGAATATGTTAACTGAATTGCGGTATTATGCGTAAAAGGAAGAAATCTTAATTAAAATATATAAGTAGAAAATTCATTTTATTTAGTATGTAAAAGTTTTCTTAGTTGCAAGAGCTAAAAATGTCTAATTTTATGCTACTATTTGCTTTAAAAAATCGGGATTTTCTCATATGAACTTTGACACGAATTTATGGTATAAATATATTATTGCATGTCTAATTATTAAAAAATTACTATTTATGTATAATTTTCACATACTGAATTTCATATTAAGTTCAGTCTGAATTCGTAGTATAATGTCATGAGTAAATCTGCAAACGCTGTTGAATATAATTCAGTACTTTAGTTATTCAATTCAAAGAATAATGTATTATTTATTTATTTCCTGAATCAGGAGGACGTGTTTATGAGTGCGACATCTGCCATTGCTGGTTTACATCATTACAATACCTCACCAAACACAAGAACAGGCATCGAGGGGAAGGAAAAGGCCGGAAATTCCCTTGTCCATTATGTCCCCACTCTACCAATAGATCTTCCAATATGAAGGATCATATGCTCACCCACTCTGGAGACCGTTCCTCACAAGTGTTCTCATTGCGAAAAGAGTTTCAAACGGAGGATTCATCTTTAAGTGCATCTTCTTATCCACACAAGAAAAACGACCATTTCCTTGCGATCTCTGTAGCAAGTCCTTCATAAAGCAGGACAATCTATCTAAGCGAAGAAATCCACTTACTGCAAGAGCCATTCTTGTGCAAACTCTGTGAGAAGTCATTTGTGCAAAAGGATGACTTAAATCGATATGAATAGAAACATTTTTAAAATGGTTGTGTTCATATATTATGTAACTCTGCATTTTAAGATCCATACCGATGATAATCTTAGAATTCCATTTATCAATTTCTGATTTCATTTGCTTGACACTTTGAGAAAGATACGATTGATAGAATACTGCGAAGTATCATCAGTTTGTTTTTATGGTTTTTTTGTTTGCTTATTCTTTGTTTTATCTGGCATTATCCCGCACAACAGTTTTTTGCGGTTCTAAATGCATAATATAACCTAAGCCACTAATTCTCTTTTATGAGACCTTTTTTTTTTACATACTAAATAATGAAAAATTACATATATATTAAAATAATGAAACAAAGAACATTTCTTCTTTCGATAATTAAACATTTTAAAGTCTATCATTTCTTTTACTATATTTTCTCATTTATGGTGTCCAGATCAAAATTTCATTTTTATGTCATGTATAAAACAATTAATTTATAGTGAAGGAAAACATAATATGCGATATTTATTAATGCCTATTTTTAAAATCTTCCCGTTATTTTTCAGTACATATTGAAAGACAAATTTTTCCATTTCATTACATAAACAGATATTAATTTGGTGTTATGCTGTCAAAATTCGGCGGCAATTTCTTTTTAAAGGGAAGAAGGTGTTTTCCCTACACAAATAACAGAAATAATTTATCTAACTGAAGGATTTTATTTTCGAGGGGATTCCACAATTCAGTTAATGTTTTATTTTTGTTGAACTTTACACCAAAGGTAAATATCCATCTAACATGGCAGTTGTTATCTTTAAAATTAATGTGAATAATATTGTGGCTGCTATATGTATCCGATTTCACGAGGAATTTTAATAGCAGTTTCTTGAAGTAATTCATAAATTATGAATCGCTAACTATAGAAGACATGGTGAAGAAGGATAAACGGTTGTTTTTTCAAAATCAATATTTTAATTAATTTAACCCACGCCAAAAGTCTGACGCGAAAAATATTGATCGATCAGTTCCTTCACAGCTTTCCACCACTCCAGTCGCAATTAAATTCCGCCAAACGTATGTCGTTCATCATTCCGTTTCGCATCACTTTATGTATACTTTCCCTCAACTACTACTCACTACAAGGTAGGCGACGGCAACACCCTCAGATTTTTCTAACACTTTTCGATGGATCACTCCTGACCCATGGCAGTTAGGAGTCCTGTGTGTTATCCCAAAATGGTGAAAACTAAGTGGAACCGCCCCGCTAAATTCGGAACCGTAAGGTCAAGTAACCGAAGACCACGGTGGAACTGCCGATTGTTGCACAGAAGAGGTCACACGTAACCGTTCGCCCTCATTTAAATTAACGTGCATTTTATTTTGCTATAAAATGCAAAACGGACAAGCATTTGCGATGAACATCATTTGTGGCGACAAAGCGCGATTCCGTTTCGCATCCTTCTCCAGGTCAAGGCTACTTCGATGGTTAAGACGATGACAGCTATTTCAGTGGCGTCACGTAAAGAGGGAAAAGTTTTATATTTCTGCACGTAATTTTAGTATATAGTCAGAAATGAAAATAATATTAAATATAATAATACTCCATCAACAATAACACAAAAATTAAAAAAATAATAAATGCATATGTAACAATTTTATGTTAATTATTGTTTTATTCATTTGAGAAACATATTTTGAAGCTATCTGTAATAATATTATGCTATAATATAAATAAAATTTCCCCTCCATGAGTGATGTTAAACTACCTGTAAGGCCTTTTATTATCAAGGTGTTCTTCTCCAATCCCGGATCCGAAAAAAAATGGGATAGAGGGCGGCGTAAATCGGAAACAGATCGGATATAATTTTCTTCTCATATGTTTTAGTGTTTTTTTTTAACAAATTTCTTGACATTTAGGGGGATTTCTATGTAGAGGTACTGGGAAAAAAATGGAAACCATTTTCGATATTATCTCAATAGGAAATCACATTCAGAGACCAGTAGCTTCTTCCATGTGATTCTTAATGAAACATTCCTCTAAATAATAAATATCCCAATCAAATCTATCTAAATATTGAGTTTAAACAATATTTGTTTGATATTTGAAGAGTGGGAAGGTTGGAATATATAACAGACTACAAAAAATTATTTTAATAACAATATATTTAATTGTTAATAACAATTTAATTAAAATGTTAAAGCAAACATTCTAGTAGAGTCAAATATGATCTCTGATATCTTAACCTGTTTAAATTTTTTAATTAAATATTTGGGTCAGATTTTTCATATCTGATTAAATAGTCCAGCTTTCATAGCTCTTTCTATAATCAACAAATATGGTTTAAAATCGAGCTTTATATAAATTAAAGCTCTTAATTAAATCTATCTTTAGACATACTTTCCCCTTAAAAATAGCATTGAAGAAGTTATTGAGCTCTGAATGTTTTTTCCTGTTGAGATAACATGGAACTGTTTTCATTTTTCTGTCGGTGCCTCTGTATGTTTACTATTGTTTTCCCATGTTCCTGTTATTAGCACTCCCATCTAGGAAAGGGAGGTTATGCCCCCCTCCGTGATTTGACCGTTATTTTGGGTAATTAAAAGTGATTTTCTGGTCCGAATATCTTTCTTTATTAATATATATCACCGTTGCAGCTTTTTTATTCTTAGTTTTAGCTAATCTTAGTAAATTATTTTTTCAATGCAATGTAACCCATTATTTCTAATACGACGGATATAATATTTTTCAGAGTTAAATGATTTTACGTAATAGCATGAATTGATAAATAAGTACTAAATTCAGATATTTATTCCTACTCCTCTCTATCACAGGACAAAGTGTTTATCAGTGTGACATCTGCCAGTGCAAGTTTACATCATTACAATTCTTCACCAAACACAAGAAGAGACATCGAGGGGAAGGAAAAGGCCGAAGATTCCGTTGTTCATTATGTCCTTACTCTACCGATAGATCATCTCATATGAAGTGTCATATGCTCATCCACTCTGAAGATCGTCCTCACAAGTGTTCTCATTGTGAAAAGAGTTTCAAACAGAAGATTCAACTCGAGATGCATCTTCGTATCCACACAGGTGAACGACCATTTCCTTGTGATCTCTGTAGCAAGTCTTTCAAACAGCAAGGCCAACTATCTACTCATAGACGATTCCACTTATTGCAAAAGCCATTCATGTGTAAACACTGCGAAAAAACATTTGTAACTAACAGTAATTTAAATCGACATGAAAAGAAGCATTTTTAAAGCTATTGTATTAATCTATTGCGGTCACTGTTTATTTAGCTGATTTTGCTATTTAATTACTTATTAACAGTTATTGATAATAATTTGGCAAGAAGTGATAAATTTAGTTTCGTATTTTATTGCTTTTGTATATGAGAAAGAGATATGTGATACTTATGCACAAAATATCATCGATTTCTGTACGAATTTTCTATTGACAATTTGTTACAGTTTGTTACAAATGTTTTAAAGTTATTACAAAATTTGTGATGCAGTTAGAGAACGTTTTAATTAGAACCGACCTATGTTATGTTAATAGGAAATAGCCTATGATATGTTAATTAGAAATCAGTTTTCAAACTCAAAAACCCCTTAAATATTCTTTGCAAATATGTAACCGTATAAAAAGTAAAAAGTTCAAATTAATTCATCTATGTATCGATTTTTCAGTGCTGTTTGTGGTTTATTTAAAATTTTAAAAAAGCTCTTCTATTTCAGAGCCGTCCCATCTGGGAAAAAATCATTCAAAATTCAAATGAACATGACAATTAAACCTACGCGTATACATTTAATGTAATTAAATATATTAGTCATTAGTTGTGTTTTGACCAGGTTTGATTTTCGAATTAAATTAAATTAATTTGAACACCTGTTGTATATTCTCGCTTCGATAATTAACTGAATGGTAAACGAACCTTAATCGATGTAGATATTAGCTCTCAAGTGCATATTTAGGGGAGGGGCGTTGAATGCTAAACATCTTCCCCTAAATCTTTGAAGAATCGAAATTGAAAAAGGATAAAACTGTTAATAGGTGCGATTCAAGGATTTGGGAAAGGTGGATAACTGAAATTGTATAGAAAGATGCCGAAGCAATTATAGTTAATCAGGGTAAAGAAAATGAAGATTTTCTTCCTCTTCAACCACAAGAAATAAACATGATATGAGACACCAATCAGCGGGAAATGATAATTTGATTTTCTTTTGGACCAGAGCAGAGAGAATTATTCTAAGAAGGCCAACTACATTTTGCTGTTAAAAGAAGAGAACTATTTTCTTCTTCATAAACTGTTTCGAGTGCATAATCCTTCCCACCCATCAACAGAAATGTTTCATCATGCTACTCTGTATGGCATGTCAAGGCTTTTAATAAAGCTATATTGAAGGAAAACATTTAACACACCCAAAAACTGAATACGCGCCTGTAGACGTAAATGTCATTCTATGTGATTAGACAATTCAGACTGAAAATTGATTAATTTGCCATTTTATTTTCATGAAAAGTCTTTTAGAAGATACTGCTCTCTCAATCTGGTTCCCTGTTTATACGTGGGGCGTTGAAAAAAGTTTTTGACATGCATCTGCGAGACAAAAATCGCATGCTACAAGATCTGTTGCATATGCATGATGGGATAGCTGTTTGATTTATTTCCCCCTCCAGATGGGCCACAAATTTTCCGGGTTTTGTGACCACTGTCATTTTCATGAAGAAGGAGAACTCTTGCCATGGCTGTTGTTGGATTCTGCTCCTTCATCTTTACCATTTTTAGCAAAACAATGTTGGTGTAGTATTGGCCATTTTTAAACATTTTTTCAGGTGAGGTGTCCATTGGTTGTGAATTGATAAAAACTGTGAAAATCCTCTTGAGCGGAAGTCTTGGAGGATTTGCTTGAATATGCTAGTCGAGAAAGCTGCTGACCTTGGCTTTAATTTCTTCACAAGAAGAGTTCATCGTCTGATGCGTGGTGATCTTAATAATGTAAAAGGAATTGGTAATTTACAGGTTTATTCACAAAGATAATTGTGTCACTTATTGAAACGTAAAATGTTTTTCCTTTATGCTTTGAACGGAGTCAGTAAGAATTTTAACCCGACTGTTTGAAGTATTGGTAGATAAAGAGAAATATTCGTGTGATGGTTTAGCTTCATGCTGATGAAAATAAGGTTTTGTGTTAGTTGAATTTATTTTGATATACGTGATTGTTTTAATACTTTTGTTATAATAAGTCCATTTATGAAATTTTTTGTTGTTAAACATTCTTTGAACTCACGCTCAAAGTTTTCTATTAAAAATTCATAACGCGCATTTTCACGTGCTTTGCTTTTTAGCATCTGGCTAAGCTGCAATAATTTGAACCTGTGGAATATTTAAACCAGGAGTGGGGAAACTTTTTTTCTCTGCGCCGTCAGTAAAAGAAAAAAAAAGACATTGAGGGCTGTAACGAAAATCCTATGAAACCATATCTTACATTCATAACTGCGGGAAATAATAAATAAGTGTTTATATCGATCTTGAAATAATATTATCTATTAAACAATGGTAAAAAAAATTACGTTTAAAGAACGTAGAAGATTAAACTCATGTTTTAATGACATGGATGTAGATGCAGTTTTTATCAGCGGGCCATAAAAAATAATCTCGCGGGCAGGAGTTTCCTCATCTCTAATCTAATCAATTAGAGGGTTGTGAATTACGTGCTATGGTATATCGCATGTCATACATTTTTTCCTGATCTCACTGCATGGAATAGATGCGCTCTACACGTGCCAGCATGATGGTTTAAAGCGGCGTTGCCACATTTTCTTAGCATAAAAGGGAGTTTTCAAACTTCGAATATGATGCGATTCTGATTCTATTGCATATTAATGGTAGCTTCAATGATAATATCTTTAAAGCAGTTGAAATCCACGCTTTTATTATTATCATTCATTCAATTAAGATTATTATAATTCATGTAGCAAAGTTCGTTAATTAGTTTCGCTATTATCAGCCAATATCGTGCAAAATACAGTAAACGCTCTCTTATCCGGTCTCAGTCCAAGATGAGGAAGCAAGCCGTCGCTTGTTTTGTTTATAGTAGAATACATATTTTCTTCAGTTCCTCTTCGTGAATATTACATTGTTCTGTGCGTATACAGGAGTGTATGTTGTGATCTATTAATTACTGTGTAGTACAAAAATAGAGGGTGTAAACGTAATGTCATTACGATGGAGATGAAATTAAAAGCGCTAGAACGTATTGACAAAGGTGATCCAGTAAAGCATATTTGTGATCAACTAGATGTTGGTAAAAGCACGGTAAATGACTGGAGAAGGAATAGAAATATCTTTACAAGATTTTTGCACTCAAATCTGAAAAAACGCTTTCTTCTCGGTGCATACTTAAAAAGCCGAAAAATGATATTGTTGATGATGCACTTTGGTTACTGTTCATGCAAGAGCGTCGAAAAGAAACGCCAATCAGTGGGCCAATCTTGAAAGAAAAAACATTAATTCTTCATTCTAAAATCGATAATAGGAGAGATTTTTCAGCAAGCAAAGGATGGCTTTCTCGGTGGAAAAAACTTCATGGTGTTCATTACCTTGGTGTTTGTAGTGAGAAATTGTCAGCTGATCCTTTAGCAGTAAAGGGATTTTCAGAAAACCTTTTAGTTCTTATTCAAGAATAAGGCCTATGTGCACAACAAATCTACAATTTAGATGAGACTCGGTTAAATTTTAAATTTCTTCCAAAGAAAACGTTTGTGAGAGCGCAATAAACCTCAGTATCAGGATTTAAAGCAAACAAAGAAAGAATCACTCTGGCTATGTGTACAAATGCTGCAGGTACGCACAAACTTCCTCTTTTGTAATTGGGAAATCACAAAACCCCGAGCATTCAAGCATTTAAATTTAGCTGCTCTGCCAGTTTACTACAAATCTCAAAAGTCTGCTTGGATAGACTCGTATTTGTTTAAAGAGTGGTTCTTTACAGAATTTGTTCCAAAAGTAAGAAACCACTTGACTGTCTTAAAATGCCTGTAAAGACCCTACTCATTCTCGAAAATGCCCCAACACACCTAAGCGAACTCATTTCTGACAACATCAAATCCACGTTTTTGCCACCTAATGCAACATCTTTAGTGCAACCAATGGATCAAGGCGTGCATGTAAGTTTAAAATTGCGATATAGGAGAAAGCTTCTTTCAGAAATTCTACAACGAACCGAAAACGACGGAATAAATGTTTTAAAGGCTATGAAACCAATAAATATCAAGGATGTGATCTACGTGTTGGCAAGAGCTTTTGAAGAAATGCCTCGTACAACGTTTGCGAAGTCATATAGAAAACTTTGGCCCGAAGTTTAAAACTGTAGAAAGTACCCGAGACGACAACACGAAAATCGACACGAGATCAACACGAAAATCGAATGAGCTTCAGTCTGCCGAAGATATAATGGTAATATTTCGCTGTTTAATGACTTTAAACTGCTGCTGGATGTGACACACTTGAAGATGGCATTGAAAAATGTTTAAAAGGTGATGATCAGTTGGAAAATGAAACACTGAATGTTGACGAAATTATCAATGCAGTTTGCAAAGAAGTGAACTGAGAAGAAGCGGAGAATGAAGAAGAGGAAGAAGGGAAAGTTAGCCATATTGAAGGAAAAGAAGCTTTTGATGTTGCAGTAAGATACATTGAAGAACAACAGGCCTCATCTGCGATTGATGTTATGTTTATAAAAAATGGCAAGACTTTGCACGTAAAAAAGTGTTAAGTTCAAAGAAACAAAAGAAAATCACGGACTTTTTCAAGTGAGTGTGAGTAGATTGTTAATATTGTACAACAAATTATTAATTAAAATACTGATAGGTCGCAGACAAATTGATTTTAATAATTTTAATTTTCTTATGTCATTTCTATCCTGATGCAACCACTTTGTGTCTGACGGAGATGTCTTAGGAGGTTAATGGGTGCAAGATCTCGGTTGCGAATATCTTTCAGGGTTCCGTTTCATCTGTTTACGTTGATGACTGCCGAGAAAGAACTTACCTCGTGTGAAATGACAGGAAGTATCTTGTGAAACAATTGAAGCTCGCCCAAAAGCAAACATTGACCTTCGGGAATAATGCAGAGTGCTGGCTGGCAACAAAACTCCGTTCCACTTGTGAAATATGGAAGTGGAATCGGCTTTTTGCCCGGGGCTTGCTTCTGATTGGCCTTTTTGGTCGGAGAGTTCCCGGGGTTGCCAGAAAGATATTGTCACGCTCGACCCGGGAGAGACAGTTCGATGTGGGTTGATCAGGCTAACAGACCAGGGTTCAGTCTTTTTATCTATCTTTCTTTTGCTCTATTCGCTGAGTCCGACTTTAGTGAAATTCACTGGACTGATTTTTAGGCCATATTTCAGGAAGGGAAATTGTTAAATTAGACATCTCTTAAATTAGTGAAATGATAAACTTTTACCTAAGTACGTTAGGCGAAATTTAAAGATATTTGCTCTGCTTGGGGAAAACCACGATCAGAGAAATCTGGAGTGGGTGCTTCGTGAAAATTTACGCCGTGTGCACATCACAATAACTTAGCAGAATACAGTTCTCGTTCTGGAGAAACTTCAACATGGTAGAGTTATTTAATTTAACTTACTCTGCTTGTTGTCACTTTCACTTAAGTTTTACTTTCATTATTTTGTTTTGAATATTGTTCGAACTCAAGCTTAACTGAATGGAGTGAGTACTTAGTCAATTAATTGTAATATAAAATCATCCACCTTTATAAGCCAGTGGTGGAACTTTGTTAAGTGTGAAAGTTAAATAAATTCAAAATTTTTGTTATTGTTCAAACAAAAATTGGGTCTTGATCAATCATGTGAAATCTCTACTCGTCGCAACTACAGTTAGAGAATACGAGACTGCGTATTGCTAGCTTGTAGATTGTTCCTGGTTCGAATCTAAAATCTTCTTTCAGCCACTCTTTCAAAAATATTTGTTTGAAGGCATTAAATTTCGAAGTCAGATCATCAAGCTATTGACATGCAGTTCTAGATAAGATAATTATTTTAGTAAACGTGGAACATTTTAAGTTCATACCGCATGTCTCGAAGAGGAAAAAGTTGCTGGTGACAGATGCTTAAGCTGGAATATTTAAAAATCTTCCATGTTATGCCAGTGGTTTGGTTTGTTTTACCTCTGAGCGGCACTTTTGTGCACACCATGGGCTAAATGGCCAGGTCACATGAACCCCGAAGGTTCAGAGAAGGTTGAGGGAGGGGACCCACTGGAACAGCTGTTGGGAGACATATGGTAGCCTCCCTTCAAGGCCATCCAGCGTGTTCTTTAACGTGCACAGGGTATGGCTCTCCCGCACACGGGGCCACGGCTTAACGTCCCATCCGACGGACGGTGGCCTTTCCAAGGCCATCGGTGTCCCCTACTGACCGTGGGCAGAGCGGGGAATTTTGCGGAGATAAATATCAACGCTGACCCAGCTGGGACTCGAACCTGGGAACTACAGATTACGAGCCTGGCGCGCTACCGACTGAGCCACCCTCGCCCCATTATGCCAGTGAGAACCAAAGTTGGAAGCTATAATTTGTACATGTATTTAATGCGAAATCTGACTGAAGGTAAATTAAAGATAGTAATAAAAACTATTTAAATTTATTTTCTCAAAATATTGTTTTACTAATTGAATAGTTGAGGAAGCTGAAATATATAACAATAAACTTACATGTTATGCCAGTTTTAAGCTGTAATGTAAGTTGGAAGTTCTATAACTTCCCAAAAATATGCATTTAATGTACACACGTGACGATAAATTAAAGATCATAATGAAAACTATATAAATATCCACTTTCAACATTAGAAAAGTTTGCTTAAACAATGATACAACTTTGAAATATTATGCGGTTGGGGGGTGATTTAACATTCTATTTGATGTACGAAGTTTTTTCCTTGATATGTTAGAAAATTAAATTTTTTGTCACATAATTAAGTTTATATAAATCATGTTATTTCATATATATTGCAAGAAATAGTATTTTGAACTTTCTCCTGTGGAAATTCTCTTTGAAAGTTGCGCTGAATCAGTACCTGAAAACTAAATCGATCCGAAAAATGTAGGCGGGGTTTAACATTTTCCCCTTCGTTTCATAGGTATTTACAAAAATGAAACCTTAGATTTTTCTTCAGTAGCACGACATATAAATTAGTTTATAAGTTTTTTTATCCTTATTACCTTTAGTGCATTGGATATAATTATACAATAAATTTCTATTTTATGAAAAAAGATCTGCGTAGCTTATTCCATACGTAATTCGTTCACTAATCTTAAGTTGGGTTAAATAACTGTGTTTAAAAAGAAAAGTGAACGCAAAAGCTAAAAAATTGTTTTTGATAACTACAAAAAAATTATTGGTCTCCTATTAAAAATAGATTGTATTTCGCAATAATTGTAGAAATAGTATGTATGTTAACTTAACGAAACGGGTCAATCACTTTTAAGTCGTGAATAAGAATCTTTTGGTACAGGAAAGAATTGCGATTTTATTGAGCAGTATTAGCACTAAATTTTCGGATATATTGCAACTGACGTGCAGCTTTCTGAGTAGGAGCATGGCTACCGCCGTTCTCCGCAGTTACTCTAGGGACCTATCCTAAGAGATGGTAATGGCGCCTTACCGTCTTCCTACGCCAATGGATACAGCATGGAAACGCGTATTACACGCCTAAGAAAGAAACTGCTGTCTTGACCAGCACAGTGAAAAGCACAGATAGCTATTGCGCCGTGGACATCACATAGAATTTTTTAATACAGGCAGAATATGCCATTTAGGAAACTTTAATAATATATTTTATAAATTAGTTCAATTTGGAATAAAGATAACTATCTATTTTTCATTTTTCACTCTTTGGATTACAAGTGTTTTGATTTCTACACTTTGGATTTCAAAGATTATGTATTATAGAAATTAGGGTGGCAACACCCGGAAAGATCACTGCTGATGTCACGTGCGTGTTTTCGCGATGTCATTTGTAACCTCATTTAATCGCTGTATTCTTTTAGTAATTTAACTTTTAAGTTATAGTTTTTATTCTGAGGAAGTCATACAATTTGTAGGTGAATTTCTTATCACTGTCGTAAATAATAATTATTGATGACACATTTGAAATTTCGGTAGGAGAATAGATAGTTTCGTCGGTGCAGCGTAAAATTTTACCTTTAGGCCTTTGTAATTACTTTACAAGTTATTTGTGTCGCAGAATTGCCTGGTACAGCTCTCTGCTGTTGTGCTGCCCAACTGCTTCTTCGGCTTTGTCACCAAAGATTATTATCAGCAGCTAACTGATCCTTTACATGTTTATTAAGCTCTCTATAATGTTTTCTATTAGGATTAGTATTGATTCAGGACATTCCTGTAGTTCTTTCTTTCTAAAATAAACTCAAGTGCCTTGTCACTCAGATAATTATGCGTCCTCTGCTTCATTTTTCGTAAAAGAGTACTGTTAGTTTCCAAAAAAGCCTATTTTAAGTGGTCACATTTTTCCTGAACTTGAGTAGCAAGTAACCCACGACTGTGATAATCAGTAAGTAACCTATCATGATATAATTAGGTCTTTCAGAGCTTCATAATTAAAGGTAAATTTTTAACCTTAGCACAACACTTCTTAAGTTTAAATCACAAAACAATTTTAACAAGATAATGGTCAGATCCAATTTCAGCTTCCCAATATGACCTGGTCTTTCTAACAGAAGTAGTCCATTTGCTGTTAACTAATATATAATCTATAACGTTCTTATGCAGCCCATGAGGTGAAACCCACGTGTACTTATGTATGTCGCGGTGTTTGTAATAAGTGTTAGTTATTCTGAAGCCATCGAGTTTAACATTGGCATTGACGTCACCTAGAACAAGGGTAATATCTCATTTCTTCACAAGTCTGTAAAACCTTTTTTCTCATCCTCATCGGCATTATCATTGGAGGCATAACAGTAGATAAGATTGAAGTCCTTAACTCTTGTCTGTAATTTTGCTGTAAAAAACCTTTCATTAATGCACTCTTATCTAGAAGAGCATCACTAGCGTGTCTGCTGAGAAGCAGACCCACGCCTTGGTGATGTTTACTGTCTTTCCTCCCCGAAAACAGATATTTAAGATATTCACGGTGAATCCAAATAACTATTGAAAGAGGTACTAGATTAAATGAATAATTTTTAGTAAATTTGGTATAGAAGGTATCGAAAAACCTAAGTGCGGAAGAGTAAACAAACCCCTCTGTTGGGAATACGAAACAATGGAAATGTCACTTCCTTGCGATTCTGCAAACAATGCATTCTCAATCGTCACTGTCAGATGTCATTCGCCTATTATTGAAATCGTCCGACGCTTTTCTCGCTGTTCCATTTCTCCCGCTAGCTATTAAAATATGGCGAGGAAGTCATCCTCTTTGAGGGTTTGTAGTTATCAGAGCTTTGCCTATCGCGAACAGATTCGAGTATAATAAGCAGCCATAGGCAAGGCCCGTACCGGTTGAGAAATACCGTCGGCCTGTCCTTCTGTAACCCACAACTCTGCTGCTTGAAAAGTATCAGCTAAATCAAATTAAATAACATTCGTGAAGTGTTTACGGTTCTTTTATATTTTCCTTCAGGTAAAGTAACTTTGTAGTGAATAATTAGTTTAGAGTAGAGGTAATCTAATTCTACACTTTTTAGCCTAAGAGCTATGAAATATCGGTCGATTTCGAACCGACAAATAGTATGCAGCTCATTATTCTGATTATGGGATATAAAGTTGATAGTTACCGCTATTTGTCGGTGTCGGCAACTTTATTTTGTCTCGTAATACGGAGATTATTCATTTCCTATGCTTTTCAGGTACCCTACCGAACGGCTACAGAATTCCCTTGTATGTCAGTGAGAAACTTTACCTGGAAGCTATAAAATATGCATTTAATGGAAAAATGTCACTGATGATAAATTAAAGATCATAATCAAATATTTTTTAAATATCGGTTTTAAAAAATATTGTTTTAATATTTAAATGGTTGCGGAAGCTGGAATGGTTAAAAATAATCTTCAGTGATATGCCAGTGAGAAAAGTGGAATTATTATTTCAGCAGGTAAATTAGAAATACAAATGATATCGCGAAAACACGGACGTGACGTCATCTCTGGTATGTCCAAGTGTTGCCACCATAATTTCTATAAGATCTTTCAAAACCAAAGTGTATAGATTAAAACACTTCTAATCCTAAAATATTAACTGGTAGTTATTTCTTTTTTTAATTTCATTAAATATTTTTATAATATTCTGAAATATTTAAATAAAATCTCAATAAGTAAATTATTTTGAATGGTATTAAAATAAATTAACTTTAACTTATCTTAAGCCAAAGAAAGGAATTGCTTGTTTAGGCATATTTATTTTCGCTCTTTTGGTTGAAAGCTGTCCAGACAGGCGGTAACTAGGTGGCTTTCACAGAACGCGTTTCCCTGTGGTGTCCAACGAAAAATTCTTAGATCGAGGCTAGGTGTGAATCTCTTACGTATGTCATAGGCAACTTTGTCCTTAGGGGTAAAGAACGATTTTTCCTGTTTTCCCAAAGGACAACCCTGTGGTTAAATCTAAGGCTTTTATTACACATTTCGCTCTATCGCGAAAACACGGACGTGACGTCATCTCTGGTATATCCAAGTGTTGCCACCATAATTTCTATAAGATATTTCATAAGCAAAGTGTATAAATTAAAACACTTCTAATCCTAAAATATTAATTGGTAGTTATTTCTTTTTTTTTTTAATTTTGGTAAATATTTTTGTAATATTCTGAAATATTTAAATAAAATCTTAATAAGTAAATTATTTTGAATCTTATTAAAATAAATTAACTTTAACTTATCTTAAACCAATGAAAGGAATTGCTTGTTTAGGCATATTTATTTTCGCTCTTTTGTTGAAGGCTATCTAGACAGGTGGCTTTCACAGTACGCGTTTCCCTGTGGTGTCCAACTAGAAATTCCTAGATGGAGGCTAGGTGTGAATCTCTTACGTATGTCAGAGGCAACTTTGTCCTTAGGGGTAAAGAACGCTTTTTCCTGTGTTCCCAAAGGACAACCCGGTGGTTTAATCTAAGGCTTCTATTACACATTTCGCTGTACTGTACATTACCTGCTTCTTAGCTCTAAACAATACGTTTCCGTGCAGTGGGTAAATTATATTTTTAACGCCAAGTTGACATTTCTTGAGGTCGTTACGTCACCCTATCAGCTCGATATATCTGTTGCGAATATCAAACGTTTTTTTCAAAGTTCGTCCACGATAATGGGCAAATAGATCTGAAAGCCTGTACATAAAAAAAATGCCGTTTGATCATTTACGATATAGAAATATTTCTACGCATACTGTAACGACAAATAGCAAAATGAAGAAATCAAAAATTAAGCAAAGAATTTTTTTTCCTCGGACAACCATTAGTTCTACTGAGCGAGGTTTACAAAATCCGAGCCGAAATGAAAGGGGTCGTTAGTGGTCGACAGCGACAAATAGCGTTTAACTATAAAATTTATATCCCATAATCAGAATAATGTGCTGTATAGTAAGCTCTCAGTTGAAATTTCATAACTCTCATACTAAAAAGTGGAAAATTAGATTACCTCTACTGTAAATTAATTATTCAATACAAAGTTACTTACCTGAAGGAATTTATAAACGAACCACAAACACTTTATGAATATTATTAAACTTGATTCACCTGATATTTTTTCGAGCAGCAGAATGGTGGTTTAGAGAAGGACATAGGGAATACAGTCCGTTTGTATTTTTTAATCGCATAGAGTTGCCAATGGTTGCTTATTACACTGAAATGTGTTCCCGGTATGCAAAGCTCCGAAAATCTCAAAAAAACCCTCAAATTATATCAACTCTTCGCCATATACATAAGCTAACGCTATTCGCCAATCTATAATTATTCATACGGGCAACATGGACAAACCTACGGAGTCTCTCTCTGCACAATATGCTGCTTAAAGGAGGTTGCAAACTCCTTTGCCTAACCTCATCAATAGTCACAAAGTTGAACCACCTAATGCCCAAGATACTGCGTAAGCATCTGGAATCAAAAGCATCTAGTTTCCTGTTATCTTGTTTACAAAGTGTCCACGTTTCACTACCATAACTAACCCTAGAAAGAACCAAACTATTATACAGTCTAAATTTAGTCTTTAGGTGTATACGCCTATTTCTCCACACTCTCCATAGATTCTTAAAAGTCCCGGCAGCAATCCCTATTCGTCTGTTAATCTCGTGCCGCACATCACCATTATCTGTTACATAGCTCCCAAGATAATTAAACTGTGACACCAGATCAAGACTGCAACCATTCAGATTAACTGAATCACAGCCTGCTTGACCAATTTTCATCATTTTAGTTTTCTCTCTGTTTATAACCAAACCTACTCTACTACCAGTTTCATCAACAGCTCGAATGAAAGAGTTCATCTCATCAACATCATTTGCCAAAAGGGCTAAATCATCAGCATAATATAAATCAGAAATTTTAGTATCTCCAGCCCAATTAAGGCCAAAATCTTTCCTTTGAAATGAATTTCGCATAACATAATAACCAAGCTAAAGAGAAAAGGAGACAAAATGCACCCTTGTCGAACACCAGAAGTAATGCTAAACCAATTGCTACAAGCCTTACCAACTCTCACACACGACTCAGTGTTATTATAGAGAGCTTTCATTATGTTAACTAACTTGTCAGGTATACCATATGATCTCACAATCAACCACAAATTATGACGATCAACAGAGTCGAGAGCCTTTTTGAAATCAACAAAGCTAGCAACCAGAGGTTTTTGAAATTTTGAACATTTCTCAAGAATCTGCCTAAGTGAAAATATCTGATCCACACATCCCTTACCACTTCTGAATCCACATTGCTCATCACGCAATTAACTGTCAACCAGATTGTTAATTCTATTAAGCACAATCATGGAAAGAACTTTAACTGGAACAGAGAGTAGGCTGATACCCCTATAGTTATCACAAGAACTGCGATCACCTTTTTTGAAAATAGGGCTAACAATAGCTCTGGTAAAATACTTAGGAACCATGTCTTTATCATAAAAGATATTCAGAATTTCAGTCATCCAAGTTAAACCGAAACATTCCCAGGTCTAAGCATTTCTGTAGTAATTTCATCTACCCCTGGGAATTTATGTAGTTTAAGTTTAGAAACAGCCAAAATAACTTCAGATTTTGTTATAGGGCCAACATTAAAGCCACCATTTTAGAATTAATGGTAATTTAAATAATAATTTTAGGTAAAAAATTTTCAATTTACCTGCAATTCTTCAAAGTGTTTTTTCAAATTCTTTCAAATTTTTTACCTGCAAACATTCAATTTACCTGCAATTTTGATTTACCTAGATCATTATTAATAAAAAAAATTTTAAACTGAGAACAGGAGCAACCACACTTAATCACTACTTATATTCAATTAATAAGATTGCGACTCCAAATTGCACTGTTTGTGATGTTCTGGAAACTATTAATCATGTAATATTAAACTGTCCAAAATATGCTTTGGCACGTCAAACTTTTTTTTAAAGAATTAGAATTACTTGGTATTAACAAATTTACAATCTTTAATATTCTAAATTATTCAAATTTAAATATAAGGAAAAAGGCTTTCGCTCTAGTTGAATAATTTCTTCAATATTCTGAATTATGGAAAAAAATATAAAATTTTAAAGTTTAACTGCATTCCAACAATTATTTTATTCTCGCAACCCTTCATCACTCTTTATCACATCTTACAAATATTCCTATTTTTTGATTGGAGCTTTGAGTAAGCCAGAATCGGATGTCTCAGTGAGCTGTTAAGTTTTACCATACGTAACGTTTCTATATCAGTGAAATGTATACCACTGTGTAACTACAATTGTTTTTTTTTAAGCACAACATTATTTTTTACATATACCTACATTTCCACACTTAAGAAATACCTAGTTACCTTGAATAAGTTCCTCTAATACATTTGATTAATTTTTTACCAACTCTACTTCGTTTTTCAAATAGAGTTTAATGTGGGGGGGGGGGATCTAATATTCGGTAGAGGCAATATAAACTTGAACCTGCAACATCAATTTTTTCCCCATAGCTTTCATTACATTTTCATTTCCATGGAGCCTAATCAAATGACACCCAATTAGTGCATATTTTCGTATCTTCCAATCTCATAATTATCTTAACGTTGCCTTCACTAATCACAATTCCATATCCTATCATGAGAAACTTAGAAAGACACACATACACACTTCTATTCCTTAAAACGTTCTACATTAAAATACTAAACTGTAACTTTCAGATATAGTCAAGAAATCTTTCACAAGTCACATTAGCATTTACATTTGACTGGTTGCATACATGTGAAATTGAAGAATGCCTATATAACATTCAACTACAATGATGGATTATTCCGCCATATTTCTACAGTACAATTTAATTCCACATTTGTAACGAACACATAAAAATGTTAAAATATTAATACTTTCACCAAAAAAAATGGCCATCCTGTGGCCAAGTGGTTAGCACACTCGGATACTGATAAAGGCAACCTGGTTTCTAGCCCCAGATAAGATGTGTGTGTCTGTGTGTTGTTTTTCTGCTGAGGTCCTGACATCTTCTCAAACCTACTGTGGCATACAAACTGACAGGCTATTGTCAGACCTCTGTGGCAAGTACTTGCGTGAGGGGGTATTCATTTTTATTATTTTCACAAGAAACACTTGTTGACAAACTATATATCACCATTAGTTTATTGGCCGAGTGGTTAGCATGCTTGGCTGCTGATCTAAAGGACCTGGGTTCGAGCCCCAGGTAAGGCATGGCTGTTTGTGTCGTTTTTCTGCTGAGGTCCTGCCATCCTCTCAGACCTTCTACTATGGCAGGTAAACTGATAGGGTCCTGTCACATCTCTGTGGCAAGCAGCTCCTTGAGGGGGTATTTATTTATTTATTTTATTATGTAATAGAAACTAATACTTCATTTCACAAGTTCTCTTAACCATTCATCTTCATTAATCCATAGCACATTACACAATTAATCATTCACTTTAAAACATACAATTTACAACAAATTCAAATTCTTTTTAGATTTCTCTAAACTGATTCATTCTAGAACTACATTCGTAAAACAGTAATTAGACTAAGACACAGTGAAGATATTATCTCACTCAACAATACCTGTGATTTCTTCCACTTCAAACAACCATTGACTAAAGTAAATCTATTTACATTTACTCATATAGTGGTTGAATTTCATATCAACTTCATTCCATAAACAGTTTTTCATATATAACTATCACATCAAGCTGCTACAAAACAACAGAACACTCAATGCTATATTATATTACTACCATTACTATACAGCTTTGTTATGTCTGTAATTTCGAGCAAACTAGAATGAAAACATTCTTTCAATGACTCGTATCCGATTTCTCCAAAATATTCTCACTGAATCCACTACATTCATATCGTACTCCTGTAACTTTCAATCAAAAATGAACCATAAAATTTTAAGCTTCTCACAGTTATCTAGCACTAACTAATCCACTTAATTAAAGGTAACGTTGCAATAAGTTGCAATCATACTCCATTTATGCCTCGAAAATTATAGTTTTTTTTTTCTTTTTCAGTTAAATTGCATTTTTTATCACACACAAGTTAACTATGTTGTGTATGTCCATGCTTGCCTGCAGTATTCATTAAAATTCATTTTTTCTACAGTTTTCTCTTCCTGTGTGAACAGAGCAATCGTTAATACTAAGTAACACTCTTGAAAAATATCAGTGTGCATGAATTCATCTAATATCTGTTACCATTCACACACTTAATGACCCATTTCTACCAGTATTTTGTGCATTACACTACTGGATTCCAGAATGTTCAGAAGAAAACTAACAAGATCACTATTGAAATTCTGACATTTGGAAACACTACATCAGTTATTCAACATATGGTTAACAAATCTTCACTCATTACCAATGAGACCTTATTATCTAATTTATATCTTTCTATTTCTTATATCTCCTAAAACTTTTCTCTTTCTCATGAAGTGGTGTTTTCAAATTTAGCTTAAAAGAATTTAGATTTCACTAAGGAAATATTTGGTTCAAATATATCTATAACTTCACCAATGTGATGTCCACTACAAACAATAATTACCACCACCATCTTTTTCCCTTTTACATTTCCCTAACAGTATTCTTCATACGTCACAGAGTCATATCTGAGACACTAATACTCATGTAAAAAGAAAACGAAACAGTGTGGTTTAGTATAAATGTCAAGTGTGAGTATCATTCCCGAATGCACGCAACAAAAAATACTACTGATTGAAACTGCAACAGTTTTATATTTACATGTAGGTGAGTCGTTGTGCACAGAGAGGTAATTTCAATCCAAAGAAAGATACATCATTCAAAACTTATAGATTCTGTTAAGCGTTTTAGTATTCCAAAATTTCAATGTTATGTAGTGAAAACCCAAAGAATAATATCAGGTGTACTAATCAATTTATTACCATTCAGTACATAATTTTTTTTTCTCATTATACATGCTACATTCTACTAAACAACATGTGATGCTACTCGGATGCATTACAAGAACTATAAACATTCCCAAAGCAACGAAGAAAAATGAAAACACTAGTCTCGGATAAATGTGAACAGAGCACGACCAATGACTACATTACCACACAAGTAGCATTTCTGCTTCGTAAGAGACATGTCATATATTTCCAGAATGGTTTAGAAGACACCCGAAATAATTTCCCTTCTCTTATCCTTTCCACTATTCTCAAATCCTCTCACTCCCATTACATTCCATTTCCAACTGAACGCATGCACACACACACACAGATATACAGGGTGAAACTGAAAAAGTGGGCAAAACTTTAGGGGTGGTAGAATGAGCAATATTCGTCATAGAATGTATGATCGGAACGCAAACGGCGAGCCCCTAGGTGGCGTTGGAAATGGTATAAAAGGGTCGGTCCTCGCACCCAACGGCATTTCTACCGTGGATTGCCGAGAGGATGGCTGGTTATACTAACCACGAAATGGCGGATATGCACTTTGTGTACGGTGCGGTGGACGGGAATGCAAATGAGGCACAAAGACTTTACTGCGATCGGTTTCCGATGAGATGCACTCCAGATCGGAAAACCTTCGAGCGTTTGCATCGGCGGCTGTGTGAAACGGGATCCTTCGCCGCAGCCAAGCAAGACGCAGGGCGTGAAAGGAGTGTCAGGACGCCGCAACTTGCAGAGGACATTCTGCGTAGGGTGGAAGAGCGACCGGGATGTAGCAAGCGAGCGGTTTCCCGTGCAGTACACGTGTCCCAAATTTCGGTTTGCCGTGTGCTACAGGAGGAAGGAATGCATCTCTATCGTACGCAGAAGGTACAAGCGTTGCCACCGGCGGACTATCAGCCACGTGTCGATTTCGCACGTTGGTACCTCCAGCAGAATGCACCGCAGCCGGATTTTGGTGCACATGTTCTGTTTACGGACGAGTGCACTTTCACCCGTGAGGGCGTTTTGAATACCCACAATTCACACATGTGGGCATCTACGAACCCGCATGCCACACGTCCTCATTCGTTCCAGCAGCGGTTCTCCGTAAATGTTTGGGCAGGGATCGTCCATGACCATTTGATTGGCCCATACCTCCTGCCACACAGTCTGGACGGCAAATCGTATAACACATTCCTACGAGAGGTGTTGCCGGAGCTGCTGCGTCTGATTCCAACCCCCAGCAGGTCGAGAATGTGGTTCCAGCACGACGGTGCGCCTGCACACTTCAGCTTAGATGTGCGGAACACTTTACATGCAACGTTCCCAGGGCGATGGATTGGTCGAGGTGGTCCCATAGCTTGGCCACCAAGATCGCCGGATCTCTCGTGTTTGGACTTTTTCCTGTGGGGCCATATGAAAAGCCTAATCTACGAGTGCCCCATTGAAACCGATATGGATCTAGTCACCAGGATCGCCGTTGTTGCCGGCGATATTCGGGAAATGCCTGGTGGCTTCGCAAATGTGCGTCGGTCCCTATCCCGCAGGTGTGAAGCCTGCATTACAGCTGGCGGCAGCTCTTTTGAGCAATTTCTTTGAGCATGTACCTCAATTACATTCCTGTTAATAAAATGTTTTCTGAAGTATCTCCCCTCCTTCTTGTGTTCATTCTTTAAATGTGACAGTGGAAAACTACCTTTTAACTTCTCACCGCTTTCGTTCCGACCATACATTCTATGACGAATATTGCTCGTATAGCTGCGTTCTACCACCCCGTAAAGTTTTGCCCACTTTTTCAGATTCACCCTGTATATATATGCATGTTCCTCTTTATGAATAGTTTTCTGTATTTCAAAAATGTAGTTTCATAGAGAACATAACATAAACCAAGAGAAAAATTATGGTTCTAATTTATATACTATATTGATAAGAGTAATGTAGGTATGAGAAAACCGTTCACCACATATGTTAATGACTTTATTTTAATGCTGTACATATCTTAAAATACGACCCTCAATGAATAGATTCCAAGCGTATATGTCATGGCCTGTATTTAGAAAAATTTTATATATCATTTTATTATTTTGTACTTAATTAGAGTGACTGTAATTGGTGGTATGTCGAATTGCAGGATTGTGCAGTACGCACTGTTTTCAGAAAAGTAGGCTTTTGTTTTTGGAACACAGGCCCCCTTTTTTTATTCCAATAGAACTACGATATATAGAAATGTCAAGCTTTTCATTTAAATTATTCAACATAATAACACACTGGGAAAAATTTATAAATTAGTCTAAGAAACACAAATTACAGGTGAAAAACGAACACAACCGAAATTGCATGTTGCAGCTCACTGAGAGGTCCGATTGAGAAGTTTCAGAAGTCGCGAAAAAGCCGCTTTCCTTCCATCATTCTGTTGTGGAGTCTAAACCTTACGTGTAACTTTTGTACGGAAGCTCTAAAACGAATTCACAGCAATGTCTGATACAGCTGCAGAGACCAGTGTTCCAGCTGCGGTTTCACGTAAAAAGAGGGGCAAGGCAACTGCCGGAAAGCCGAAAAATTTGAAGATTGCCACTTCTCATCCTAAGGTGTCAGAGATGGTGACTTCGGCGATCACTGCACTGAAGGAAAGAGGTGGATCGTCGTTGCAGGCTATCAAAAAATACATTGCCTCTCACTACAAGGTAGACATCGAACGTCTAGCTCCCTTTATCAAGAAATATCTCAAGACAGCAGTAGCCAGTGGGCAACTCGTTCAGACCAAAGGTAAAGGTGCAACTGGTTCCTTTAAGCTGAGTGCTACTGGTCAGAAGACGTAAGAAAAACCAGTTAAAATCAAAAGTAACTAAGAAAGAAGGAACAGCAAAAAAGCCAAAAACCTCCAGTGTTGCGAAAAAGGTATCGTAGCCCAAAAAAACTAGTGAGAAGAAGAAAACGCCTGCAGAGAAGGAACCTTCCGATGCCAAGAAAAGCAAACCTGCTAAGAGTCCAAAAAAACCCAAGGTGACCAAACCGAAAGCACCTAAACCTAAAAAAAGCCCCGCTACGAAGAAAACTGTTCCAAAGAAAACTGGGAAGAAGTGAACTATAAAATAAGACATCAATAACAAAAGGCTCTTTTAAGAGCCACATATTGTGTAGAAAGGATGCCCTACCGTACAAAAAAATGATCGTGAAATCACATTTTTTATACTCTACACTTAGGAAAAATAACCATCGTAAGTAACTTACTTGAAAAGGAAATAGTCACCACTGGAAACATTTAGTAACCAAACATTAAGCTTACTTAATTTTATTCCAATTATATTACACGTAAATTTCGTCACTGATTTTAAATCCTAATAAAATGTACGAAAAAATATCGCTAAACCTTTATTATTCATAATAAATAGGTTGAAAGAACCGTATTGTGGCAATTTATAAGACGCGATATGTAATAGTTTTATGAAAAGTTTTTTTGTTTATCGCAGTGTAGTGTACCAATTAAGAACATACTTTAACACATTGAATACGTTCCTATAACGAAACTAACTATTATTCTTGGCAGTGATATGTGCGGTCAAAATATTTAAGTAGCCTACTTCGTTTACCTTTAGGAGTTCACGTATAAAATGATAAATTTGCTAATACAGATACGATGGGTAATCCTTTAGACACTATTTATTAGCCCTGAAAAGGGTTTTTTTTTTCTTTTTTTTTTGGTTTTATTTTTCTCTAGCCTCCAAATCCGTACAGGGATCCGTCCTTGTCGTTTTAGAGCATACACAACATCCATGGCTGTCACCGTCTTCCTCTTTGCATGCTCAGTTTAGGTGACTGCATCTCTGATGACGTTTTCAAGGAATACTTTGAGAACACCTCGTGTTTCTTCGTAGATGAGACCAGAAATTCTCTTCACACCACCTCGCCTAGCCAAACGCCGGATAGCAGGCTTCGTGATACCTTGGATATTATCACGTAAAACTTTTCAGTGCCGTTTAGCACCACCTTTTCCTAAACCTTTGCCGCCTTTTCCTCTGCCAGACATAGCGTTCACTACTAAGATAAAGCTGACATGAATTCAATTGAATAACTCCTTCAAAGTAGAACTGATGTGAAATGGCACAAACTGTTTTTCGGGAAAGTTGTTGCACCTTTCGACCGGGCCACCGAGAAAACTTTCGCGTCCAAAAATTGTGATTAGTTGGTTTCGGTGGACACTCTCAGGTACAGTGAACAACACTGAATTTTCACGTACGAATTGTAAATTCCGTTACCTAGTACTCAAAAAATAATGTAAAAAACTATTCATGTATTCTACCATGTATTAACACTCATTTAGGTAATTTTCGGTAATGACTAATAGACCATTACGAGGAAAACGCAGTGCTGACGTGGTTGCCAGAAACGACATTAATTTACAATAAATTAATGAAAGTTTTTCGTTTTAGTCACAAACAAAATCATTAAAATTGAATTCGATATAACCAATCAATACGTTATCACTCACCTCGTCATAAAAAAATTCACGTTTTTCCTTTCATATGAAATTTATTTTATTCAAATTTTATTTCTAACCAGAATTTATAAACTTAAAATAGGAACACCTGCCTATAAACCATTGCATTTTAAAACGAACTAAAAAAAAACTTCCAACTGAGCAACATGTCTAAGAAAATAATTAATAGATCAGACTTTATCAAACTAGAAAATATTACAAAAAATTAATGTTTAATAAATTACCAGTAGTAAGTTTCTTTAACTTTCCCAAATCTTGAAAAAGAATTCTGTTTACCATGTATTAGAAACTTATGGAACACCAACTAACGGTTAGACTTTGAATGAAATATTTCTTTCTGTTCTTGGTAAATTACTGGCTTTTGCTGTTAGTTTTGGAAAGACCGCCGTCCTTGGGATGGAACGTTAAGTCGTGAGCGGTACCCTGCCCACTTTAAAGAACACGCTGGATGGCTTTGACGGGAGGCTACTGTCTATATCCCAATGGCTGTTCCATTGGGTCCCCTCCTCGAACGGTGTCTGGGTCTTCTACGTCCTTGTGACCTAACTATTTAACCGATGGTGTGCAAGAAAGTGCCGCTCAGAGGTGAAACAACCCAACTGTCAGCTTTTTTCGAAATTCAAAACTCGAACTTTAATTGCATTTCGGAAAACCTCGAGAAGGATCGCCCAGTATGATGTAACGTTGAAGTAATACCCTAAGATGGCTTTTAACCTACTAATTACGAAACCTCTCAAAATTTCAAAATAAATTATTGACAATGAATAAATTTAAATATAAAAATAAAATTTAAAAGTCATAGTGTAATATCCAATCTTCAGACTTTGTATTATTTCATAATCAACTACTTTCTATTCAGACTCCTGTTGAAAACATATCCCCCTTTCCTATTTGAATTATAAACTCTGATAATTACCTAAGTGTGACTAACCATTCGCTACATAACGTCTGTTATCGCAATATATGGATTTCAAATCAGGTATATGTCTTAAAATACCAAGTCTATTTTTTATATTCCGAAACGAAACTTCTTCTTAATCATGTTCGCGTCGCCGGAAATACTAGAATATCCAACAATTATATCGCATAAAGCTTATTTCGATAACCGGAAGTGCATGATATTGATTCGTCAAAGTAGCAAAGTATGTGTAGTATTATTGAAAATATTAACATATTTTAGGTGTAATATGCAGTTGATATGAAAGAAATTTCTTATGAGATTTGTATTTCATGATATGTAGATCTGATGTGAATTATTTTCTGTATTAGACGGTGAACACATCTGCTGTGGAAAGCGAAAATATTAAAATGATTGTTCCCGTAAGGGAGGCTAATTGTGACATGTGGATTTCTCCCACCCCCGTCCCCTAAAAAATAGACTACAGTAGACATGTGGATGATTGTTCTCATGAAGAAAGGAACAGAGGATAACCTTCCGTCCCACAGAATACTAGTAAGAGTAGAGTGAACAATATTAATAACCTTCTTTATATTACATGCATATTACTAAATTATATTTATGGAAAATGCGCCGTCCATTGGATGGGACGTTAAGTCGTAGCCTTGGGTGCGGTAGAGCTATACCCTTAGTACATTAAATAGCACACTCTATGGTTGGACGGGAAGCTACCATCTTTCTTCGCTTCCCGTCCAACCATAGAGGAAATGCGCCGTCCATCGGATGGGACGTTAAGTCGTAGCCTTGGGTGCGGTAGAGCTATACCCTTAGTACATTAAATAGCACACTCTATGGTTGGACGGGAAGCTACCATCTTTCTTCACCCCACAGGGGTTCCACTGTTTGCGCTCCCGCAACCTTCTCTGAGCCTTCAACTTCAGGGTCTTTGTCACCTGGCGATTTACCATGGTGTGCAACAAAAGTGCCGCTCAGAGGTAAAACGTAATCCAGACTTTATTTTTAAATACCCAAGAAACGGAGGGCGAAATATAACCCCCGTCCTCCCCTTTTTATGTTTTCGTATATGCGGCCCAGGTTATATGTTAGTAAATATTGTTGTACCCATCGATTTGTTGGGAAGAAATTAGGAATAAGCGTTATAGCTATGTACCTTATCTTACCCCACCTCACGGATGTAAAGTGAGGATTATTAATTGTAGGTATAATTATTAAATATCCTGAAGAAATCATCATCATCATCCTCATCCTCAAGCAGTCATGGGCTACGGAGGTCCAACCAGACCATCCAATTTAGTTCTCCAAGCAAGTCTATCCTGAGCTACATTTACTGCATTAGGCTACTGCACACCAATTCTAACAAGGTCCTGTTTGACATTGTCTGCCCACCGCATCCTAGGTCTTCCCTTCTTTCTGAGGCCTTTAGGCACACTGTTCATAACCCTATTCGCCAAAATATAATTATTCATACGGCCAACATGGCCAAACCAACGGAGTCTCTCTCTGCACAATATGCTGCTTAAAGGAGGTTGCAAACTCCTTTGCCTAACCTCATCATTAGCTACAAAGTTGAACCACCTAATGCCCAAGATACTGCGCAAGCATCTGGAATCAAAAGCATCTAGTTTCCTGTTATCTTGTTTACAAAGTGTCCAAGTTTCACTACCATAACTAACCCTAGAAAGAACCAAACTATTATACAGTCTAATTTTAGTCTTTAGGTGTATACGCCTATTTCTCCACACTCTCCAAAGATTCTTAAAAGTCCCGGCAACAATCCTTATTCGTCTGCAAATCTCAGCCGCACATCATCATTATCTGTTACAAAGCTCCCAAGAAAATTAAACTGTGACACCAGATCAAGACTGCAACCATTCAGATTAACTGAATCACAGCCTGCCTGACCAATTTTCATCACTTTAGTTTTCTCTCTGTTTATAACCAAACCTACTCTACTACCAGTCTCATCAACAGCTAGAATGAAAGAGTTCATCTCATCAACATCATTTGCCAAAAGGGCTAAATCATCAGCATAATCTAAATCAGAAATTTTCGTATCTCCAGTCCATTTAAGGCCAAAATCTTTTCCTTGAAGTGAATTTCGCATAACATAATCAATAACCAAGCTAAAGAGAAAAGGAGACAAAATGCACCCTTGTCGAACACCAGAAGTAAAGCTAAACCATTTGCTACAAGCCTTACCAACTCTCACACACGACTCGGTGTTATTATAGAGAGCTTTCATTATGTTAACTAACTTGTCTGGTATACCATATGATTTCACAATCAACCACAAATTATGACGATCAACAGAGTCGAAAGCCTTTTTGAAATCAACAAAACCAGCAACCAAAGGCTTCTGAAACACTAAATAATTCTCAAGAATCTGCCTAAGTGAAAATATCTGATCCACACATCCCCTACCACTTCTGAATCCACATTGCTCATCACGCAATTGACTGTCAACCACATTTTTAATTCTGTTAAGCACAATCATTGAAAGAACTTTACCTGGAACAGAGAGTAGGCTGATACCCTTATAGTTATCACAAGAACTGCGTTCACATTTTTAGAAAATAGGGATAACAATAGCTCTGGTAAAATCCTTAGGAACCATGTCTTTATCATAAAAGATATTCAGAGTTTCAGTCATCCAAATGGTAACCATTTCTGTAGTAATTTCATCTACCCCTGGGGATTTATGTAGTTTAAGTTTAGAAACAGCCAAAATATCTTCAGATTGGGTTATAGGGCCAACATTAAAGCCATCAATGCATCTATCATCATTGCAAACAATGGGAGTAGAACAAACCATATTGTTTAGAACATCACTGAAATGCTTAGCCCACCTAGCCATGATGGAATCCTCACCTTCTATAACATTACCTTGTTTATCCTTCTATCCTTGTATACCTGTCCGTTTTCTACCACACAAAACATTAACTATCTGGTACAGCTCTCTGCTGTTGTACTGTCTAACTGCTTCCTCGGCTTTGTCAGCCAAACCATCAAGCCAAATATTCTTATCAGCAGCTAACTGATCTTTTACACGTTCATTACGTTCTCTGTAATGCTTTCTATTAGGACTAGTAGGCTATTGATTAAGAACATTCCTGCAGTTCTTTCTTTCCGAAATAAGCTCAAGTGCCTTATCACTCAGATAATTCTGTCTCTTCTGTTCCTTTTTTCCTAAAAGAGTACTGTTAGTGTCCAAAAAAGCTTGTTTAAAATGATCCCTTTCTTCCTCAACTTCAGTAGTAAGCATACCATGACTGTCATAATGACTAAGTAACCTATCATGGTAAGCTTTGGCTATAACTGGGTCTTTCAGAGCTTCAGTATTAAAAGAAAATTTTTTAACCCTAGCACAACACTTTTGAAATATAAATTGCAAAACACTTTTAACAAGGTAATGGTCAGATCCAATTTCAGCTCCCCTATATGACCTGGTATTCCTAACAGAACTTGCCCATTTGCTGTTAATTAATATATAATCAATCATATTCTTACGGAGCCCAACCGGGTGAAACCCATGTGTACTTATATATGTCGCGGTGTTTGTAATAAGTGTTAGTTATTCTGAATCCATTGAGTTCACTTACCTGTAGGAGACATTGCTCATTGCCATTGCAGTTACCAATAACAGAAGGGCCTATTACTCCTCCCCAAAAGTCAGAGTCAGTACCAACTTTGGCATTGAAGTCACCAAGATCAAGGGTAATATCTCCTTTCTTGATAGAATTGAAAATATCCTGAAGTTGTCCATAAAACCTATCCTTGTCATCCTCATCAGCATCTTCAGTGGGGGCATAACTGCAGATAACATTCAAGGTTTTAACGCTTGTCTGAAATTTTGCTGTAAGAAACCTTTCATTGATGCACTCGTATCCTAGAAGAGCATCGCTAGCATGTCTGCTGAGAAGCAGACCTATATCTTGGAGACGCTTATTATCTTCCATCCCTGAAAAGAGAAATTTAAGAATATTTTTAAGAATCTGACTTTTATCTGTCCACCTGGTCTCTTACAAGCCGAGAATATCTAAATTATAACGGTTGAATTCTTATGTGAGGACATCAAGAGAAAAACTCTGTGCAGAGTCCTCACATTCCAACTACCTATGGAGAGAAAATGGTTAGTGGGATGTTTGAAGAAACTATGTTTATTGAGAGAGGGAATGCCGACAATATCAAACAGCCCACTAATCGCAGACATGGGGCAAAGACCCATTCCCCCACCACTAAAGGCTGAAGCCATCTACACTGGAAGACTTCCTCCAATGTAGAATTTGACGATGCCAATAGAAGCAAAGAGTTCAGGTGCCTGCAATGACCTCTGCTCAGGATTATCCTCCAGCTGATAAACATATCCTGTGAATCTATTCACTTGGGGCTGTCAACCCACAAACAAACGGAAACCACAGCGGAAGATTTTCCCTCCACAGAAGCCCACCAGTGCAGCAAAATCAGTATCCATAATCAAGCTCAGAGCCATATATCAGTCCAGTCCAGTGGGTTTATATGGTCAATACCAGGACCCTGTGTGGTTTACCACTCCTCAGCAGGGTAGAAAAAAGAAGAAAAGTAGCCATAGTTTTCCAGATCAGTAGGCCACACTAATCTGGCAGCCCTCCCCTTTCGTTCACTTCCACAAGAGAGTATCTCTTTTGAAAGGTACTAACGGTCTGAACCACGAGAAGGCGGGGTCGGGCATTAGGTGCTAGGCCTGGCCGGTTCTATTCATCATCACAGGGGATTGGTGCATAGCTCTCCTTGCAGTGACTACCTAGCTACCATTTACAGACTCATGACCATTTTCACTTGAGGGGTGAAAATGGACGCATACCATTTTCACCCCTCATGCGAGGGAGGGAACAAATTTCGTTTTACACTCGTTAGGACCTTAAATCTTTCAATCACCTGTGAAACTTTTACCGAATTAAATAATAGCCTGAAATTATGAATAATTTAAATGCTCAAAACGTCACAATGTTACAAGCAATTTAACCTTTATCAACATTAACCATAATTATTCATAATTTAGTATGTTATATACTTTCCAACATATATTTTTTTGTACGTATCGATTTGTTGGGAGGAAATTAGGAATAAGCGTCATAGCTTATCTTACCCCACCTCATTGATATAAAGCGAGGATTATTAATTGTAGGTATAATTATTAAATATCCTGAAGAAATACGTTTAAGAAATACGTCTTATTTCTCTTCCACAATTCATAGTAATTTTCGTAAACAAGATGTTGAAAAATATAAATGCGGAATAGTAAACACAAACCTGTGTTCGCAATACGAAACATTAAAAGTCACTTCCTATGAGTGAGCAAACAGTGCTCATTCTTCAACGTCACTCTGTCAGAGGTCATTACCCTATTATTGCAAGGTAAAAAAATATAACGTCAGCTTATGAGTTTATATGAAGCGGCTATGTTGCTGCTACGTTTGCCGCGTTAGCATATGGATATGGCGAAGAATTGATATAATTTGAGGTGTTTTTTTAGATTTTCGAAGATTTGCGTACCGGGAACAGATTTCAGTGTAATAAGCAATCATTGGCAAGGTCTATGCGATTAAAAAAAACGCCTGTATTCCTTATGTCCATCTGTAAACCACCATTCTGCTGCTCGAAAAAATATCAGGTGAATAAAGTTTAATAATATTCATAAAGTGTTTGTGGTTCGTTTATAAATACCTTCAGGTAAGTAACTTTGTAGTGAATAATTAATTTACAATAGAGGTAGTCTAATTTTGCACTTTTTATCATGAGAGTTATGAAATTTCAACCGAGAGTTATGAAATTTCTACCGAGAACTACTATACAGCACATTAATCTGATTATGGGTTATAAATTTTATAGTTAAACGCTATTTGTCGCTGTCGACCACTAACGACCACTTTCATTTCGGCTCGGATTTTGTAAACCTCGCTCAGTACACTAATGGTTGTCCGAGGAAAAAACATTCTTTGCTTAATATTTGATTTCTTCATTTTGCTATTTGTCGTTACAGTATGCGTAGAAATATTTCTATATCGTAAATGATCAAACGGCAATATTATTATGTAGAGGCTTTCACATCTATTTGACCCATTATCGTGGACGAAGTTCGAAACCAACGTCTCATATTCGCAACAGATATATCGATTTGATAAGGTGACGTAACGACCACCAAGAAATGTGAACTTGGCGATAAAAATATAATTTACCCACTACACGGAAACGCATTGTTCAGGGCTAAGAATAAGGTAATGTACAGTACAGCGAAATGTGTAATAGAAGCCTTAGATTTAACCACAGGGTTCTCCTTTGGGAACACAGGAAAAAGCGTTCTTTACCCCTAAGGATGAAGTTGCCTATGACAAACGTAAGAGATTCACGCCTAGCCACGATCTAGGAATTGGTCGTTGGACACCACAGGGAAACGCATACTGTGAAAGCCACCTAGGTACCACCTGTCGGGATAGCCTTCAACAAAAACAGCGAAATTAAATATGTCTAAACAATCAATTTCTGTCATTGGTTTAAGATAAGTTAAAGTTAGGTTAATTTATTTTAATAACATTGAAAATAATTTACTTATTAAGATTTTATTTAAATATTTCAGAACATTATAAAAATATTTAGCGAAACTAAAAAAAGAAATAACTACCAGTTAATATTTTACGATAAGAAGTGTTTTGATTTATACACTTTGGTTTTGAAAGATATTATAGAAATTATGATGGCAACACAGAACATACCACTGTTGACGTCATGAGCGTGTTTTCGCGATATCATTTATAATTCTTATTTACCTATTTTATTCTTCTGTTAATTTCCTTTTTTATTTACAACCACACGTCGTAGCAGTGAATATTCATAGTTAATAAATAACATAATTAATAACTTATTTTACTGCACCTTTGACCGAAGTATAAATTAAAAAGGTATTCTTGTAGTGAAATATGAAATAGTTGGCAACAGGAGCAGACTTCGAGAAAGCAAAAATAAATATTGGTGGGTGGTTATTAAGCAGTGGAAATCCATTCCTGTGTACGTAATCGCCGTTATTTTTAGCATTCTTTTATGGTTCGAAATAACGCAATAAATAAATACCAACTGAAGCAGCTGCTTGCCACAGAGGACTGATATGAGCGTGGCAGTTTAATACGCCAGATAGGAATGTTAAGGATGAAGGGACCTCAGCAGAAAGAGAACGCCGACATCTGTGCCTTACCTGCTGCTCGAATAGAGGTCCATTAGATCAGTAGCCAATCGTGCTAACCATCGGTTACGGAGGGCGGGAAATAACGTTAGTTATCTCATATAAAATTCGAAGTTAAAAAGAGATTAGTGAGAAAAAAAATGGCGGCAACGGAAATAAGTGAATTCACTAAAATTAGTGCGGCATGTGAATAAGGGTTAGTAATAAAGTAGGTAAAACACCGAGATGACGTCAGCAGTACTATTTCCTTGTGTTGCCAGTACATTTTGTTATTAGATGCATATTCCAGTTTTACAAATGCTTTTGTAAATCATAATATTGCTACTTTAGTGGAACGAATATCTGCAAAGTGAAATATTTCGATGTACCTGTTACGTAATAAATATTTTTCTAGAGAAAATTGAAAATGCTTATATAAGGTAAGTAGAGGTACAGACGAAACATTGCGAAGCCGTAGTAAAAGTTTCAAGTTTCGTATTGCAAGCTATTTTTGCTGTGTGATGAGAAATCCACGGGATGATTTGTCTTACACTACTACCATCCACAGTGGAAGGAGATAGAGGGTATAAACAATTTTATATTAAATATATTTCGGGTGAGATTCTAGTGATGGACTGCGATATTCCAGGGCTTTTTAGTTGGTAGCAGCCATTTACATGATTACCCATCGTTAAAGTTTTGAAAATTCCGGTATTTAGAAAGTCATTTTCGGTAAAAAAAAAAGTGTTTTTACAGAAAAAAAAGTTTTTCCGGTAAAAAAAGTATTTTTACCGTGTTTTCGAGTAATAATATCAAGATTAATATTTCTGTTGTGGCTGACAAATCAAAATTAACACTTATCTGCACGTCATGGTATAATAAGATAGAAAATTAGGAATGGAATTGCATAGCACCATAAACGTTTTCCTCAACGTTTCAAATGTTTTAAAAAAAACGCTCTTTATTTTAAAGGTAGACTATGTCAATAAATATTCCGATTTAGAGTGATTGGTGGGGTAATTTTAACGAGATTTATAATCGAGATTAGAGATATCTTGTGTAGGTGTTACAGATGTCAAATGCAAATGATATTGTATAAGTTCTTGAGGTGAGTCTGTTATTTTGCTACAGAGGTATTACGGAAATGTTTCCGATTTTTTGATCATTGACCTACGTGTTGCGATTGACCTCAGAAGAAAAAATGTATTGAGATAAATATTGGAATATGAATGTTTCTTTCGATATATATTTTTCTTGTATGGCGTTCATGACACATTAGAAATGCTTTTTCGATACATGCGTACTATAGGAATAATCTCTGGAAGCAGCCGAAACCGCGTTGCTGACGTCATCTCTGTGTTTTATAAAATTCATTATTAAGGCGGGCACATTTAAGAATGTTATTGTAACTCGTAATTTTATTTATTTTTTTATTTTTTTATGCCGATATATGTTACTTTTTTATGGCGATACGTAGCTCCTATATGCTATAGGTAGGATATCTTTTTATTTTAGAGAGTCTAGTGAGGGAAGTTTTCGTACTTCGATTGCGTAACTCTGTCGCGTTCGGCTATATTTGGTTATTTGATGGAGATCCCCAGTGCTAAATATGTTCGACGATCTTCGTTCTTAAAATATTCAGTAATTGACGGTCACACAGATAGCAGAGATGGTGAGAAAGGAAGCTTAAAGAGAGGGAACTTTTTTGCGAGTATCGAGAAGTATCACTACTCCGAAGTCAGACAACAGTTAAAACAGTAACTTTATTGTCAGACGTCACCAACGGATTATTACGACTATTTTTAATCAGAATACAGTTAATGAAATCTGTTGTTGAAGTGAAACGTATGTAGAGAGCACTTTTCACGTTTTGTCCTAAGGAATCGATGATATTATTTAAGGTTTGAAAAATAAGACGTATTTCAGTCATAGAGGTAGGAAGAAGAAATTTTAATGATATCGTGTATGTCGTTTGGGTGATCGTCGAGAAAAAAAGTCGCCATGTTCTTCTTTGTGAGACACATATCGTAATGTTTCATACTGCGGGATAAAAACGTTACTGTTATCCTTACGAAATGTTATATAAAAGATTTCCTATTCAGCATTTAAAGTTTTTCATTTACCGTTTCTGGAAATGCTGCTGATTCCAGTTTTAAGAGCAATAGGGCATTTATTGACAGACCTGGAAAAAGAAATCCCTAAAAGCAAAACGATTCTTTCGATTAGACCAGCGGCAGCATTACATTAACTCCTAATTATGTGAGGGGAAAATTTTAGACACCGAGGTGTACCAACAAGTTTCCGATTTCAAAGCCTGACGGAATTTGGATTAAGGCGAGAAACAGATATAATTCGCCACAAAATCGTGTCGAGCACGATAATTTCCTCAAAAAAATATGCACACCAAAATGTATACTTGCATTACAACAACACCTTAAGAAACTTTATCATTACATCACTGAGTTAATATAAAAAAACGTTGCCACTCACTCTTCTACAAGTTCAAACTAAATAAATATTAAATGGTTATCGTGACAATATGAAAAGGAAGCCGATAAGAAAAAGTAAATTAATCGACAACGTCTTCATGCCGTATTAAATCCTCCTTTCATCCAGCAGATTTTAAGAGAATTTTTAAAATGTATTTTTCGCATAACATCTTCCTCCACAGTTACATTCTAATATGTGTTAATTTCAGGTGCCATGTCCTGATTTAAACCCTAAAAACATACTAATAAGTTGCTCTACGCCACTACGTGAAAAAGCGTAATTCAAGCAGAACAGTAAACAACGAAGTTACTCTTCGCCACCACACGGAAATGCATATTTCAACCATAACGTTTACTAGCGTTCGGTGGCCGAATGGTTTGCACGCGTAGCTAACGATGTAAGGGAGCTGGATTCGAACCTAGGGTAAGGAATTGATATGTGTTGCTTTTCTGCTGAGGTGCTTACTTACGGTAGCAACAATGCAATCAGTTTAGGTTAATGAGTGACAAATTTGAATCTCGATCAAGTACGTTATTTTTTTTCGCCTTTTTGATATAACTCAGATCAGAAAAAAAAATTAAATTCCCTATTTACACGATTTATTTTGATGTAACATGGCTCACACGGCGCCTTTTTAAAAATCTCCATCTGAATTTAATTCTGAAAAAATATCTCTATTGAAGAAAAAATTTCTAGAAGAACCAAGATGCCGCTTTCATGGTCACATTTTTCGATGTAGTTTTATGGTTTTTAGGTAAGAAGATTAACATGAAAACTAAACAATATTAAAGAATTCTTTATATATTTATTTTCTTTAAAACGAAACCGGTAGGTTTTAATTTGAAAAAAAAACACCAAAAAAATTTAGTTCTTACGCTGAAAAATTTCCTTGCTATTTCCATAATAGTTAATATCAAAAATTATGAGCAGAATTTTTTAGGTCTCCTTAAAGTCTTTACATGCACATAGCAATAGAAACAACACTGAGGAGAAAGGAAACAAATTGTAAAGTCCGTGCCTAACATAACACATATGCACGTCTAAGAGGAAACTTAAAATAGAAAAATATATGCAATACAACTAACGGTTTAAAGTCACGAAACTATTCTTTATATGAGCCTGACAGTAAACTACAAAGAACCTTGATTTCTTGAATTCTTGAAGTTATAAATTTGATATACGTGAAGAAGTAGGTAATGTTGACCATAATATTAACTATTATATTAATATTATGGTAATATATTATGGAAATACTATTATGGAAATAGTGGATTTCAGCGTAAGAACTAAGCAATACCACTTCCTGTCTTGCTCAAGATCGCTTCGTTAGAATAGTATTTCCCATAACTCAATATCACTAGGGTCATACGGTAAAATTAATATATAGAGGTTTTCGTCCAAATATAATTGCATACAACCGCCTATTCGTTGTTTTCCACATTCCCAATTCTCTTTCTCTACCTGCAGATAGCTGCTCAGCATATCACAAAATTCTGGGTCTTTAAAAGTATTCCCCGCCGTAATATATTTGCATAACATCCGTCGTAATGAGAGTTCACTGAAGTGAACGTTTCTGCAACAGTATGATGCCGTGATAAAGGAGTCCGTTGTATTCCATAACTATTCGTAATTGGGGAAATCCTATTTCGACTAAACTTACCTGCAGAAATGACTGCTATGTGTCGTTTCGGTGATTCCCGGAAAGCTCTTAATAACGCAAATAACGATATGTAAATAACCAATGAAAACTATTTCAGTTGAAAACCTAACTTCTATATTCACTAGTAAATATTACATTGTTAGTTTCACGATTAAAGAGAAAGGAAGAAAACAGATCGTACGCTAAATAATCTATGACACAACAATTCTTTTCGAATCGTTAAACCGGATACGCCTTTTGTTTCGTGATTTACATTTCCGTCACGAATTAGTTTTAGCTTTAACAACTTTCGTATAAACAATTACGTCACTGACCATATATTACCGAACTTTTTAAAACGACAGACATCGGAAGATTGCTCCGATATCCGGAATAAATCTGGTAATGATATTTTGATCGGAAATTTTACAATGAAGAATGTGTATATATATATATGTTTTATTTTATTCCCATTGTTATAGTATAACTATAGTTTTCTGTATCTATACATGGAGTACGCCAGTAGCATACACATTTCCAGGAGGTACGTGAGGCATAAAAGGTTTTTGAGAACCACTGCTCTATTATGTATACATAAAGTTCAAGAAGATGACGTCATAAGCGTAAAATTACCAAAACCAAGAGTAGAAGAAAAAAAATACCAAAATGTCGTAAAATCTTAATATTGTTAGAATAAAAACTGATGTAAAGCGCAAGAAGATAGTGTAGAAATTATGTATGTATCATACCCTGTGCAGGTTAAATGAAACGTTGGTTGGGAGGTTACCATCTGTCTCATAACAGCTGTTCCATTCGGTCACCTTCCCGCAACCTAAACTGATCACTCTGGTTTTTATGACGTCGCCATTTAGACCCTTGTGTGCAAATAACTACCGGTCAGAGATAAAACCACCCAACCAAACGCATATCTTCTCTATGGCGTATTAAAGTAATCAAAGGGGTCACCACCCTCACAGACCTTCGACTATGGCGGAGAAACTGACAGGCTCCTGTCAGATCGCTGTTGCAAGCAGCTGCTTGAGGGGGTGTTTTTTTATTCCTTTATTATATTTATGAAGATATTTTCACTCTTTTCCCTAACACGTTAAGCCTCTCTGAATTGGAAAATAAAATAATCATTAGAGGCTAAATGTTTAGGGTGTGAAATGACTCCTCGACTAAGCAGTTAATCCCTGTGTAGTCTGCAAAACAGAAATTCGTTAAAATTATGCCTGCTGTTATGGATATTTTTATATTGTGCATTTCAATGTAAATCTATTAACTGAGCTTAGAATTAATGAGAACTAGATTTATTTGTCTTTTGAAGACTGACATCAAATTTTGGATTATCAATTTACATTACGGTGCTATGAAAAATGTATTGAAAGTCAACTACTTACTCCTCAATTTCTAAAAATAAAGTTTTAATTAATTTCTAAATATTCCATGATCTTTTAATAAAGTCACAATAAATTAGTTTATTAATTGTCATTTTTGAATAAATAGCTTATAATTAAATTTTAAATAAATTCAAATAATGAAAAGAAACGCATTATTTTTTACATTTTTCTTGACTATTTATTTCAACAGATGTGAGGACTATATAGATATGACCAGCCTCGAACAGCTAAAGAGGAAAAAAAATAACAAAGAAGAATAATTACATATGCGTAAAGGACATCTGAGCGGCACTTTTTTTTTGCCCACAGTGGGTTAAATGACCAGGTCACAGGGAACCCGAAGGGTCAGAGAAGGTTGCTGGAGGGGAACCACTGCAACAGCTGTTGGGAGACAGATGGTATCCTACCTTCAAGATCACCCAGCGTGTTCTTTAACGTGCACAGGGTGTGGCTCTCCCGCACACGGTGACACGGGTTAAATCCGACGGACGGCGGCGTTTCCAAGCCTATCGGTGTCCACTACTGACCGTGGGAAGGGCGGGGAGTTTTGCGGAGATAAATCTCAACGCTGAGGATTCTTTATGAGTTCCGTATTTAAATAGTAATGGAAACCGAAACATATTTATCGCTCTGCCCAAAGAAATGTAGATTATTCCATTCTGCCTTCCTATAAACTTGTTTCTGTTAGGGTTTCAGACTAAATAAACAGATATCGCTGCTGTTAAACATCTGAACTTGCGTTACTAAATAAATACTGCATCAGTTGAAGTAGTAAAATAAAATAGATTTTCTAATGTCTGTTGATTATCAAGGGTATTTTTTGTGTTTTAAAACCAGTTATTGTTCGGAAATTTTATCCGAATGAGATGATATGGATTACAGCGTCATAACTTAGCGAGTTGCGTAGTGTCATTTACTGCCTGTCTCTGGCAGTTATAACTCATCGGGAATCAATGTATACGCTCGAAATTTTCACAGAATGTTTCAGGTTATGGTCCAGTTTGCAGTGCGAAATTTCATGTCGAAAGTCCAAGAGGGGAGCTTGCTAGGAACAAAAATATTTACCATGCCCTTCCTACGGGAAACCAGAATCGGTGTGAAATTTACTGTTGCCATTTTCTGTTCCCCAAGTGTCAAGAGTTAAAATAGCATTTAAACCTTCGGCTGCAAAAAAAGATGGCGTTGCCAGATTCCCCCCGTTTTCTAAAATCATTATTTTGGCGTTCCATTGCAGTTAGGGAACTGATTTTCTAATCAAAAATGGGGTCGGGCAGGGAGAACCCGTGAACGAAATTTGGGAACTTTTTGTGAAGTATGTCGGGAATTAGAGAAGTCAAATTCTGACGAAATATCTCTATCGTTTCTGAATGGCTGAGAGCGCGCGCCGAGTCAGCAATGATCTTTACAACACCGGGAAATTCTTCGTATTCAAACTGTGATAAAATATCGGTGTGGGAGATTAAAAGTAAGACATGACCTGTCACAATTTGTGTAGAAACGAAGCCACGGGCCAAGTGGGAACCTGATTTTTAAACCAATCACTGGGGCACAGGGGAGACGCTATGCGAGGTATTTCGACCGTGCGGTCGAATATCACGGGAGCCATAAGGCGGCAAATTCTGTGATAACGGATATAAAGATATCGATAGCTTAAACATAAAATATTTGAGAGCTCGCTGACGTCAATTTCTTCCTATTGAAAATACATGCTAAAGTGTCGGTGGGGGGGGGGGGGAATTGCAACATTTACCCTTACTGTAGCGGAAATAAGAATATATAGATTAAAAGTAACACCCGGTCAACGCCAGGTACTTTCAGCTAGTAATCTATAAATGAAACACAGCTGAGGTGGAAAGCGAAAATATATAAAAAACGTATCGATTTGTTGGGAAGAAGCGTCAAAGGAATAAGCGCGTTCTTTAGGAATAAGCGTCATAGCTATGTATCTTATGTTACCCCACCTCACTGATGTAAAGTGAGGATTATTAATTGTAGGTATAATTATTAAATATCCTAAAGAAATAATACTCACCGTGAATCCCAAAAACGCCTGAAAGAGGTACTATGTTTAAACAAATGCGTCTTATTTCTCTTCCATAATTTAGAGCAATTTTCGTAAACACGATATTGAAAAATAAAACTGCGGAAGAGTAAACAAACACGTCTGTTTGCAGTACGAAACACTGTAAAAGTCACTTCCTATGAGTGAGCAAACAATGCATTCTTCAACGTCACTCTTGTCAGACGTCATTACCCTTTTATTGCAAGGTAAAAAAAAATTATAATGTCAGTTTACGAGTTTATATGAAGCGGCTATTTTGCTGCTACATTTGCCGCGTTAGCGTATGGATATGGCGAAGATTTGATCTAATTTGAGGGGGGGGGTGAGATATTCGGAGCTTTGCCACAGCTATTGTTATCCATATTTTCTAAAAAGGTGATCGCAGTTCTTGTGATAACTATAAGGGTATCAGCCTACTCTCTGTTCCAGGTAAAGTTCTTTCCATGATTGTGCTTAACAGAATTAACAATCTGGTTGACAGGCAATTGCGTGATAAGCAATGTGGATTCAGAAGTGGTAGGGGATGTGTAGATCAGATATTTTCACTTAGGCAGATTCTTGAGAAATGTTTAGAGTTTCAGAAACCTTTGGTTGCTAGCTTTGTTGATTTCAAAAAGGCTTTCGACTCTGTTGATCGTCATAATTTGTGGTTGACTGTGAGATCATATGGTATACCTGACAAGTTGGTTAACATAATGAAAGCTCTCTATAATAACACTGAGTCGTGTGTGAGAGTTGGTAAGGCTTGTAGCAATTGGTTTAGCATTACTTCTGGTGTTCGACAAGGGTGCATTTTGTCTCCTTTTCTCTTTAGCTTGGTTATTGATTATGTTATGCGAAATTCACTTCAAGGGAAAGATTTTGGCATTAAATGGACTGGAGATACGAAAATTACTGATTTAGATTATGCTGATGAATTAGCCCTTTTGGCAAATAATATTAATGAGATGAACTCTTTCATTCTAGCTGTTGATGAGACTGGTAGTAGAGTAGGGTTTGTTATAAACAGAGATAAAACTAAAGTGATGAAAATTGGTCAGGCAATCTGCGATTCAGTTAATCTTAATGGTTGCAGTCTTTAGCAGGTGTCACAGTTTAATTATCTTGGGAGCTTTGTAACAGATAATGGTGATGTGCGGCATGAGATTTGCAGACGAATAATGATTTTTGCCGGGACTTTTAAGGATCTATGGAGAGTGTGGAGAAATAGGCGTATACACCTAAAAATTAAAATTAGACTGTATAATAATTTGGTTCTTTCTAGGGTTAGTTATGGTAGTGAAATTTGGACATTTTGTAAGCAAGATAACAGGAAACTAGATGCTTTTGATTCCAGATGCTTACGCAGTATCTTGGGCATTAGGTGGTTCAACTTTGTAACTAATGATGAGGTTAGGCAAAGGAGTTTGCGACCTCCTTTAAGCAGGATATTGTGCAGAGAGAGACTATGTTGGTTTGGCCATGTTGCCCGTATGAATAATTATAGATTGGCGAATAGCGTTAGCGTATGGATATGGCGAACGATTGATATAATTTTAGTTTTTTTTTCTTGAGATTTTCGGAGCTTTGCATACCCGTAACACATTACAGTGTAATAAGCAACCATTCGCAAGGTCTATGCGATTAAAAAATACACACGGACTGTATTCCCTATGTCCTTCTCTAAACCACCATTCTGCTGCTCGAAAAAAGTAGTTTGTAGTGAATAATCTGATTATGGGATATAAATTTTATAGTTAAACGTTATTTGTCGCTGTCGACCACAAACGACCCCTGTCATTTCGGCTCGGATTTTGTAAAGCTCGCTCAATAGAACTAATGGTTGTCCGAGGAAAAAAAATTCTTTGCTTAATTTTTGATTTCTTCATTTTACTCTTCGTCCTTGCAGTATGCGCAGAAATATTTCTGTATCGTAAATGATCAAACGGCAGTAGTTTTATGTACAGGCTTTCAGATCTATTTGCCCATTCTTTTGGACGAAATTTGAAACTAACGTCTGATATTCGCAAGAGATATATCGAGCTGATAGGGTGACGTAACGACCCCAAGAAATGTCAACTTGGAGATAAAAATATAATTTACCCACCACAGGGAAACGCATTATTCAGAGCTAAGAAGAAGGTAATGTACAGTACAGGGAAATGTGTAATAGAAGCCTTAGATTAAACCACAGGGTTGTCCTTTGGGAAAACAGGAAAAAGCGTTCTTTACCCCTAAGGACAAAGTTGCCTTTGACATACGTAAGAGATTCACACCTAGCTTCGATCAAGGAATTTCTCGTTGGACACCACAGGGAAACGCGTTCTGTGAAAGCCACCTAGTTACCGCCTGTCTGGACAGCTCTCAACCAAAAGAGCGAAAATAAATATGCCTAAACAAGCAATTCCTTTCTTTGGTTTAAGATAAGTTAACGTTAATTTATTTTAATATCATTCAAAATAATTTACTTATTGAGATTTTATTTAAATATTTCAGAATATTATAAAAATATTTACCGAAATTAAAAAAGAAATAACTACCAGTTAATATTTTAGGATTAGAAGTTTTTTAATTTATGCACTTTGGTTTTAAAAGATCTTAAGAAATTATGGTGGCAACACTTTGACATACCAGAGATGACGTCACGTCCGTGTTTTCGCGATATCATTTGTAATTCTAATTTACCTGCTGAAATAATAATTCCACTTTTTCACTGGCATATCACTGAAGATTATTTTTAACCATTCCAGCTTCCGCAACCATTTAAATACTAAAACAATATTTTTTAAAACCGATATTTAAAAAAATATTTGATTATGATCTTTAATTTATCATCAGTGACATTTTTCCATTAAATGCATATTTTAGAGCTTTCAAGTAACGTTTCTCACTGGCATCAACAAGGAAATTCTGTAACCATTCTTTAGGGTACCTGAAAAACATAGGAAATGAATAATGTCCGTATTATGAGCCGAAATAAAGTGGTCGACACCGACAAATAGCGGTTAACTATCAATTTTATATCCCATAATCAGAATAATGTGCTGCATACTATTTGTCGGTTCGAAACCGACCGAAATTTCATTGCTTTTAGGCTAAAAAGTGTAGAATTAGATTACCTCTACTCTAAGCTAATTATTCACTACAAAGTTACTTACCTGAAGGAAAATATAAAAAAACCGCAAACACTTCACGAATATTATTTAACTTGATTTAGCTGATACTTTTCGAGCAGCAGAGTTGTGGGTTACAGAAGGACAGGCCGACGGTATTTCTCAACCGCACGGGCCTTGCCTATGGCTGCTAATTATACTCAAATCTGTTCGCGATAGGCAAATCTCTGATAAACCCTCAAAAAATGATGACTTCTTCGCCATATTTTAATAGCTAACGCGGCAAATGGAACAGCGAGAAAAGCGTCGGACGATTTCAATAATAGGCGAATGACATCTGACAGTGACGATTGAGAATGCATTGTTTGCAGAATCGCAAGGAAGTGACATTTCCATTGTTTCGTATTCCCAACAGAGGGGTTTGTTTACTCTTCCGCACTTAGGTTTTTCGATAGCTTCTATACAAAATTTACTAAAAAATATTCCTTTAATCTAGTACCTCTTTCAAAAGTTTTTCGGATTCACCGTGAGTATCTTAAATATCTCTTTTCGGGGAGGAAAAACAATAAACATCACCAAGGCGTGGGTCTGCTTCTCAGCAGACAAGCTAGTGATGCTCTTCTAGGATAAGAGTGCATTAATGAAAGGTTATTTACAGCAAAATTACAGACAAGCGTTAAGAACTTCAATGTTATATACTGTTATGCCCCCACTGAGAATGCCGATGAGGATGAGAAAAAAGGTTTTTACATACTCCACACTGTCTCCCACACACGGATCCTCATACGAGCTTCCATTTCAAAGGAAATTCGTAATTCTTTGCTGTCCGAACATGTAGTAACTAGTAAATTTCTTCTGTTTTGACGGGAAAGAAAACGAAGGCTGTTAGTTTTATGGACAACAGCATTACCTACCTAACGAGTTTAAGACATGGAACTTGTTCCGTTCGGGCATCACGTTCCTAACATTTAACATAAACTGGGCCGCATGTAGAATAAGAAATAAACTTTTTTTTTTTTTTTTTTTTTTTTTTTGTGGGGGGGGGGTTATTTCCTGCATAGTCAACCATGAGTTTACTTCACAGTGACTTTGCAAACCTGTTGGTGTTCCCTTTTTCATTCGCAGAACATCGGGTTAAGTGTCGTTTCTATTGCTATGTGCATGTAAAGACTTTAAGGAGATCTAAAAAATTGTGCTGATAATTTTTGATATTAACTATTATGGAAATACTTAAGGAAATTTTTCAGCGTAAGAACTAATTTTTTTTTAAATTAAAACCAACCGGTTTGGTTTTAAAGAAAATAAATATATAATGAATTTTAATTTTTTAATTTAATTTAAGTGTCTGTAATATATTATGCAAAATCTGTTGGCAACACCACAAAACAGTGCTGCTGACGTCATCTCAGTGTTTTTGCTAGTTTATCATTAACCCGTATTCACAGGCAGCACTAATTTTAGGAGTTGATTTTCATGCCGCCATTTGTCTTTGTAACCACTCTATTATAAGTAACATTTATATCAAATGAATACTTAAAGATTTTCATATCTATTTTTTCATATGCACTGTATTTTTTTAAAGGTTTATTTTTTTACACGGTTTTTTCGGGAACCTATCAGAAACAGAACTGGGTGCATTGAATTAGATTTTTCCTATTGTTTATTAAGAAGGATTTATTTTATTTTAAAGTTGAGTGCTTAGCGCGCTTGATTACTGATCTAAGAGACCTGGGTTCGAGACCTGGGTAAGACATGGCTGCTTTGTGTCGTTTTTCTGCTGAGGGCGTGCCATCCTCTCAGACCTTCTACTATGGCATAAAAACTGACAGGCTCCTGTCAGACCTCTGTCATAAGCAGCTGCTTGAGGGGGTATTTATTTATTTATTATTAAAAGTTAGGAAACATTCTGAAACAAATTTTAGAGAATATAATAGCAGGAATTGGATTCAAGGAATTAAATTAATTAACCTTATTCGTGACGGAAATGCAAATTACGAAACAAAGGGCGTATCCGGTGTAACGATTCGAAAAGCATTGTTGTGTCGTCGATTATTTAGCACACGATCTGTTTTCTTCCTTTCTCTTTAATCGTGAAACGAACAATGTAACATTTTACTAGTGAATATAAAATTTAGGTTTTCAACTGAAATAGATTTAATTGGTTATTTAGATATGGTTATTTGTGTTATTAAGAATTTTCCGTGAGTCTTCGAAGCGACACTTAGGAGTGATATCCGCAGATAAGTTTAGTCGAAATAGGATTTCCTCAATTACGAATAGTTATGGAATACAACGGACTCCTTTATCACGGCATGATACTGTTGCATGAGAGTTCACTTCAGTGAACTCTCATTACGACGGATGTTATGCAAATATGCCTTTACACAAACCATCGGTGTTCGTCTTTCTAACCAATATAACGATGGGGTGTTTAACGTAATTAATCAGAACTTTGAGTGTAGTGGGAATCGACCCTGGGAATTGCATATTCCTTTCCTGTAGCAATACCTAACGTTCCACCCCTTCACTTTAATGAAAGCACTCCTGATACTATGTCTTTTGGTGGCATTCGTAATAGCAAGGCGGAAGACCGCTTAATACGAAAGCAGATATCGTTACTTCGCGATGACGTATAATGTATACGTAACTGCGGATCTCAACGCTGTAACAGGTGCTACTCTAACCAGAAAAGAACTGCACACGAAGAGAAACCATAGCAGTTATTCATTCCTTATCGCAAAGATATTTATATAAATATAATATAATAATTAAAAATTTTTTTGACGAAACTTACAAACTAAAAATTCAACATAATAAAAATACAAGACTTCAAAACCAAGGTTATTACAAATTGCCAAATTTTCGAAATAATTACGGGAAACATACCTCCGAATATCAAGTACCACTTATATTTAATGCTATTCCAAAAGAAGTACTAAATATAGATTCTTTCAGAAGACTTAAAATGGAATTAAAAAAATTATTTGTTATTCTCTAGTTAGCTGATTTTTATGTGTTGTGTTTTGTGGATTTATTTGATGTACGCCATTTTTGTGGCTGAATGACCTATGTTTAATATACTTTATTCATTTTCCGGCAGATAAGCTATTTAGCTTTGCGGGTCAAAGTGTAAATGTATTTGTATTCTTTACTCTTATGAATAAAAATTATATTCTGAAAAAAAAAAAAAAAAACTGCGAGCGCTGGGGTAGGGATGGGTAAGTTAGTAGCGCCCCCGGCTCGTAATCTGCAGTTCCCAGGTTAGAGTCGCCATTGGGTCAGCGTTGAGATTTATTTATCTCCGCAAAACTGCTCGCCCTGCTAACGGTCAGCAGGGGACACCGATAAGCTTGGAAAGGCCGCCGTCCGTCGGATGGGATCTTACGACGTGGCACCATGTCCCCTCAAGCAGCTGCTTGCCACAGAGGTCTGAAAGGAGCCTGTCAGTTTATATGCCATAATAGAAGGTCTGTGATGATGGCAGGACATCAGCAGAAAAACGGCACATACATCCATGCCTTACCCGGGACTCGAACTCAGGTCCCTTAGATGTGAAAACCGAATACAAATGAGTTGTTTTCAAACAAGTCATATCAAAATCTTGAAGTCTTTATTTCATTTTTATTAATTTTAACACATTTTTAATTTTATAAACTTAGAAGTTTTCAAATTAAAATGTGACGTGGCCATTTAGCCCATGGTGTGCAAAAAAGTGCCGCTCAGAGGTAAAACAATTTTTTCTTCAACAACAGAAATATTTTTTCAGAATTAAATTCAAATGGGGATTTTTAAACAGGCGCCGTGTGAACCGTGTTACATCAAAATAAATCGTGTAAATAGGGAATTTAAATTTCTTTTCTGATCTGTGTTAAATCAAAAACGTGTAAAAAATAATATACTTGATTGAGATTCAAATTTGTCACTCATTAACCTAAACTGATTGCATTGTTGCTACCGTAAGTAAGCACCTCAGCGGAAAAGCAACACACATCAATGCCTTACCCTAGGTTCGAACCCAGGTCTCTTAGATCAGTAGCCAAGCGCGCTAAGAACTCAACTTTAAAAAAAAATAAATCCTTCTTAACAAACAATAGGAATAATCTAATTCAATGCACCCAATTCTGTTTCGAATTCTGACACGGTAGATAGGTTCCCGAGAAAACCGTGTAAAAATGTAAACCTTAAAAAAATACAGTGCATATGAAAAAATAGATATGAAAATCTTTAAATCTCCTAAAATTAGTGCTGCCTGCCTGTGAATAAATAAAATTAAATAAATACTCCCTCAAGCCTCTGCTTGCCACAGAGGTCTAACAGGAGCTTATCAGTTTCTACGGGTTAATAATAAAGTAGCAAAAACACCGAGATGACGTCAGCAGCACTGTTTCGTTTGTGTTGCCAGAAGATTTTGTATAATATATTACACGGAGTTAAAGTTTTAGAAATGCTTTTCTTAATCATAATATTGTTGCTATTTTTGGTCTATTTTTATATTATGTTTCGATCATCTCAGGTACGTAAGATGCATTTTTATTTTTTTACAGAGAAGAAAAATGGTTATATAAAGTTTCGGAGAAGTATAGACGAAACATTGTGAAGCCGTAGTAAAAGTTGGAAGTTGCATACTTTGAGTTTCGCATTGCAAGCTTTTTTGAGTTCTTCCACTGGATGTTATTTCTCACCCTCGTACGATCCACGGAGGAAGTAACCATTCTTTTGTAAGGAAGTAATCCTTATTTTGTGAGGAAGTAACCATTCTTTTGTGAGGAAGTAACCCTTCTTTTGTGAGGAAGTAACCCTTCTTTTCTTTAATATATTTTAGGTGAGATTTTAGTGATGTACTGCGATGTGGAAGGGCTTTACGTAGGCAGCAACCATTTATACGTTTACGAACCGTTAAAGCTTTGGTAATTCCGGTTTTTGAAAAGTCGTTTTCGGTAAAAACTTAGGTTTTTGCGAGTAATCTCAAGATTAATATTATTGTTTTGGCCCAGAAATGAAAATTAACAGTTATGTGCACGTCGTGGTGTAATAAGATAGAAAAATAAGAATGGATTTGCATCGCACCTTAAGCCCTTTACCGAACGCTTGCAGTGTTTAAAAATTATGTTTATGGGTGAATAAATATTTCGATTTAGAGTGAAAGGTGGGGTAAAACTTATTTATTGAGAAATGAAATAAACAGTTGCAATTATCTTTCTATAAATAGGGAATGACTACGAAATATTTGTGTTGACACGAAATAGGCTCTCTCTAATTGTAGCTATGGAAATGGCGTTTTTTCAACTACGTTATTTGCGTTTTTAGAGTTAAGAATGATAGGATAATTTTACAAATGCCAAGATGCAAAATAATTATCCGGTGCAATACAATAATTATTTTATTAAGAGTAAAACTGAAATCTAAACGTGATTTTAAGTTTCATGTCAACTTTGCGTTTAATATATTTTTTTTTCGCGTGTTAAATATTCCAGCGTTCAACATTTATATATTACGGCAACCAACGTTTTTATATTCGATATTACGTATGTCGTACAGGTGTGAGAGATAACAAATGCAAATAATATTGAATAAGATATTTGGCTACTAAAGTATTATGGCAATGTCACCTTTTATTTTGTCCATGAGATAGGTTTTGTGAGTGACCTGAGGAGAAAAAATGTATTGAACTGAATAATATACTGTGATTTCAAAATATAGTTTTGTTGTATGGCTTTCACGAGACACTGAAAATGTTTTTCCTCTTCACATTATAGAAATTATGCTGGAAAGTAACCGAAACCGCGTTGCTGACGTCATCTCTGTGTTTTCTCCAATTTATTATTAAGGCGCACACATATTTCAGTTTGCTTATTTATGGTACACATGGGATATTTAATGCTTTAAAGTGTCTAGGCAGGGAGAGTTTTCGTCATTCGATTATCTTTGGTTATTTGATGGCGATCCCCACTGCTACGTTATGTTCGATAATATTCGTTCCTATAATATTCACTAATTGGCTTCGCTGAGGTACGAGAAATGGTGAGAAAGGAAGCTTAAAGAGAGAGAACTTTGTTGCGGATATGGAAAGGTGTCACTTTCTTCGAAGTCGGTAAACAATTAAATCAACAATGTTATTGTCAGACGTCAGCAAAGAATTATTACGATTACTTTCAAAAAGTATACAGTTAATGAAATCTGTTGAAGTCAAACTTACGTAGTAGCGTCGACATTTTTCACGTTTTCTTCTAGGGAATCGAATAGTAGTTGTGGTTAGGAAAATAAGCCGTCTTTTAAGTCACGGAGGTACAAAGATGATATTTTAATGATATCGTATATGTACGGTGACCATACGTCGTTTATTTAAGAGGACCTTTATTTCACTGCTCTGTCCTTTAGATTTATTGTTTTTCTAAAATGGCGATTTTTTCCCTTTTTTTTTCGTGAATGAAAATAGTAAACTGAATATTGGCGCGCAGTAGATGGGTTGAAATTTTTAAATATTTCACCGATAAACAGGAATCTTTTAAAAACATTTAAAAAAAAGGTTGAATTTAGCTTATGTATCCCTTGAATTAATGTCCTTACTGAACGAGTATTTTGATTAGCGAACAATATGTGGACAAGTGAAAAAACAAAATGAAAAATCGGAACATTTATAGCATGCATTTATACCAAATGCAACACTCATATGAATTGTATACAGTTTTATAAAATTTTAAATCAAAAACCTGATTTATTAACCCTTCCAGTGTCCAGAATGTATATATCCGTTTTTAGTACAATAAAAGAAAACGATTTAAAAAAAAATTCCATTTTAAATTTTGTTAATAGATAAGATAGCTATCTTATAAAAATATGTAATTTAAGCTTCATACATAATATTTTCATTTTTTATTTGATGCATATTTTATTCAACTATGACATAAATAATTTGTTAAAGCAATCTGTTTGCCATCTGTCATTCCGGTTCTTAGCGAAACAAACCGGGCTATCCAAATATATTCCATCGCTAATTAGAAATATTTCATATTTATTAACATACAACTCTACGAGGAATCCTAATGTCATCCGCAGCATATTTTCGACGCCTACAATCGAAATCAACGAAATTTGTGCATGGCGCTAATGAAAAAAGGAAAGGCGATGCAGAAGGCAGGCAAAAGGAAAAGGCGATGAGGAATGGAAAATGTGGCGGGAGAGAGTAGCAGGAGATCCGGAAACGGAACGCATGCAGTGGAAAAGGACAAAGTGGGTTCACTTTCTTTTTAATGGTTGCCCTAATAAGGCTATTTGTCGTCCCATGGCCGAGTGGTTAGCGCGCTGGGCTACTGATCTAAGGAACCTGGGTTCGGGCCCCGGGTTAAGCATGGCTGTTTGTGTCGTTTTTCTGCTGAGGTCCAGCCATCCTCTCAGACCTTCTACTATGACATATAAACTTATAGGCTCCTGTCACACCTCTGTGGCAAGCAGCTGCTTAAGGGGGTATTTATTTATTTATTTTATTATGTAGTAGAAACTAATACTTCATTTCACAAGTTCTCTTACCCATTCATCTGCATTAATCCATAGCACATTACACAATTAATCATTCACTTTAAAAACATACAATTTACAACAAATTCAAATTTTTTTTTCTTAGATCTCTCTAAACTGATTCATTCTACAACTACATTCTTAAAACAGTAATTAGACTAAGACAGTGAAGATATTATCTCACTCACACACTACCCGTGATTTCTACCATTTCAAACAACCATTGACTAAAGTAAATTTCTTTACATTTACTCAAATAGTGGTTGAATTTCATATCAACTTCATTCCATAAACAGTTTATCATATATATCACTACCACATCAAGCTGCTCCAAAACAACAGAACACTCAATGCTATATTATATTACTACCATTACTATACAGCTTTGTTATGTCTGTAAGTTCGAGCAAACTAGAATGAAAACATTCTTTCAATGACTCGTATCCGATTTCTACAAAATATTCTCACTGAATCCACTACATTCATATCTTACTCCTGTGACTTTCAATCAAAAATGAACCATAAAACTTTTAAACTACTCGCAGTTATCTAGAACTAATTAATCCACTCAATTAAAGGTAACGTTGCAATCATAGACTCCATTTATGCCTCGAAAATTATCATCGTCATCATCATCCTCAAGCAGCCATTTGCTACGGAGGTCCAACCAGACCGCGCAGTTTAATTCTCCAAGCATATTTGTTCTGAGCTACATCTGCTGCATCCGGCCACTGCACACCAATTCTAACAAGGTCCTGTTTGACATTGTCTGCCCTAGGTCTCCCCCTCCTTCTAAGACCTCTAGGCACACTCTTCATAACCCTATTCGCCAATCTATAAGTATCCATACGGGCAACATGGCCAAACCAACGGAGTCTCTCTCTGCACAATATGCTGCTTAAGTACTAATAAAATATTAGAATTTGCATTTTTCGCTATTATCCATTAATTTTAATTTGTACTGTAAAAAATAATACAGTTAAAATGAAAATAAAAAATAATTTTCTTTCAAAACGGGTATCCCATATTTCGCCAGTGGTGGTTTGTTTTTCTCCTTGTTTATTCTGTTTTCGTTTCTTACGTACTTGAATGAAACATTTCGATTAAGATAGGAGAGAAGACTTTTTCACCATACCTTAGAGATTCTTCCACTAAATAAAAAAAGTATCGAAATATTTATATATATATTTTTTTAATTCCATTTCTTAATAGCTCAATATTTTAATGGAATGAAAGGGAAGGATAATAAATTCTGCTAAATTAGGCGTTAATATTTTTTTTCTCAAAAGCAAGAGAATAACCTAGAAGCTCTATAAGGCTTGTGTCGATTTCTCATACAACAAACAAAGACATAGACGGAAGCATAACTATATCATCCCGGGACTAAAGCCAAATCCCAGCCGCTGTATTGTCCCATGGAACCAACGGTTATACCACAGTGGAATAATTTTTAAAATATATATTTTATCTAAGTTTCGATTTCAATTTCAATTATATTTCGTATAAAGTCCGATCTATTGCTTCATTTCTAAGTAATGGTATTTTATTATGATCATTTTGTTTGTGGTTTATTGCCCAAAGAGCTTGGAAAGTGTGTATCGATTTCTGTATTTTGTCCCGAAGAAATGATCATGTCGTAAGTTTGAATAAAAACATTGAACTCGTCTAGATTCTTCAAAAGTTTAAAAAGAGTTCGGTCGTTTTACCTCTGAGCAGCACTCTTCTTGAGTACAGTGGTCTACTTGGCAGTGAGAATGACTCCAAGGACTCAGAGAAGGTTGTGGAAGCGGATTCACTGGGTAACTGTTAGGAGACAGATGAAAGCCTCTCGTTAAGGAATCTAGCACGTTCTTTAACCTACGTAGGGCATGCTTTCTTTTACACAGGGAATGGCTTAATGTACCATCTGATGGACGACGACCTTTGGAAGCTCAAAGATGTTCCCTTTCACATTGAGAGAAGAAGCATTAGTGGAGAAAATTCGCAATGCAGACCAATTTTGGATTCCAACTTGGGAACATCAGATGAGAATCATTTGGAGGATATTATAAGAAGCAGCAATGATAATACAATCCAACATTCGGTATTGAATGCACGAAAATATCGTGGATGAAAATCCGTTTTCAAACCTTGGACATATCACTGAAATACATCCATGATATATTGTTGGCTGTGTGTGTAAGAAAAGTACATTGCATTGCTAATGAACGAAAGACAAATAATTATATTAAATTTTCGTACAAATTAGGTGGTAGCTTAACGTTGAAAATTCTAAGTACTGGATAATTCCGAAATTGAGAATAGCAAATACAAGTTTTTATTATTTAACGCGGGAGACGAGTTCCGGGAATACCAAAGTCATACAAATTTCCGTGTAAAACGGAGGCATTTTTAATTTGTTTGTTTTTCGCATATTTTATTCATCCTTTTACCTTCTTTTGATATTGTAATAAATATTTTATATAAAAAAATTATAATTCACAACCAATATATGTGATCGATTGCCTAATTTTACAGTTTATCTCTCAATAAGGAACAAAAATATCTAGTTTGCATTGGTTGGCCCTGTTTGTTACGTAATATTTGTTTGTAGCATTCCATTATCTGGTCACAACATCGTCTTATGGCATCCAATCGCAAAACATAGTATCGTGCTCCTGCAACAAATACAAGCATTTTTGTGCAGTGAAAGAGCTTCATTTAGAGCCTTAATTGTCAACATTCTTCCTGGCTCAGATTCTTGTTATTCTTGTAAAGCAGCGTTGAATTCTAAATCCTGAAGTTTATTGTTAGTGAGTGGCTCACTGTGGAGTTTAATAACTTCGTCACATATTTCAAAGCTACACCTTCTTATCCTGCTCCAGTCTGCTATTTCGCTGATATTAAAAAATAAATATAAAGTTAATTCTTGTAAATAATATATTTATTTACAGCTCACAACACACGGGAGGATCGATACACCAGTTTCGCCTATTTATCTATGTACACGAGCTTAAGATTTTCAAAGATGTTTTACTAAAAATAGAGAGAGAAAGAAAGATCACCGTTAAATTGAAGTTAATTATATTTCACCCAAATGTTTTTTTCATCATCTCTTACAACAGAAAAAGTAATGCATTTCGCCCTCTTGGTGGTTAGCGGAGAGATCACTGCTATCAATGTAAATCCATTGACTGCAATTTGGCTGATGTGGATCTATATTCCGAATGTCTCTTTCCATGTGATCCCAGAGGTGATCGATTGGGCTGTTTTGATTTACTTACTGATTGATCGCTACTGAGGTTTGGTGACTGCGGACACCATCACATTAAACCCAATTCATTGTCATGCTGGCAAACCATTCTTGGTCGAAGACAACCTTGTAAACAAGGAGCATTATCGTTCTGAACGAAGTCATTCACAGAACGTATACTGCTGGATGAATAGATTCATCTGATCAGTAAAGATGTTCAACTATCTTGACATTCCAACCTGACATTCAAATGTTGCTTCACTGGTGTCAAGGAACTCAATGTGTTGCAATAAAATACTCCTCACACCATTATATCGCCACCCCCGAGCCTGCGATTTTGGTTACTATCAGGTTGAACTGATGGAGTCATGCCGTTTACACCATATCCTTATCCTCCACTCAGCGTAACACAGTAGGACTCTGATTCACCAGAATAGAAGATGGGTTTTTCAATCCTTCAGTGCCCAGTGTTTTCCTTCCTTGCCCCACTGTAGCAACAGTTTCTTATTTTTCGCTGATCGACTTCATCGACTGCAGCACTCCATCCGTAACAAGATACGACGACTTGTGCTTTCTAACACGAATTGGTCTTTCGCCGCCACAGATATGCTCGTCTATGACTTAGTACAAGTCATGTCAGGCGCTGTTTAGCCGCTTCCATCAATTACTACTTTAGATCACAGGGCTCTCGTTGTCTGGAAGTTTTTGGGCGATGGAAAATTCGCGATATACACTAGAAACTACATGTGTGAAAACTCCAGAAGGGTTGTGTTTTCGTGATACTCATATTGGTCCACTACATCCAACTACCCATGCCACATTCAAAATATATTAAATATTTCCTCGTAACCTTTCTCGCATTGAATTACACATACAAAGAATCCAGAAGTACCTGCCTTTCTGCTTTAAACTAAATTGCTTGAACATGCGATGCTGTCACTGAAGGATTTCATGGAAAGAGTAGGTGTATGTAATAAAGTCGCCAATGAGTGTGCCCCACTGCCTTCGATAACGGATATATCACATTATGAAAGGTGTTGTATTTACGCTGTCAAATCTTTACACGCAAAAATGCATTTTTTTTTCTAATTGCCAGTTTTAGATCATTTCATCACTGCACATTTTAATTATAAATCTTTTTCCTTATTTTTTCTTTTCCTCAGTGGTGTCATCTCTGTTCTTCAATAGTTCTCTGTGATGTCAAATAGAACTATTATGATTTCCTGAAATTCAGGTATTATTTTTTGACAAATAGGCAAAGAGCTTCCTTTTGGTATCATTTTAACTAAATTACTTAATTTATTTCTAAATACCTTTTTGATTTTTAAAGTTGTTGCTAAGGTTTGCAAAATAGTTTTTTTTTGGTTTAAATTATTAACAGAAATAAAATTTATGAGGAAAAGAAGTTCAAGGAATATATTCCATAAGAGTGATTCATGTCATCCACATTTGGATCTTTTTGAAGCAAATAAGATCCTGATTATTTATTTGAACATACTGAGCGAAAATACAAATCTCTGAACGTTGATGAAAGTTTAGAACCACGTAATAGAAACTATTAAAATACTAGTTAATGTCGTATCGTCCGTCTAGTTTTGATGCTTTAAATGCTGTCATTTGCCAAAGTTCATTGCTCACTGATTCTGTGGTGGAAAACATCAGGATAAATCCAAGCATGGTTTGCGTGAATTTCGCAGAAGTAATGATTAATAAAACTAAAACCATTGAGGTATTCTAGTAATTGTAAATTAAGGTCCCATTCCAGTTCTTTAGAAGTGTCAGAAGCAATTTTCAGTAAAAGGAATCAAGAAAGGAAAACAGAAAGAAGAAGTTTGTGAAGTGCCATAAGACGAATAGTAAGAAGGCCGATAAATGTAATCTAAATGTAAGGGATAATGCAACTTATAATGTTATTGATTTTGGAGATAGTATGATTCAAATGTATATACATCGTCAGATGCACTGATATCAGTTTGTCACGGAGCATGTTCTCCCCCTTGAGAATGCCAGTAACCGGTATAAACACAGATGTATCAGAATAATATGGCTACCTACCATAGTATATGTATGGTAGGTGGTTTTATTATTCTGATACGACTGTGATGCGACTGTACACACTGAGATGCCAGTTTAATAGGTACACCACCACTCGTCATATATATATACAGGGTGAATCTGAAAAAGTGGGCAAAACTTTACGGGGTGGAAGAACGCAGCTATACGAGCAATATTCGTCATAGAATGTATGGTCGGAACACAAACGGCGAGCCGCTAGGTGGCGTTGGAAATGGTATAAAAGGGTCGGTCCTCGCACCCAATGGCATTTCTACCGTGGATTGCCGAGAGGATGGCTGGTTATACTAACATCGAAATGGCGGATATGCACTTTGTGTACGTTATTTTTATGTCGTTGGGTGCGAGGACCGACCCTTTTATATCATTTCCAACGCCACCTAGCGGCTCGCCGTTTGCGTTCCGATGACGAATATTGCTCGTATAGCTGCGTTCTACCACCCCGTAAAGTTTTGCCCACTTTTTCGGATTCACCCTGTATATGGTTAATTCGAATACGTAATACGCTACGTGACGGCTGTGGGCGTATCTTCGACCATCAGTTAGAGTTGGACTGACTTTTTGGAAGCGGGAAGCTGCCTTCAGTGGTGAGCGCTTCAAACGATGAAAGTCGTAAAATTCCAAATCTTTTAATGGATATTGCAAACGATCTATTCATGCTGGAAATTCGAAATTTTGGTGATAGGATGTGATGAGGTCAAGAGGTTTATACCAGCACAACGATTTTCTCCCTTACTATTGGGATGGATGAGGGGAATCGAACATTTCCTTTTAAAGAGAAATTAGTTTTTCTTTTTTTGTTCCCTAGACTTCATTTGAATACAATTCCTTGGTCTCAGTAATAGTTGTACGTAGATCACCCTTTTTCAGGGGGGGAGGAACTCTTACTTTGATTAGTGCCATGATGAGAGGAGGCTATATGTCAAATTCAGGGACCATAGCTCTTAACGTTTAGAAAAAATATATCCTGATTTATGCAAAGGGTCTTTTATGCGAGGAAAAGTTTAAGAGGAAGGGGTGAAACCTTCGTATTGCTTAAAGTAAGGCTAATTTCGATGATCTTACCATTTATCTTTTAGGAGAAATTCACCGGTAATTACGTATGTTTGTGGTGGAGAGGGGAACTTTTTTGTGTAAAGGTAAGAAAGATGGGAGGTCAAATCCCTACGTTTCTTTAATCTACTCTGAGGGGATGTTTTACACCGAAGTCGGTAATGTTTTAACGTTGAAGAGAAATTCCTTCCGATTTTGTCTAAAGAAAAAAAAAATCAAAAGAACTGCCAGATAGATATTATTGAAATGGAAAAAATTCAGAGTCAAACTTTTTCTACTTTATGTTGCAGTTTGAGCAAACTATATACTGAATTTGGATTCAGATCTTTTACCATTAAGAAACAGTTGGTAACAAGTTTTTGCTGGCGAGGTGCATTTTTAAGGGAGGGAAAAACTGCTAAATGTCCTAACCCTTACATGCAGTACGTTATGATTAAAGGGAACTGTATACTGACTGAATTTGGTCCTTCTAACTCTTATCATTTCGAAATTCCTATCACTGTTTAAAAAGGAGAAGTATTTTTTGGGTGGTAGAAAATTTTTCTGGAGGTGGTGGTGGGGTTGAGGATGGTCCTAAAACCCAGAAATAGAAAAAAAATCTAGAAGCAGACAGGAAGAGCCTCTCGGATATGTAACAGATTCTTCTCTGGTATTTAGAAATGCCTTGGTCATTCACTAGTAACTGTGAAATATCACTTATTGCATAAAGAAATAGGACTAATTTTATGGCCTAAAATAGATTAACATTAACATGAATGATAATAACATGTTTCAGATTAGTGAAAGAAATTGTTTCATTAAAAAGAAAACGACATACATGTGCTCATTAACTTCTACATCAATAGGATAATGGGAAAAGTTGCCTCTCCTGAAATATAGATGGCGCAAGGTCCGTTACATTTTAGTGAAAGATTTATTGGTCTTATTATGGAGTCTATTAGCGTCTGATGTGTACTTTAACTGGTAGAGCGCTCTGGCATATATCTAGAGAGTTGCGGGTTCGAATTCCGCCGCATCAGTGATAATTATTTCAGACGTTTTTAATAATTAACACGTCTGAAATGCAGAGTCTGACTAATTATCAGAAAATCGAGGAATCATATCTAGCCCGAATACAGATATGTTCGTTATGTTCATCGAAAGGAGCACTGCGCAAACCATCACAGGTGTTGCTTTCAATGACGTTAGATGGCTGAGAATGTTTCTTTTGGCTCCTATCAGATGATTCCACATCCAGAATCACTCTTCTAATCTCCTCTATAAGCAACACATACTTTTGAATGGGTTAGGTTGTTTTACCTCTGAGCGGCACTTTTTTGCACACAATGGGCTAAATGGCCATGTCACATGGACCCCGAAGCTATCATATTTTATGAATGCCTCACTGCGCTGCATTTGGGTGTAAAAATTTCAGTCAAAGAAATAAGTTAATGAACATTTTTTTTAGAGAAACTCCATCAGAACACGTCTGCAAAATTGAAATGAGCTAACTGAAAACCAACAAATAATTTCTTTTAAGGTTCGTTTGAAAAACGAGCTAATGTTTTCACTTTGTCGTCTGCATATGCCAATATTTGTTAGTCTGTCTGTCAGTCTCTCTGTCAACTGTTGTCTGTCCATCTGTCTTTCCACCTGTCTGTCCGTCTATAGACAATTAAAATTTTTTTTTACTTTTAGAACTAAATGAATAATTCTTTTGGGTTGGATAGGTGTCGAACAAATATTGCGATTCCCAATTTGGAATAAATTCAGTAGCTTTCATAGCTCCCTCTAGCGGTGGAAAAAATGGAAAATGCTAAAATTTTAAACGAATATTACAAGCAAACTATTTACACTGGAAATCTGAAATTTTGATAGTAGAATGTGACTGTCATAAGGTTCACAAAGGCAACAAGCCTTTGCCGTCTTAGCTAAAAGGGGGTGCGAAAATGAAACTTTTTTTAAAGATATAAACGAAACAATATATATATATATTTGTTTTACAAGCACTAACAAAATATTAATGATTTAAAAAATATTTGATCATTTCATTGTTACCTGCAGACGTTCAAACGTCTATGAATCAATAAATGTTTTTTTATGAAAAAAGTCGGCATTAATTCAACAGGTTAGAATACTCTTACAAGTTACTGGAGAGATGCGGGTTCGAATCCCGTATGTCGGCGAAATTTTTTCCGCAAAAATGTTTATATTTACATTTTTCAAATCCCCATCAGCTGAATTTTCCAGTGTTAGAGAGTGCTAAATGCGATAAATAAAAACTCGAAAGGCGACCTCCTGTGGATGTCGCCTTTCGAGTTTTTTCTTGCTGAATGAGGAGGTGAATGCAAATTATTTTTCTTTTAACAGAAGACTTTGCATTTAGCGAATTTCCCAAAAATTCTAACTGTGCCCTCTAACGGTGAAAAAAATCCAAAAATACCAAAAATTTAAAACGAATATTGCCAAAATTTTGGTCGTGGAATGTGACAGTCTTGAAAATTCCATTGACAACAATGAGTTGACCCTAAGCCCAAGGTAGGTAAGAAGCGGAACGGTTTTGTTTTAAGTGATAATGGAAATCTCTTTTTTAGTTGGTTACTAATGAAATGTAATTCGCATTTTCAAAGGTAGTTTTAATTTATATCATTAGAGATCACTAAATATCGAAACTGCAAAACTTTTAACGAATGTTTCAAGCAATCTATTTGTAGAAACTTCGGCGTGTAGAGTTCTGTTATGGTAAAAATTCCACTGACAGCAACGATCTGCCCACTATTTTCATAGGAACGAGAGAAAAGCAACTTTTTACATTTAAGAACTAAAAGACAAATGCTTTTTATGTATTATAATTATTAATAAAATACTACTACGTGCATTTCCCCCATCATACATTAAAATATAAATGAATAACCCCTCAAGGAGCTGCTTGTAAATAGGTCTGACAGGAGCCTGTCAGTTTATACGTCATAGTAGACGGTCCATGAGGATGGCGAGACCTCAGCAGAAAAGCAACACAAACATCCATAATTAAAACTTTTGAGGAGTGAAAAAGAAGGCAAAGGAAGAACTTCCTACTCTTTGAAAATGAGATTCCCATATGCGCCAGAGGCGATATGCATTCTTCTAATTATTTTACACTTTCAGTACCCTCTGACAGTGTAAATTCAAACTATTATATAAGTGAGAAAATAAATTATTAATATTTTATTAGTACCTGTAATGTAGAAAAAACGTTTTTCATTTATCTCTTAAAGCAGAAAAGTTGCATTTTACGAATGGGGACAAATCATTACTATTAATGTAAACCACTTTATCATTACACTCTATGACCACAGTTTTAAGTTTCTAGTAAAAATAGATCATTTGCAATATTCCTTTAAAATTTGGTATTTTTGAGCTTTTTTCCGACGCTAGAGGTCGCCTTTCGAGTTTTTATTTACCGTACAGGATTCAAACCCTTATCTCTCTAGGGGTGGGGGTGGCTCAGTCGGTAGCGCGCCAGGCTCGTAATCTGTAGTTCCCAGGTTCGAGTCCCAGCTGGGTCAGTGTTGAGATTTATCTCCTCAAAATTCCCCGCCCTGCCTACGGTCAGTAGGGGACACCGACGGGCTTGGAAAGACCGCCGTCCGTCGGATGGGACGTTAAGCCGTGGCCCAGTGTGTGGGAGAGCCATACCCTGTGCACGTTAAAGAACACGCTGGATGGCCTTGACGGGAGGCTACCATCTGTCTCCCAACAGCTGTTCCAGTGGGTCCCCTCTCCCAGCCTTCTCTGAGCCTTCGGGGTCCATGTGACCTGGCCATTTAGCACATGGTGTGCAAAAAAGTGCCGCTCAGAGGTAAAACAACTCAACCCAACCCTTATCTCTCCAGAAACATGCGAGAGCATTCTAACCTGTTGAACTAACGCCGGCTTTTTTCACAAAAAAATTTATTGATTTATAGACGTTTAAACGTCTACAGGTAATGCTGAAATTATCAAATATTGTTTAAATCATTAATATTATGTTAGTGTCTGTAAAACAATAACAACAACAAAAAAAAACATTGTTTCGTTTATCTCTTAAACAAATTTCATTTTTGCACCCCCCCCCCCCCTTTTTTTGGCTAAGATGGCAAAACCTTGTTGCCGTTGTAATCCTTCTGACCATAACACTCTACTACCAAAATTTCAGATTTCCGGTGTAAATAGTTTGCTTGTAATATTCACTTGAAATTTTAGCATTTTCCATCTTTCCCCACCGCTAGAGGGCGCAATTAAAGCTATTAAAAATTTTCAAAATTGAAAATCACAATATTTGTTCGAGACCTATACAACCCAAAAAATTTTTTTCATTTTTCTCCAAAAGTAGAAAAAAATTAATTGTCTATAGACGGACAGACAGGTGGAAAGACAGATGGACAGTTAACAGAGAGGCAGACAGACAGACGAACAGATACTGGCATGGGCAGACGACAAAGTAAAAACATTAGCTCGTTTTAGAAACGAACCTCAAAAGAAATTATTTGTCTTCAGTTAGCTCGTTTCACTTTTGCAGCCGATTGCCGTCTTCTGGTGGAGTTTCTCGGGAAAAATGTTAATTAATTTATTTCTTTGAATGAAATTTTTACACCCAAATACAGCGCAGTAAGGCATTTATAAAATATAACAGCTTTTACAGACAAAAAAGTGGTAAATATATATATATAACTGAGAAGTTTTAACTTGGTACATACACTAACTCCTAGGCCTTCGTCTAACGGTACGACAAAACATGCCGTCCATAAACCACGTGACTCAATCAACCAATGGCAGTGAATCACTGATATGGCCAGCCTCTAACTACACAGGACCTCTACCTATACAGGGTCTCTAATAAACCCTAGCGCTTTACATGTACAAGATGCGAAAATTGACTATTAAGTATCTACTTGTAAGTAGTTTTTTAATCTGACTATATGTACTAAATTAACATTAAAGGCTACGCTTGAGCAACCCTTTATTTTCCTGAAATATTTTGCTTCAAATTTAAACAAAATAGCTGGCAACAAAAGCTATGTCGCTATCATGGAGGTAGGAAGAAAAGAGGAGGGGCCCTAAGCATTTGAAGATGATGCTACTGTGACTGCGCGGCAGCCATGTTGTTCTATTCAAAACATTGATCAGTAGTCTTATACATGTGTCTTGCGCTATACAAAATTGATTTTATACGATATTTGTGTTACGTTAATTTATTCAGTGTTTTGAATGCAAGAATCGCCGTTCAAAAAAGATACCAGGAATTATCTTTCATCGGTCAGTTTGACATTTTTATAAAGTTTAATTAATTATATAATGATACAAGTATCTTTCCATTCTAATTACGCCGCATTGAAATCAGTTTTATTTCGAGTTACAAACCTCGATTCTTCAACAGATGTTTTTTATTTTCTATTTTCTTAGGATTGTACTCAGTGATAAATGTGAAGATGTACTTCTTATATTGATTGATTGATTTTACGTTACACTTATTTGAGAATTCCTTCTGCAGGCTTTCTCAGTTAAAAAATTTTGTTGGCTGTAATTAAATATTAGTGTGTATTCTATTTAATGGATGATGAATTTGCATACTTTTAAATAGAGGTGATTAAAATATCAGGGAGTTTCTTTTTTGTTCTTTATTTTATTTTAGGTGGAAGTATTAGATATTATTATTTTGTTTAAATGTTTCAGTGTTTAAATTCCTCTCTCTTCCTGATTTAATAAGTTCAGTGTAAAAAGGGAAAAGTAAATTAGAATAAAGTATTTTCATAAGGTAAGAAATATAATCTTTCTTTTTTTTAATTTGGGTAGCATTTAAGGGTTTTGTTTAAATGCCCCCTTTCTTTGGATTGGAGTCATCTTTTTGAATTTCTTTTTAGATTAACTTAATGTGTCTGCTGTAAATTGTCATAGGTGAGTGACAGCGATCATTAGTTAGGGTGAAAATTTTTCGAATTGTTTAAATAATTTTAGTTAAAAGAGGAGAGGAGAGTGTAATGCTTTTCTCCTTTTCGTTAATTCTTTTGATAAGGGTTCTAAGTTTCCCTTTTAAGGTGAATATTGAATTTATTTAATTCTGTATGATTTTTAAACAAAGCAAGTGTATCGCTTGTAGTTATTTTATTTTTACTTTTGTTGAGGGGTAGGTTAGGCATACATAAAGGGAGGTATGAGAGACTGAGAAGTCAGGCACTGAGATGTTGGGTTCGAGCCACTGTCTGGAACGTTGCCTTTTTTTTTTTATTTTTTTTTAATGGATATTATATTCCCTTCACCCTGTGAATATATTTTTTCCTTTTTCTTTATTTTTTTTTAATATTTATTATTTTTGCTTAGTATAATTTTTAGTTGCTTTTTTTTTATATAGTTTTTTGAGATATTATTTTGAATTTTTCCTTTATGGCTGAGAAAGGGTGTATTTCAATCCTTATGGGATTTTTTTGGGGGGAGAGAGAGAGATTGTAATAATTGTGTATTTTGTATTGATTATTAACTCTGGTTGAGGGAGGAGAATGAGCATGAGTTGGGGGAGAGATGTGAAGCTGAGGATATAGACACAGAGCTGGTGGGTTCCAGCCACCATTTGGGTTTTTTTTATTGTAGCTAGTTTTTTTATGTATATATTTATTTTTAGTTCTTTTTTTACTTCTTACATTAGCAACAGCAATATATTTATAAATAAGCACAAATTCAGGGGTGTAGCTACCTCTAAAAGTCGGGAGTGTCATCACACCAGAGAATTTTTTTTCTTTTACGAGTTTAGAGGTGTGTTAGCACCTAATGTCCAACCCCGCCTTCTCGTGGTGCGGACCGTTAGTAACTTTCAAAAGAGATACTCTCTTGTGGAAGTGAACGGAAGGGGAGGGCTGCCAGATTAGTGTGGCCTACTGATCTGGACAACTATGGTTACTTTTCTTTTTTTTCTACCCTGCTGAGGAGTGGTCAACCACACAGGGTCCTGGTGCTGACCATATAAACCTACTGGACTGGACAGATATATGGCTCTGAGCTTGATTATGGATCCTGATTTTGCTGCACTGGTGGGCTTCTGTGGAGGGAAAATCTTCCGCTGTGTTTTCTTTTTGTTTGTGGGTTGACAGCCCCAAGTGAATAGATCCACAGGATATGTTTATCAGCTGGTGGATAATCCTGAGCAGAAGTCATCGCAGGCACCTGAACTCTTTGCTTCTATTGGCATCGTCAAATTCTACATTGGAGGAAGTCTTCCAGTGTAGATGGCTTCAGCCTTTAGTAGTGGGGGAACGGGTCTTTGCCCCATGTCTGCGATTAGGGGGCTGTTTGATATTGTCGGCATTCCCTCTCTCAATAAACATAGTTTCTTTAAACATCCCACTAACCATTTTCTCTCCATAGGTAGTTGGAATGTGAGGACTCTGCACAGAGCTTTTTCTCTTGATGTCCTCACACAAGAATTCCACCGTTATAATTTAGATATTCTCGGCTTGCAAGAGACCAGATGGACAGATAAAGGTCAGATTCTTAAAAATAATCTAAAATTTCTCTTTTCAGGGAGGGACGACAAAAAGCATCACCAAGGCGTGGGTCTGCTTCTCAGCAGACACGCTAGCGATGCTCTTCTAGGATATGAGTGCATTAATGAAAGGTTTCTTACAGCAAAATTTCAGACAAGCGTTAAAGACTTGAATGTTATCTGCTGTTATGCCCCCACTGAGGATGCCGATGAGGATGAGAAGGATAGGTTTTATGAACAACTTCAGGATATTTTGAATTCTGTCAAGAAAGGAGATATTACCCTTGTTCTTGGTGACTTCAATGCCAAAGTTGGTACTGACTCTGACCTTTGGGGAGGAGTAATAGGCCCTTTTGGTATTGGTAGCTGCAATAGCAATGGGCAACGTCTCCTACAGGTAAGTAAACTCAATGGATTCAGAATAACTAACACTTATTACAAACACCGCGACATACATAAGTACACATGGGTTTCACCTGATGGGCTGCATAAGAATATGATTGATTACATATTAATTAACAGCAAATGGACTAGTTCTGTTAGGAATACCAGGGCATATAGGGGAGCTGAAATTGGATCTGACCATTACCTTGTTAAAAGTGTGTTGCAACTTAAACTTAACAAGTGTTGTGCTAGGGTTAAAAAATTTACTTTTAATACTGAAGCTCTGAAAGATCCAGTTATAGCCAAAGCTTACCATGATAGGTTACTTAGTCATTATGACAGTCATGTTTTGCTTACTACTGAAGTTGAGGAAGAATGGGATCATTTTAAACAGGCTTTTTTGGACACTAACAGTACTCTTTTAGGAAAAAAGGAGCAGAAGAGGCAAAATTATCTGAGTGATAAGGCTCTTGAGCTTATTTCGGAAAGAAAGAACTGCAGGAATGCCCTTAATCAATACCCTACTAGTCCTAATAGAAAGCATTACAGAGACCTTAATAAACTTGTAAAGGATAAGTTAGCTGCTGATAAGAATCTTTGGCTTGATGGTTTGGCTGACAAAGCCGAGGAAGCAGTTAGACAGCACAACAGCAGAGAGCTGTACCAGATAGTTAATGTTTTGTGTGGTAGAAAACGGACAGGCATACAAGGATTGAAGGATAAACAAGGTAAGGTTATAGAAGGGAAGGATTCTGTCATGGCTAGGTGGGCTGAGCATTTCAGTGATGTTCTAAACAATGTAGTTAGTTCTACTCCCATTGTTTGCAATGATGATAGATGCATTGGTGGCTTTAATGTTGGCCCTATAACACAATCTGAAGTTATTTTGGCTGTTTCTAAACTTAAACTTCATAAATCCCCAGGGGTAGATGAAATTACTACGGAAATGCTTAGAGCTGGGAATGTTTCGGTTACCACTTGGATGACTGAAATTCTGAATCTCTTTTATGATAAAGGCATGGTTCCTAAGGATTTTACCAGAGCTATTGTTATCCCTATTTTCAAAAAAGGTGATCGCAGTTCTTGTGATAACTATAGGGGTATCAGCCTACTCTCTGTTCCAAGTAAAGTTCTTTCCATGATTGTGCTTAATAGAATTAAGAATCTGGTTGACAGGCAATTGCGTGATGAGCAATGTGGATTCAGAAGTGGTAGGGGATGTGTAGATCAGATATTTTCACTTAGGCAGATTCTTGAGAAATGTTTAGAGTTTCAGAAACCTTTGGTTGCTAGCTTTGTTGATTTCAAAAAGGCTTTCGACTCTGTTGATCGTCATAATTTGTGGTTGATTGTGAAATCATATGGTATACCAGACAAGTTAGTTAACATTATGAAAGCTCTCTATAATAACACTGAGTCGTGTGTGAGAGTTGGTAAGGCTTGTAGCAATTGGTTTAGCATTACTTCTGGTGTTCGACAAGGGTGCATTTTGTCTCCTTTTCTCTTTAGCTTGGTTATTGATTATGTTATGCGAAATTCACTTCAAGGGAAAGATTTTGGCCTTAAATGGGCTGGAGTTACGAAAATTTCTGATTTAGATTATGCTGATGATTTAGCCCTTTTGGCAAATGATGTTGATGAGATGAACTCTTTCATTCGAGCTGTTGATGAGACTGGTAGTAGAGTAGGTTTGGTTATAAACAGAGAGAAAACTAAAGTGATGAAAATTGGTCAGGCAGGCTGTGATTCAGTTAATCTGAATGGTTGCAGTCTTGAGCAGGTGTCACAGTTTAATTATCTTGGGAGCTATGTAACAGATAATGGTGATGTGCGGCATGAGATTAACAGACGAATAGGGATTGCTGCTGGGACTTTTAAGAATCTATGGAGAGTGTGGAGAAATATTCGTATACACCTAAAGACTAAAATTAGACTGTATAATAGTTTGGTTCTTTCTAGGGTTAGTTATGGTAGTGAAACTTGGACACTTTGTAAACAAGATAACAGGAAACTAGATGCTTTTGATTCCAGATGCTTGCGCAGTATCTTGGGCATTAGGTGGTTCAACTTTTTAACTAATGATGAGATTAGGAAAAGGAGTTTGCAACCTCCTTTAAGCAGCATATTGTGCAGAGAGAGACTCCGTTGGTTTGGCCATGTTGCCCGTATGAATAATTATAGATTGGCGAATAGGGTTATGAACAGTGTGCCTAAAGGCCTCAGAAAGAAGGGGAGACCTAGGATGCGGTGGGCAGACAATGTCAAACAGGACCTTGTTAGAATTGGTGTGCAGTGGCCAGATGCAGTAGATGTAGCTCAGGATAGACTTGCTTGGAGAACTAAATTGCATGGTCTGGTTGGACCTCCGTAGCCCATGGCTGCTTGAGGATGATGATGATGATACAAATTTTACATATTTATTTCGAACTTAATTCTATGCTTTACTGTTCGGTACTGTTTTATTTAAATACATTTCTTGAAAAGATGCTTTATGTTTTGCACTGTAAACTAAAATGAACTGTCAGCTTATGGCCAATACATAGAAATTATCTTTTTATTTCAGCTTTCCATTAAATAAAGAGAGACGAGAGGCATTATAGATAACGGTTTTGCTAATGTTTCTGTTTGATTAGTTTAATGAATTTTTGACTTTATCACAAAACAAATAATTTTAATGATGACACACTTTGTCTGTAGAAGATGTTAAGTTCCTCATCTATCAAAAAATATCTTGGATAGATGTGATTGTACCTTTATCCATTATCTGAAATATTAGAAAATTTTAAACAAAGTCAGTACAAAGTTTTAAAAATGTCTAATCAATACTTAAAGGTTACATATGTGGTATAGATGAAGCCCTGAGATCTTGGGGCTTCATATCAAAACAACACACATATTGCTACAATCAGAACAGTGAATATGAATAGTATAACTGCAATTTAAGGTTTTTAATAATGGTAATACAAACCAGGTTTCAAGTGACTTCCTGCAGCTAAAATTTAAAAAGTTATAACTAAATATTATAAATCATAATTTTAAGCTAATTTGCATCACTTTCTGCACTTTATTGTCAGAAAAGGAAACAGAACCGAAAAATTCTCCAAATAAAACAGTAGAATTAATTAATCAATAAATAGTAAATCCAGAGCTACCTGTTGACTTTGAAGTCAAAATGAAAATTTAGTACACTCATAATTTTCTTAATAGTGGGAGTCATAACTTATTTACATATTTTTGGAGTTGAATCTTTACTATTGTGAAAAATGACTGGAAAGCATTTCAATGTAGGTGTGTGACCTCCAGCGCCCACTGGGGGACGGTATCGCCCCCGTTGGGAATCTATATATTAGATGGATAAAATAATCGAAAATTTCAGTGTTATACCAACGGTAATGCATGTTCAGAAGCAAGGGCGGATCTAATGGGGGGAGTCGTGCTTCTCCCCCCTTTTCAGAATGCTAATAACGGTAGAAAAATGCAAAAAATGATGAATCTTACTGATATTTCATGAATTTTTCAAGAATTCTTTACCTATAAAAGGGAGGGAGAAATGTTACGATGCATTGAAAATCAAATCTATTGCGCCCTTCCCCCCATTTGCATTTTTTTCTGCTTCATTTTTTTCTTGCCCCTCTCTCCCGATTTTTTTCCAGTCCAGAGAGGTTCAGAATTCAAAAGTTTAATAAAGTAATATTTAATATATAAGCTGTTTATGGATAATATTATGGAAGTTAAAGATCACTAAACTTTCTAATATCAGTTTTTAGCAATATATTCATCTGCAAAGTTTTTGAATATTTAAAGACTCTAAATTTCATGCACTTAAGAAAAATTACAAAAACTGAAACTATACGTCTTATCAAAATTATTTGACCCAAACTATTATTATTAATATTTAATTTATTTTCAACACTCACGAGACTTTGAACTTTTCATTCAAAAGCATTCGAAATCTTAAGTTATTTTGACTAACCTATGTACATAACTGGCTATTAGGAAGTTAGTTGGAGGAGGGGAGAGAAAGCGTCGCAGGCCTATCGGTTCTTCCCAGCTCGCCACCCGTGGTGAGTGGAGTGGGCTATAAACCACTTATCTGCAAGACAACAGTGTTGGCGATGGGAATTCGCCCTCCTTTTATCTTAGAAACTTGCCAAGACAGCCGTCTCCATAAGGTTAAGGAAGATATCACTCTGAACTTAACGTCGATCAATTTTAGAGGAAAAATTGTCTTGAGCCGGGGGGGATGCGAACCCATAACCTCCTGATAACATCATGACATGATTATTATTGTTCTTTGAGGCTCAGAAGAGCTGGGACAAATGCTTGTCTGAGACACGGAGAATTTTGTACTGCTGGTAGAAGGTTCATAGCATCAATTAGAGAAGATCTTAATCGGCGGCCGGTAGCTCAGTGGTCCAGAACACCTGGCAGGTTAACAGGAGTTCGTATCCCACCCGGCTCAATAAAATTTTTCTTTTGAAATTGATCCACGTTAACTTCAGAGTGATATCTTCCTTAATATTTAACGACATGCTGAAAAAAGTATTCAAAATCGATAAAATTATCATTAAAACAACTATGAAAATTATGTTTATACATCTTTATAAAATTTTATTTAACAGTTATAATTTTCTTTGAAACCTTCTTGAATCAGTTTTTTTTTCAGATCAATTATTTTAACTTTTATTCCTGCTGTTAAATATTCCAGCTTCCATAACTAAATTATAACCAAATTAAAGGCAAAATTTAGTCAAATTAGTTGAGATATTGTGTCATATTTGGCATGGGTAGCTTCCTAATAAAGAGATCATTAAGTATATAAAGATAATATTGCAGTAAAGAAATTTTGTTTTGTTTAACTTCGTATTTCGTCCTCTAAACCAAATAAAAACATGCGCTCCTTTAAACTCGCATTGCCTAATTTGCAATCGTTATATGTAGTGAAAATTGTAATGCTGAATCCGATTTAAAATAATACTTGTTCAGTATTCTGAGTTATGAATGATGAAACATACTAAAAGGCTACAAAAATTAACCCCAAAATTTAATTAAAATATTAAAACTGGTTAAGAGATAACTTTGACTGTAGAGTCAACTATGACCTCTGAACTCTTACTTAATTTAACAAATGTCTATCACACTTAGCTTCTGAAAAATAAATGTGATTCATAACTGATATTTAAAAAATATTAATTTTATCAGCTATGATATCTGAACTCTCCTTAATTTATCTTTAGACATCGTTTTGATTAAAAATCATATTGAAGAAGTTATTCAGCTCTGAATGTGATTTTCTGTTGAGATAACATGGAATTGTTACCATTTTTCTGTCCAGTTAGGTAGTCACTGGAAGGAGAGCTATGCACCAATCCCCTGTGATGATGCATAGAACCGGACAGGCCTAGCATCTAATGTCCGACCCCGCCTTCTCGTGGTGCGGACCGTTAGTAACTTTCAAAAGAGATACTCTCTTGTGGAAGTGAACGGAAGGGGAGGGCTGCCAGATTAGTGGGGCCTACTGATCTGGACAACTATGGCTACTTTTCTTTTTTTTTCTACCCTGCTGAGGAGTGGTCAACCACACAGGGTCCTGGTGCTGACCATATAAACCTACTGGACTGGACAGATTTATGGCTCTGAGCTTGATTATGGATCCTGATTTTGCTGCACTGGTGGGCTTCTGTGGAGGGAAAATCTTCCGCTGTGTTTTCTGTTTGTTTGTGGGTTGACAGCCCCAAGTGAATAGATTCACAGGATATGTTTATCAGCTGGTGGATAATCCTGAGCAGAAGTCATCTCAGGCACCTGAACTCTTTGCTTCTATTGGCATCGTCAAATTCTACATTGGAGGAAGTCTTCCAGTGTAGACGGCTTCAGCCTTTAGTAGTGGGGGAACGGGTCTTTGCCCCATGTCTGCGATTAGGGGGCTGTTTGATATTGTCGGCATTCCCTCTCTCAATAAACATAGTTTCTTTAAACATCCCACTAACCATTTTCTCTCCATAGGTAGTTGGAATGTGAGGACTCTGCACAGAGCTTTTTCTCTTGATGTCCTCACACAAGAATTCCACAGTTATAATTTAGATATTCTCGGCTTGCAAGAGACCAGATGGACAGATAAAGGTCAGATTCTTAAAAATAATCTTAAATTTCTCTTTTCAGGGAGGGACGACAATAAGCATCACCAAGGCGTGGGTCTGCTTCTCAGCAGACACGCTAGCGATGCTCTTCTAGGATATGAGTGCATTAATGAAAGGTTTCTTACAGCAAAATTTCAGACAAGCGTTAAAGACTTGAATGTTATCTGCTGTTATGCCCCCACTGAGGATGCCGATGAGGATGAGAAGGATAGGTTTTATGAACAACTTCAGGATATTTTGAATTCTGTCAAGAAAGGAGATATTACCCTTGTTCTTGGTGACTTCAATGCCAAAGTTGGTACTGACTCTGACCTTTGGGGAGGAGTAATAGGCCCTTTTGGTATTGGTAGCTGCAATGGCAATGGGCAACGTCTCCTACAAGTAAGTAAACTCAATGGATTCAGAATAACTAACACTTATTACAAACACCGCGACATACATAAGTACACATGGGTTTCACCTGATGGGCTGCATAAGAATATGATTGATTACATATTAATTAACAGCAAATGGGCTAGTTCTGTTAGGAATACCAGGGCATATAGGGGAGCTGAAATTGGATCTGACCATTACCTTGTTAAAAGTGTGTTGCAACTTAAACTTAAAAAGTGTTGTGCTAGGGTTAAAAAAATTACTTTTAATACTGAAGCTCTGAAAGAGCCAGTTATAGCCAAAGCTTACCATGATAGGTTACTTAGTCATTATGACAGTCATGGTTTGCTTACTACTGAAGTTGAGGAAGAATGGGATCATTTTAAACAGGCTTTTTTGGACACTAACAGTACTCTTTTAGGAAAAAAGGAGCAGAAGAGGCAAAATTATCTGAGTGATAAGGCACTTGAGCTTATTTCGGAAAGAAAGAACTGCAGGAATGCCCTTAATCAATACCCTACTAGTCCTAATAGAAAGCATTACGGAGACCTTAATAAACTTGTAAAGGATCAGTTAGCTGCTGATAAGAATCTTTGGCTTGATGGTTTGGCTGACAAAGCCGAGGAAGCAGTTAGACAGCACAACAGCAGAGAGCTGTACCAGATAGTTAATGTTTTGTGTGGTAGAAAACGGACAGGCATACAAGGATTGAAGGATAAACAAGGTAAGGTTATAAAAGGGGAGGATTCTGTCATGGCTAGGTGGGCTGAGCATTTCAGTGATGTTCTAAACAATGTAGTTAGTTCTACTCCCATTGTTTGCAATGATGATAGATGCATTGGTGGCTTTAATGTTGGCCCTATAACACAATCTGAAGTTATTTTGGCTGTTTCTAAACTTAAACTTCATAAATCCCCAGGGGTAGATGAAATTACTACCGAAATGCTTAGAACTGGGAATGTTTCGGTTACCACTTGGATGACTGAAATTCTGAATATCTTTTATGATAAAGGCATGGTTCCTAAGGATTTTACCAGAGCTATTGTTATCCCTATTTTCAAAAAAGGTGATCGCAGTTCTTGTGATAACTATAGGGGTATCAGCCTACTCTCTGTTCCAGGTAAAGTTCTTTCCATGATTGTGCTTAATAGAATTAAGAATCTGGTTGACAGTCATTTGCGTGATGAGCAATGTGGATTCAGAAGTGGTAGGGGATGTGTGGATCATATATTTTCACTTAGGCAGATTCTTGAGAAATGTTTAGAGTTTCAGAAACCTTTGGTTGCTAGCTTTGTTGATTTCAAAAAGGCTTTCGACTCTGTTGATCGTCATAATTTGTGGTTGATTGTGAGATCATATGATATACCAGACAAGTTAGTTAACATTATGAAAGCTCTCTATAATAACACTGAGTCGTGTGTGAGAGTTGGTAAGGCTTGTAGCAATTGGTTTAGCATTACTTCTGGTGTTCGACAAGGGTGCATTTTGTCTCCTTTTCTCTTTAGCTTGGTTATTGATTATGTTATGCGAAATTCACTTCAAGGGAATGATTTTGGCCTTAAATGGGCTGGAGATACGAAAATTTCTGATTTAGATTATGCTGATGATTTAGCCCTTTTGGCAAATGATGTTGATGAGATGAACTCTTTCATTCGAGCTGTTGATGAGACTGGTAGTAGAGTAGATTTGGTTATAAACAAAGAGAAAACTAAAGTGATGAAAATTGGTCAGGCAGGCTGTGATTCAGTTAATCTGAATGGTTGCAGTCTTGAGCAGGTGTCACAGTTTAATTATCTTGGGAGCTTTGTAACAGATAATGGTGATGTGCGGCATGAGATTAACAGACGAATAGGGATTGCTGCCGGGACTTTTAAGAACCTATGGAGAGTGTGGAGAAATAGGCGTATACACCTAAAGACTAAAATTAGACTGTATAATAGTTTGGTTCTTTCTAGGGTTAGTTATGGTAGTGAAACTTGGACACTTTGTAAACAAGATAACAGGAAACTAGATGCTTTTGATTCCAGATGCTTACGCAGTATCTTGGGCATTAGGTGGTTCAACTTTGTAACTAATGATGAGATTAGGCAAAGGAGTTTGCAACCTCCTTTAAGCAGCATATTGTGCAGAGAGAGACTCCGTTGGTTTGGCCATGTTGCCCGTATGAATAATTATAGATTGGCGAATAGGGTTATGAACAGTGTGCCTAAAGGCCTCAGAAAGAAGGGGAGACCTAGGATGTGGTGGGCAGACAATGTCAAACAGGACCTTGTTAGAATTGGTGTGCAGTGGCCAGATGCAGTAGATGTAGCTCAGGATAGACTTGCTTGGAGAACTAAATTGCACGGTCTGGTTGGACCTCCGTAGCCCATGGCTGCTTGAGGATGATGATGATGATGATGATGATGACCTGTATATATTAGATGTCAGATTATCTGTTCTTCAACTTATGCGTTGATTACTGATATTTTGCATATCTAAAGGAAGATTAAACAATAAAATTTATTAGCAAACGCATAAACAGTTTTTTTCAATTTTCTACATTCATTACACTTACGTTTTATAATATTTGTTTTATAAATATCTAAATTCCAGTCCGAAACAATGTCCTGCTATAAAATCTGCATATATACAATATATACACAACTGATGCAAGATTTAGCCTCTTCTGTGCTCCGAAAGATTGATTCTTTGGACAATGCTAAACTGCCGATGCTTTGAATAAGTGGTTCACTTCCTTCAATGAGCTACTCTCTTCAAAGGATCACATGTAAGGCCTTTTTCCACTGAGGAAACTGTAGTTTTAGCTTAGATTAGACTGGGAGTTAATACAGCAAGAAAGTATGGCATCAACTGTGACTTTTTCATGATCACTTCACTTCTGTTTTGTTAGTACAATTCATTTTTGTAGTTTTCACTCGCAGAGATAAACTTTCATTCTGAAAACGAATAGAAAAAAATTAGTACTCATTGGTTAAATAAGATGCTTCAAATAGAGACATTTAAATAATTTTATTATGAGAAACCCGAAAACAAAACTATCATACAAAAATTTAAGTTAAATGCTACTTTATAATTGTGTATTACCTTAGAATTGGCACGCAGTAAATTATGAGAGGGTGCAGGTAATGTAAATGAGAAGCCAGATTCAGAACTCCATAATTTTTCTTAAGCATTTTAAGAAAATAATATAATTGAACACAAATTAATATCTTATAAATTAAAATCTAAATCTCTATTTCGAATAAGATAATCGAAATTTAGCAGAGTGTACTGACGCCGCCATTTTCTAAAGTAGTCCGTGGAAAGAGTCCCTGTTCTTCCATTATATTCCCAAACCCAAAGTACATTACTTCGTCACCGCCATTTCGCCAAAATTGATTTTCACAAAGGAAATTATTTAAAAATGTCGAAAATAAGTACTTCTACCGGAGCGAGTTTATTTGATTGGTTTATTCATACCATGGGATCATGGACCTTTTAAAAAATTATTTTACTTCCTTAGCATCATTAAAGATAGACCTATCATAAATATCATTAAAGGTAAACAAATCATATCACAAATAATAAGAAATCCAAAATCCTAAATGATCTGCAGAAATGAAATAACCACGGATAAAACAATCAAATGAGATAAAGCTCACTTCCGGCTATTATTCTAGCATCGCAATAGTTCTTCATACTATTGTGATTTATGAACAAAATGTATCCGTGCGACTGTAACTGCTCACAACTCCCTAGATTTAACATTAAAGCAATATTAGTATTATGCGATAAACAACGCCTTAAAAATGTTTCTAATTCAGAAAATTGTGCTACCGTTTCTAATGCAGACACTTCACACTTCCTTATAATGAAAGATCTACATAGGTCATTGGTTAAATATGATTTCATTATGTACTCGCAATCCAAATTTTACGAACTCCTGGTTTAATGCAGTGTTTATGAAGATATATCAAAAGCTCCGGGAACCTCTGGCGTAGACTCCATATTATGTGTATTTCTTCTATAAATAAAGTTGAATACGCATATAACACTATCACTATTTAAATATAAGTATCGTGCCCTTCAACAAATATAATCATATCTCAAATTATGGCATGTTAAAATGATAGCTTAATAAGAAATCTTACATGTATGCTATTCGTTATGTCATTTTAATATCGCGAAACACTGGATGATACAATAACAACTTGTAAAACTGAAAAAACCTTGTACCACTAAAGTTACTTATATCTTACAAATTGAATTAAAAACACATATTGGCTAATGACATATTGGCTAAGGTTTTTACCTGAAATAAAGTTAATGTTTAAAAGCAAACTTCTTTCAACTACTACTGTTGTTGAATGCTAATAGCGACATAATTTCGGTTACCAAATATTGTTTTTTAATTTCAAAATATTGTTGGAAAATAAAGGGTTGCTCAGAGTGTAGCCTTCAAAGGTAATTTAGCACGAAAAGTAAGAACAAAAATTGATTACAAGTCGATACTTAGAGTAGTAGAGATACTTAGAGTTCGTCTCTTGTGTATGTAGGTCAGCTAGGGTTTGATTAAAACTAGAAAACCAAATAGAATGTCACTAGAGTATGATTTACTGTCGTGTATATTTCTAGAGAACTCTACACTCTAAATTTAAGAACTGGAAGGAAATTCATATTTCTGATAAAAAGATACAAATGAATGCCGCTAGAAAAGAATCAAGGTGACCTATGCTATGTTACCAATTCTACAATACTGAGGCCAGTAATCGTACTTACCCCCCCCCCCCCCCCCTGTAGCTCCAACAGCCATTACTTTTATGTTGTGGGGTTTGTGTGCATTTATTTCGCAATAACTCTCGAAAGGTTGCCTTGAACACTTAGTATTTGGTACACTCATTCGGCTTATAAAAGTACATGTCAAATTAAAATTTGAAATAGATCCTACAGTTAGAACAAAAATCGCAGCATTAAAGTTTGAACACAATACAATTATGTTATGTTACGCCTATGTTATGTTAAAAGGAAGTGACCTATGTTATTCAGAAGTCAGTTTCAAGCTCAGTACCTTCTTAAATATTCTCTGCAAAGTTGTAACCGTCTGAAAGTAAAAATTCAAATTAAGGGATCTAAGTATCGATTTTTCAGTGGTGTTTGTCGTGTTTTTAAAATATAAAATTAAGATATAAAATTTAACAGCCTTTCTTTCTGAAAAAAGCAAAAGCACTCAAAGTTCGAATGAAGAAGATACACACAATTATGCATATGCATATGCATTTTAGTATTATTAGTAGATTCTTTATTTGCTTTAAGTTTTATTTTTCATTGTATTTTTAAGTTTTTCTTTCTATGTAATTTTAAATTTAGAATAGCCAAAATAATTTCAGATTTTCTTATAGCTTCAACATTAAAGATAGTATAGAAACAATGGGAGTAGAACTAACCACATTGTTTAGAACATCTCTGAAATGTTCAGTCCATCTAGCTATGACAGAATCCTTATCTTCTATAATCTTACCTTGTTTATCCTTCAATCCATGTATACCTGTCCGTTTTTTACCACACAAAACGTTAACTGTCTAGTATAGTTCTCTGTTGCTGTACTTTTAAATGCTTCTTCGGATTTCTTAGCAGAGCCAGCATGATAAAGATTCTTCTCAGCTGCTAATTGACCCTTTACACGTTTATTAAGCTCTCTATAATGCTTTCTATTAGGACTAGTAGGGAATTCATTAAGGATATTCCTGCAGCAGTTCTTTGTTTCCGAAATATGCTCAAGTGCTTTATCACTCAAAACATTTTTCAAATAAAGAGTACTGTTAGTTTCAAGAAAAGCTTGTTTAAAACGGTCCCATTCTTCTTCAACTTCAGTAGTGAGCGAACCATGACTGCCATAATGACTAAGTAGCTTATCATAGTTAACTTTAGCTATAACTGGGTCTTTCAGAGCTTTAGAATTAAAGGTAACTTTTTTAACCTTAGCGCAACACTTCTTAGGTTTCAGTTGCAAAACACTTTTAACAAGGTAAAGGTCAGATCCAATTCGGCTCCCCTATATGACCTGGTATTCATAACAGAATTAACCCATTTTCTGTTAATTAATATATAATCAGTTATATTCCTATGCAGCCCATCTGGTATGTGTACTTATATATGGCATGGTGTTTGTAACAAGTGTTAGTTTTTCTAAAACCGTTAAGTTTACTTACCTGCAGAAGACGTTGCCCATTGCCATTGCAACTACCAATACCAAAAGGGCCTATTACTTCTCCCCACAGATCAGAGTCAGTACCAACTTTGGCATTGAAGTTACCTAGAATAAGAGTAATATCTCCTTTGTTTACAGAATTCAAAATATCTCGAAGTTGTCCGTAAAACCTATCTTTCGCATTTTCATCGTCATCCTCAGTGTGGTTATTAACAACAGATAACATTCAAGTCTTTAATGTTTGTCTGAAATTTAGCTCTAAGAAACGTTACACTGATGCACTGATATCCTAGAAGTCCATTGCTAGCGTGTCTGCTGAGAAACATAGATGCTTTTTATCTTCCTCCCTGAAAAGAGAAATTTAAGATTATATTTAAGAAGACGACCTTTATCTCTCCATCTGGTATTTTGCTAGCTGAGAATATCAAGGCTATAACGGTGGAATTCTTGTGTGAGTATATCAAGAGAATAATCTCTATGCATAGTCCTCACATTCCAACGATCTATGGAGAGAAAATGGTTAGTGGGATGTTTGAAGAAACTATGTTTATTGAGAAAGCGAATGCCGACAATATCAAATAGACTCCTAATCGCAGGCATGGGACAAAAAGTCGTCTCCCCACTACTATAGGTGAAGTCATCTACACTGGTAGACTTCCTCCAAAGTAAGATTTGGCGATGCCAGTATAAGCAAGAGTTCAGGTGCCTACGATGGCCTCTGATTAGCGTTGTCCACCAGCTGATAAAGCATATAATATGAATCTATTCACTTGGGGCTGTCAACTGACAAACAAACAGAAAACACAACGGGAGATTTTCCTTCCACAGAAGTCCACCAATGCAGCAAATTCAGGATCCATTATCAAGCTAAGAGCCTTATTCCGTTCAGATTGGTATATGTAATCAGTACCAGGGCCCTGTGTAGTTGAACACTCCTCAGCAGAGTAGGAAAAAAAGTAAAGTAACAACAGTTGTCCACTTCAATAGGCCACAATGATCTGGCAGCCCTCCCCTTCCATTCCTTTCCACAAGAAAGTATCTCTTTCGAAAGGTACTAACGACTTGCACCACGATAAGGCGGAGTCGGCCTGGGCGGTTCTGTACTTCATCACAGGAGATTGGTGCATAGCTCTCCTACCAGTGACTACCTAGCGAAAATAAATCATACTGTGGTGACATCCTATTTCGTGGTCTAATTTTAATGAACTCTAGCTCATTTACATACACAAGAGACAAAAATTTACTCTAAGAATCTACTGGTAGGTATTTTTTCCTCAACTTTATGTTCTAAATTACCTTTGAAGTCTACACTTTGAGCACCTTTTATTTTCCTACAATATTTTGTTTGAAATTAAAAAAAAATATCTGGCAACAAAACTATGTCGCCATTAGCATTCAACGCCAATAGCTGTTGAAGAAAGTTAGTTTTTGAACATTAATTTTGATGCAGGTAACCTTAGCATATTCTTTCCTCGTTAGCCAATACGTGTTTCTAATTCAATTTGTAAGATACGAGTAACTTCAGTGATAAATGTTTTACAAGTTGTTACTGTATCATTTAGTGTCTAACTATCTGAGAATGATTTATCGAGTAGCATATATGTATATATTTTTATTAAACTGTCACTTCAACATGCAATAATTTCAGATTTGGGTATATTTGTTGAAAGTACGATATTTATATTTAGGGATAATATTATATACCTACGAAATACACAGATTATAAAGTCTACGCCATTGATCTCGGAATTTTTAATCAATTTTCATAAATACTGCATTAAACAAGAGGTTCTTAAAATCTGGATCGCGAGTACCTAATGAAATCAGATTTAACGGCTATTTTGCACTTTTGGTTACTTTGGAAATATAGATTCCAGTTTAGGCTACGTGTTTTCCAATTTAACGGGCATCTCTGCAATACTCTGTAGCCGATTAACCGTCCGTGCTATAAAACGAACACCACGAGGAAGTGAACTATATAATTTGGGATATTTTTTGTATAATGCCGTGGGCTGTATCTTAGAAATTCAAAAATCGGTATGGATATAAAAACGATTCAGATGCTACGTGCTTATGGCGGCCATTTTACGTTTTTTGTGACCCTTAATTTATACTTTTACAAGGCCACCATTGATTTCTACAATTATCCGACTGCCGCATTATAAAGAAAAAGCTCCAGAAGAAAATAAATCATTTGTTTTTGGTGTTTTTTTATAATGTTACAGGCGATTTATTCGAAATCTGAATCGGTCCAAAGCAATGTTAACTGGGAAAGGACGTAGCCTAAAGTGGAACCTATAGTTTCCAAAGTAACCCAAAGTGCAAAATAACCGATTTAACCAACGATCTATGTAGGTCTTACATTATAAGAATTGTGAAGGGTCTGAATTAATATATCTGCCATTGTAGAGAATGTAATATCAAAACAGAACACGTTCATACAATGAAATAATCTTTGGCCTACTGTTTCGCAGATACCTCTCTTGACAATATTCCAAAAACACTGACGAGATACTGTCTGAGTAGTACATACATACAAAATCCTCGTGCAGCCATGGGCTAAGGAGGTCCAAGCACACTGTGAATTTTTTTCCAGATTTGTCTGTTTTAAACTACAGCTCTTGCTGCAATTAATTTGGCCACTAGTCCAATTCTCGCAAAGTCCTATTTGACACTGTCTGCCCATCGCATCTTAGGGCTCCCCCTTTTTCTGAAACCTTTAGGTACACTGTTCATAATCCTTTTGCCAATCTGCAGCTATGCATACGGGCAACATGGCAAACCAATGCAGTCTCAGCACAAAATGCTGCTGAAAAAGAGGCTGATGACACCTAACCTCATCATTACTTGCAAAGTCGAAACGCCTAATGTCCAAGATACTCCATAAGCATCTAGTATCAAAGGCATGAACTTACTTGTTGTACCTGCTTACAAAGGGTCCATGTTTCGCTACCATAACTAACTTTAGAAAGAACCCAACTATTATGCAGCCTAATTTTAGTATTTAGGTGTAAACGCCAATTTCTCCACACTCTATATAGATTCCTAAAAGTCCCAGAGGCCCTTTTCGCTGCAGTGGGGGTGGCTCAGTCGGTAGCGCGCCAGGCTCGTAATCTGTAGTTCCCAGGTTCGAGTCCCAGCTGGGTCAGCGTTGAGATTTATCTCCGCAAAATTCCCCGCCCTGCCCACGGTCAGTAGGGGACACCGATGGGCTTGGAAAAGCCGCCGTCCGTCGGATGGGACGTTAAGCCGTGGCCCCGTGTGCGGGAGAGCCATACCCTGTGCACGTTAAAGAACACGCTGGATGGCCTTGACGGGAGACTACCATCTGTCTCCCAACAGCTGCTCCAGTAGGTCCCCTCCCCCAACCTTCTCTGAGCCTTCGGGGTCCATGTGACCTGGCCATTTAGCCCATGGTGTGCAAAAAACGTGCCGCTCAGAGGTAAAACAACCCGACCCAACTCAAGCCCTATTCGCTTGTTAACCTCATGCCACACATCGGTGTCTGTTACATAACTCCCAAGATAATTAAGCTGAGACAATTGCTCAAGGGTGCAACCATTCAGAGGGACTGAAGCACCAACTGCCTGAACAATTTTCATTACTTTAGTTTTTCTCTGTTTATCATCAAACCAACTCTATTACCAGTCTCATCAACAACCCTAATGAAAGAATTCATCTCATGAACAACCCTAATGAAAGAATTCATCTCATCAACATCATTAGCCAATCTAAATCCGAAATTTTCTAATCTTTAGACCCTTTAAGGCCAAAATCTTTTCCTTGCAAAGAATTTCGCATAACATAATCAATAACCAAACAAAAGAGAAAAGGGGACAAAATGCACCCTTGTCTAACTCCACTAGTAATGCTAAACCAATTGATGCAAGACGTATCAACTATCACAATGAATCAGTGTTATTGTAGAGAGCTTTCATTATATTAAATAACTTATTAGATATTCCATATAACATAACAATCAACCACAAATTATGTCGATCAACAGAGTCAAAAACCTTACTCAAATCTATAAAGCTAGTAGCCACAGGTTTCTGAAACTCTAAACATTTCTCAAGAATTTGTCTAAGTGAAAATATTTTATCAATACACTACCTACCATTTCTGAGTCCACACTGTTCATCACGCAATTGTCCATGAACTAAATTCTTAATTCTATTAAGTATAATCATGCAAAGAATTTTACCTGGAACAGAAAGTTAGTTGGTTGTTTGGTTGATTTACCTCTGAGCGGCACTTTTTTGCACACAATGGTCTAAATGGCCAGGTCACAAGGACCCCGAAAGCTCAGAGAAGGCTGGGGGAGGGGACCTACTGGGACGGCTGTTGGGAGACAGATCGTAGCCTCCCGTCAAGGCCATCCAGCGTGTTCCTTAACGTGCACAACTTTAACATTCTCTCCCGCACACGGAGTCACAGCTTAATGTCTCATCTGATGGACGGCGGCCTTTCCAAGTCCATCGGTGTCCCCTACTGACCGTGGGCAAGGCCAACACCTACAAGAGAAGGACATACAACTACGTCACAGAAAAATGACTACATTTAGAGCCCCTCTACATCAGGCCGACCTATCCGCCATTCTTATGCCAACTGGCTCTAGAGGTAGTCATTTCAAGTGTTATAGTCAATGCAGCCGCCGTGTGCGCCGCAGTTTTTCGAATCCTTAGTATATAAAAAACAATTATTATCGGAAGATATCCAGTTGCGAATTGTCTAAACAACTATAGGAACAATTGCACAGTGTTTAAATTACAGGCTGATCCAATTAAATTAAAAAAAAAGTGGGTTGAAAGAATTCGACCTAGAACGTGCATTAGACTTACAGCGTTCTATAATATATACTTCTGACTATTGCTTCTGTATTTTAATGTTAATTTATGTGATATATTGATTAGTAATATGTAGATGAATGATAGCTACATTTAAGTTAGTAATCATTCATCGTTTACGATTAAGTTTAGTTTGGTTAATATCATAAGATATTCATTCGTCAAACTTCGATCATGATGGCCGTAACCCTCCGCTTCCCTTGTGGGCATACCGAGATCGGCGACTACCGTAGTCGCTATATGCCGATCGTCGCTGCTCGGCCTTATATATATATAGGGGCTCTAGAGGTAGTCATTTTTCTGTGACGTAGTTGTATGGTCTTCTCTTGTAGGAGGTATTGGCAGGGCGGGGAATTTTGCGGAGATAAATCTCAACGCTGACCCAGCTGGAACTCGAACCTAGGAACTGCAAATTACTAGCCTGGCGCGCTACCAACTGAGCCACCCCCGCCCCAGAATGTAAACTAATTACCCTATATCATAAGAACTGCGATCACCTTTTTTAAAAATGGTGACAAAGATAGCTCTATTAAAATCCTTAAGAACACCTTTGTCATAAAACATATTCAAAATTTCACTCAGCCATGTGACAACACAAATGTTCCCAGTTCTATGCACTTCAGTGGTGATTTCACCCACCTTTGGGAATTTATGCAGTTTTAATTTAGAGGTAATGTGAACTTCGGAATGTGTTATAGGGCAATCATTAATGCCAGTAATGCATTTGTCCTCGTTATATATTTAAAACTTGTTAATTTTGAGAACAATTTACTGAATCACTCCCGCTGTAGCCTTATCTTTTTGGTGGCTTTTTTTTATAATGCGTCAGCGGATTCATGTGAAATTAGAATTCGTAATTCCTCTTTTTAATATAAAAAATAGTTCAGACGCCTGTACTCCCGCGGTCTGGTAACCGTTGCCATTTCTATCCATCGTTTGAAGAATGGCGATGCAGAATATGCACCATTTGTATTAAAATATATTAATATTTTATAAATATTTAGTCGTATTATTAAGTCCCAAATGCTAACACCAAAGGTAATTAATGGCTACGTTTTCTCAGGCACCCTGGTGATCGATTTTGGAGATTTTTCGAAAACATTCGGTACGAGATTATGAGCGAATTTCTAATTCCACAATTTACTGATTCATTTCCTTTACGACTTTATTTTTTGGTGGCTTTTTTATAATGCTGCAGACGGATTGCTGTATGATTAAGTATTTATAAAATTTTAGTATAAGCTTAACACAGACCGATCATATTCCATATCGCTATTTTTTCAAATCGATCGATGAAAATAGGGACCGTTATTCGCAACGGCGAGCAAGCAGATAAATGAATTTTTTATAATACTTTTACGATAAATATTGAAAAGCACATAAAACGAGAATTCATCATTACACGACAAAATGTTTATAAAATTTTAATATAAACGCATTTGTACAAACGGTGCATATTCCGGATCACCATTATCAAAATTAAAGCTAGAAATGGCGAAGACTACCAGCAAACAACGCGAGTAGGCAGATTAGTAAATTTTATGATATTCAAAAGTAGAATTATGAATTCCCATTTAAAATGAATCAGTTGGTCGCACTGTAGAAAAAGATACCAAAATACATAAGGTCACAGCGGGAGTGAATCAGTAAGAAATGGTTCTGTTTCCAAAATTAACGAGGTATAAAAATGGCGGCCGTCAGAACTCAAACATAATCTCGACATCCTGGCGTTTTCGGAAAATCACCAATATCGCCCAGCGGGGTTTCTGCGGAACTGTAGCCCAATTAATTACTTTATCTCTGATACTTTTCCATTAAAATAACTTTAAAACTAACGGTGGGAACAGGGCAATAAGTATTGAATTTCAAACGTCTCTAACACGAAGTTTCGGTTGTGATAAGTTGCGTATTTGATACGTAAGTCATCATTCAATGAATTGTCGTTTCATATACTTTTCGATATTTATCATGAAATAATTATAAAATAATTCACCAATCTGCTAGCTTGCCCTGGCTAATAACGATCACCATTTTTATGGTTGTTTCGAATAATGACAATGTGCAAATTGCACCATCTGTGTTAAATTTATACTAAAATTTATGTTGAAAAATATAAGCATTATATTAATTTTATTTTAGTAATTTAAATTAATTTTTGCATTGAAATTGTTGAAAATGACGTTTAAGCTGTATTTTAAAGCAAGAAAGAAGGGAAAGTGTTAGAGTTAGAGGTATCTTGGTGTTTTAGAATGACGCAAATTGTATGCATTAAATTCTTTGATATATTTAAATAAAAATTAGGATATTAGCGGAATTAGAAAATTTCCTGTCCTTACGAGATTATCTGAAAACTTGTTATTAACTGAAGTACCGGTTAAGAAAAATATTTTTACTAAACATCATGTTTTCTTCACATATATGGCTATTATAGAGACTTCATATATGTGCATATTAGAGACGACTTCTGCTCTTACTGGGGGAACAGCCATGGAGTCATGTTAAGCGGCTGAAGAACGGAAAATCTGCAGTAGCTTTACATAGAGTTTAGGCAATATATGCGGCGCAGAAAAATCAATCGGTGCGTATATTAATATACACTACAACTTTTTTTTTCAAGCATCATTAAAAAACAATTCGAGCCCCGGGTAAGGCATGGCTGTTTATGTCGTTTTTCTGCTGAGGGCCTGCCATCCTCTCAGACCTTCTACTATGTCATATAGACTGACAGGCTCCTGTCAGACCTCTGTGACAAGCAGCTGCTTGAGGGGGTATATTACAGTACTTAAATATTTGTCCGTTTTCAGATATAGCTATTTTTCTTATTTTTTAATATTTGAAAATGATTAAGTTGCTGATAACAATGCATCTACATGCCGAGGCAGTGTTTTGAAATTTTTTACTTACCTCGGTCCGAGTCATCCTTGGTATTTCTTCTCACAAATATTAAAATATATTTTCCTATTTATATTTCACTGTCTTGGTTTGCATATTTAGAGACATAGTTTTCCACATAATCTTCAGCGCAGGTAATATTCACAGTGGTATATCAGATATAGGGTTATGATAATTAATCTTATTATATAAAAAGAAAATGGCTTTTTGTCATTCCCCCATTCCTCTTAAAACATACATCTTTAAAGATTTATTTGAATAAATTCCACCACCACCTTTCCAGGGGGGAAAAATAATAACAGAGTAACGTATCAACTTACGCTCATGATAATGGAACAGACTGCATTAAAAAATATATTTTTAACGATATTTCCACACACTTCAAAGATGGAGATTATCTTACCATATGAAATTAAAACTTGTGACACAATGAGCATTATTAACCGATATAATCCCCCTTCGCCCCAAAAAAAGAACTGTAGTTACATCAAGGAAGATATCACTTGGAAGTAAAGGTCAATCACGGGTAGGGTCAAACAATTTTAGAGGAGAACTTGTCTTGAACTTTCTACCAACTGTACACAATTCTCTGCGTCTCATGAAGGTATTGTCCCAACTGCTCAGCCTCAAGAAAGCTGTAGTACATATTAAATTAATGCTTATAATAGGAATAGCAGCAAAAATTTTATTTACATCCCTTTCCAAAAAAGGGTGCTGGGGAATATTCTAAATACAAATGCACAGAAAATTACAGTGTACGAAAAGTTTTAGCTTGAGGATGAAAATAAGAGTAATGCTTAGTGAAAAGGACCTATGACATTAAAAAGTTTGAAACAAAAAAAAAATTATATAGCCGCTTTTTATATGCATTCTAATGCCAAAAAGGAAATCACTTTGCTTAAAGACTTTTTTTTTTACAATTCCTCAAAAGGTTGGGAAGGTAACATCAAATAATATGTGATCATAACGTCTACAAGGTGATATATAAGCAAGAAATGTAGGGTTTGATTACAGAATACAATCATTTCTCTCACTGAAATTTAAAGGATGTATTATGGTAGATATCTACATCTATGGCAAAAGTTATTTAATTTACCCTAATATTAAAAAAATAGCAATCCAAAATACTTCATTGTTTTAACACTTTCTAGTAGAATGCATTCATTTAGTAAAATTAAGAAACATTCATTTATTGGTGAATAAGACAGTAAACTCTGCAAGTAAGAGCATGATATATATACACTAATATACAAACACCAACCTGTACTCTTTTATTCTAGCTTTAAAATCATACAAGAACAATTCCCAAAAAACTGTGAAGCATAATAGTTTGGATTATTATATTTAAGTGTAATATATAATTTTCTTGATTAGGTTAATACCAAGTCTACTAATTTTCTGCAACAAGGTGTACGTTTCATCGCATGCACTTCAATGCATCCAACTTATATCAAAAAACAAAAATGGTAAATATTTTGTTAGAGCCAGAAAACTTTACAAATTATCCAAAAATTACAGCATAAGTTTTAATAATAAAAACTGCCTAAAACATTCATATGTGTTAAAGGAATGATTTCTCTCCCCACATTGACAACATTTAGAAATTCCCACATACAGAATGCAAAATATTGATTTTTAAAACTTTATTTTGCTCATAAGATTCTGCAATGTCAATTTCATTACGACCACTGCTGTCTGAACAATTTTTGAAATATTCTGCGCTGAATTTATTAATTTCTTAATAAAACACTCATTTTGAGTTGGTAGGACACTTTTGGTAGTCAGAGCTGAAGCATTCCTTAAAGATGCATAACCTGGAAACTTAGGTAAGAGATAAAATGTTTCAGTAAAGGAGTGCTTGAGAGATGTACAAGAAGATCAGTATTTCAAAGTGTGAAAAAAATTTGAGAAAGTCAAAAAGCTTTGGACTAAAATCAAATTCATATAACATTCTCAAGCAACTGCCTCAGAACTCTGACAATAGTCTGTTAGTTGATTATGCCTTAGAGAGCTCTGCGACTACAGCACAATCAATACTTGAAAATATCTTTGTGTATTATAATCCCACATAAAATACACATATAAAAAGAAAACTTTTATATTATTATATATTATTTTTCAAAAAAAATCTGAAATATCGTAAATTATGGTGCAGCTTGACATGCAAATTTACTGTAATTTGCATAAAAACTGTATTTGTCAGTAACTCTCCAGGCTTGTAATCTGAAGCTCCCAGGTTTGAGTACCAGCTGGGCCAGCATTGCGATTCATCTTCACAAAACTCCGTCCTGCCACGATCTGTAGGGGATAACTATGAGCTTGAAGGCTGCCGTCCGTTGGTTGGGACGTTAAACCGTGTGAGAGAGTTATACCCTGGGCACATTAAAGAACACGTTGGATGGTATTGACGGAAGTATATCATCTGTCTACCAACAGCTATCCAGTATGAACCATCCCCCAACTTTTTCTGAGCCTTTGGGTTCCTTGTAACCTAGTCATTTAGCCCATTGTGTGCAAAAAAGTGCTTCTCAGAGTTACAACAACTCAACCCAAGGAAGTGGGAATTAAGAAAAGTTAATACTTGTTTAAAAAGTAAGTAAGTAAAAATTTTCTAAGTAGCACTCGTTTTTAATTTTTTCTTTGTTTTGTGTTATTTGATATTTCTTTTTAATTGAATTTGTGAAATCGATCTTGGCCAAAGGGCGGTGCCGAGGTTCTGTACTTTGGTTTTGAGATTATGTTGGAGGAATAGGGACTGCTTTCACGTACTACTTTACAAAATGGCGGAACTTGTAGGCTCTACTAAATTTCGATTACCTTATTCAAAATAGAGATTTAGATAGCGTCTATTGAGATTTTAATTTATGCTCAATTATATCTTTTTCATAAGTTTAATAAAAATTATTGATGTGTGGATCTGACTACTCCATTTACATTACATGCACTCATAATTTATTCTGCACGCCTCTCCGAAGGTATTACATAAATATAATGTAGTATACACAAACAATTAATGTATCCACCACATCAAATTTCCTGTCATTGAGTTTAATTTAGATGAAGATGCTAAACTTTTTGTATAATGATTTTATTGTTGGGTTTCACAAAGGAATTTTTTAAAAGTATCTGTTTAAAGCATCTTATTTAACCAATGAGTAGTAGAATTTTTTTATCTATTCCTTTTCAGAACGAAACTTTTTTAATTGCAGTGAAAACTACACAAGTATACCTGCATGAAGTGTGCTGACAAGACAGAAGTGATGTCATCATGGAGAAGTTACAGTTGATGCCATCAAAGAAACAATCTTATCTAACCTAGAAAAAATTAATTTCTGCAGAAGCTGTATATATACAGATTTCATAACTGGATATTTTTCTGAACTCAAATTTAGATATATATCTAAACAAATATCATGGAACTTAAATATAACGAATGTAGAAATTTGATATAACTCTGTATGCGTTTACTAATACATATTACTGTTTATTCTTTCTTCAGATTTGCAAAATATTAGTAGTGAATGCAGGAATAGAAGTATAGATAATATAATAACTAATATATTACAAGTACTGGACAGAAAAATGGAAACAGTTTCATGTTATATCAATAGAAAATCGCATTCATAGCTCAATGACTTCTTCAATATGAATTTTACTGAAAACATGTCAACGGAAATTAAAGATTTCAATCAAGTCTATCTGAGTCTAGATTTTAAACAATATTTGTTCAGTATTTAGAAAGTTATGAATGCTGGAATATTTAACACAAAATTTAAACTGGTTAAGAGATCAGATATTATAGTTGATTCTAGGGTCAAAGTGATCTTTTATCCTGTGTTCATGTTTTAACTAAATTTTGGAGTGAATAATTATAGTCTGTTAAATATTCCAATGTTCATAAATAATTATTTGAATTTTGAACAAATATTGTCCTAAAATCGAGGTTTTGAAAGATTTGATTGAGACCTTTATATTTAGACGTATTTTTCATTAAACGTGATATTGAAGAAGCTATTGAGCTCTGTAGGTGATTTCCTATTGAGATAACATGGAACTGTTACCATTTTTCTGCTCAGCACCTATATATGGACATGTTAACTGAATTGCAGTATTATCTCTAAAACCAAGCAAACAATAATTGAAAAGTAAGTAGAAACTATTTTATTACGTATGTAAAAGATTTCTTAGTTGTAAGAGCTTGTCTTATAAATGTGTCTAATGTTATGCTACTATTTGCTTTAAAGGATTTGGATTTTCTCATAAGAATTTTGACTTGAATTTGTGTGGTACATATATTAATATATGTTTCATTCATTGAATTTCTTATAAAGATCTGCCTGATTCCGTAGTATAATGTCATTAATATCTGCAAACGTTATTGAATGTAATTCAGTACTTTAGTTATTCACGTCAAAGAATAATGTATTATTTATTTATTTCCTAAATCAGGAGGACGTGTTTATGAGTGTGACATCTGCCAGTGCAGGTTTACATCATTACGATTCCTCACCAAACACAAGAAGAGTCATCGAGGGGAAGAAAAAGGCCGAAGATTCCCTTGTTCATTATGTCCTTACTCTACCGATATATCAACCAACATGAAAAATCATATGCTCACCCACTCTGGAGAGCGTCCCCATAAGTGTTCTTACTGTAGCAAGAGGTTCAAACAGAAGAAAAATCTTAAAGAACATCTTCGTATCCACACAGAAGAACGACCATTTCCTTGTGATCTTTGTAGCAAGTCTTTCAAACAGCAGGGCCATCTAACCACACATAGACGATATCATCTAATGCAGCGACCATTCATGTGTAGACATTGTAGAAAAACGTTTGTCGAGAAAAGTAATTTAAATAAACATGAAAAGAAGCATTTTTAAATCAGTTGTGTTTATATATTTTGTCATCGATATTTGATTTTGCTAGTTAAGTTTTTAAACTATTTGCATTTTATGTCCATGTCGATTATAAGTTTAGAATTACTTTTATCAATTTCTGTTGTTTTCATTTGTTTGATACTATAAGAAATCTCAGATGGAATTTACAGATGAACTCTCCTTTGAAGTCAGTCTTTTTTTCTAATCCTTTTCCTAATCCATCCTTCGACACTGAACATAGAAAAAAAATTAAAAAGTGATATACGGATAGTGCGATGCATCATCAATTTCTTTGGCTGTTTTTAAATTCTTTGTATCCCCAGGCCGGTGTTTGAAATATCTCACACAAAAGTTTTTTTTGCGGTATTAAATGCATGATATAACCTAAACCACTGTTATGCACTTTTAGGAGACAGTTTTTTTAGATATTAAATAATAATTAAAAAATTACAAATGTGTTAAAATAATGAAACAAAGAACATAAGGACGTACGATTCTTCTTTTGATTATAAAACATTTTAAATTCTAAAATTTGTTTTACTATATTTTCTGATTCATGGTGCTTATCTCCTGATGAGAATTTATTTCATTTTCTTATGCGATGTTTATTAATACTTATTGTTAAAATATACCCTTTTTTAGGTATACATTGAAAGGAAAAATATTTAATTTCATTATAATAATTGAGATATTAATTTGGTGTTATATTTTCGAAATTCATTGGTAATTGTTTTTTACGGGTAGAAGGTGTTTGCCCTGCAAAATAGGGCCTGTACCGGCTTCTCGTACAACGTATAAAGACAGAGACCAGGATTTGTGGTTTTTTCTGGTGGGAGGGTCTGAAAATAAGACTTGAATAGGATTTATTAATTAGAAAAATATTCCACCGGACAGGAAAGGTTAAAATGACATTCTGTATGGAATGAAATTTTATAGTTTATTTTAACTCTATATTCAGTATTTATTAGTATATTAATATGGGGGCAGAAAGGAAATTGTAGAAAGATTTGGACTTCAAAGCAAGTAGAGAAGTTTTGAGATTTCTTATTAAAAACGACCTATTGTTTCGGTGCGGATCTTGAATCTCTGAAACTGTCTTCACAGGGATATACTCATTGGCCTAGCAGTTAGGTACACTAATCACTAGACCAAGTGTAGGCTCAATGCGTAGTGGATTACATTGGCCCGATTCCTGTGCCCTTTCGATACAATTATAACAGTATTCTTTATTTAAGGGAAGGGACTTTTCTTTGTCATTTGATCAAATTAGTGGTCAAAAAAGGAACTTTTGTGTTACCTAACACGAAAGTTGCCAGATCACTAATTTCTAAAAAAAATCGTTGCCAGATATTTTTTTCTGAATTCTGTAATCAACCATAGTGTTCGGATATTTTTTGAGCGACTGTATATAACCAACTAACATGACAGTTATTATCTTTAAAGTGAATGTGAACAAAATCGTGGCTACTCTCTGTATCTGATCACTTCATTTACAACTTTCCTCACGTACTACTCACTAAGTAAGCGATGGCAGCGCCCTCGGAAATTTCTAACACTTTTTGAGTAATTAGTCCCCGTCCCACGGCAGCTAGGAATACTATATGTTATCCCAAGAAGTAAAAACTAAGTGGGACCACTTCACTTAATTTCCCCAATTCGGGAACGTAAGGTCAAGTAGCAGCGGAACCACAAGGAAATGTGAATTGTTGCCACAGATGACGTCACTCTTGTCCGTCCCCCGCATTTAAATTAAAGTGCATTTTATTTGAGATAAATTGCAAAACCGACATGCATTTGCAAAAGTGGGCCACAGTACAATTCCATTTCGCATCCTTGTCCAGGCGAAATTTACCTTGAGGCTTAAGGCCATGACAACTATTTTGATGACGTCACATAAGGAGGGAATACTTTTCATAAATTTAACTATAATATTATTGCTATACTTAGCTTCAGTATATAGCTCATAAATGAATATAATATTAAATGTATTTTATACATTTAATATTCTCCATCAGCAATAACACAAAATTAAAAGAAATATTTTTAAATAAATGCATATATATTATTTCTATGTTAATTATTGTTTTATTCATTTGTGAAACGTGTTAAAGCTACATGCAATAATATTTGGCTATAATTTATGTAAAATTATCACTCCATAAGTGATGTCATTAAACTAGATTTAAGGTCTTTAGTATCAAGTCTTTTGTCCAGTCCCAGATATCGAAAAAGATGGGGAGAAACAAAAATTGAAAAGCTGTTCTGGTATATTTTTTTCCACATGTTTTAGTGATTTTTAAGAAATTTCCCGAAAATTCGCATAATATTTACATAAAGGTACTAGATAGTAAAATGGAAAGAATTCCATGTTATCTCAATACGAAATCACATTCAAAGCTTAATAAATTCTTCCATGAATAATACGTCTAAATGTAAAGATCAAAATCAAATCTATATAAATATCGATTTTTAACAATATTAATTCATTATTCAAAGAGATATGGAAGCTGAAATGTTTAACAAACTACAAAAAATTAACCACAAAATTTAATTAAAAGGCTAAAACAAATATGATCTCTTAACTAGTTTTAATTTTTTTATTAAATATTAGGGTCAGTTTTTGTATCCTGTTAAATTGTCCAGCTTTCCTAACCTTTTCTATAAATGAACAAATATTGTTTAAAATCGAGATTCAGATAAAACAAAGCTCTCAATCAAATGTAACTCTAGACATAGTTTTCCTTAAAAATCCTATTGAAGAAGTTATTTAGGGTATGAATGTGATTTTCTGTTGAGATAAAATGGAACTGTCTCCATTGTTCGGTTGGTACTTCTGTATGTTTACTATTTTTTTCACCTTCGTTCCTATTACTAGCACTGCGATCAAGGAAGGGGGGGATGTTTCCCCCTTCCTAGATGTATTCGTGCCCTTGGCTAATTAAAAGTGCTCTTGCTGGTCCAAATTTTTGTCTTTATTAATATATAGCGCCTTTGCAGCTTTTTTATGACTAGTTTTACATCATTTTAGTAAATGTTTTTGCCATACAATGTAACTCATTGTTTTTAATACGATGATATAATGTCTTTCAGAGTTAAAAGTTTTTACGTAATAACTTGCATTGTTAAGTATTTATGAAATTGAGATATTTATTCCTACTCTCTATCACAGGACAAAGTGTTTATCAGTGTGACATCTGCCAGTGCAGGTTTACATCATTAATATTCTTCACCAAACATCAGAAGAGTCATCGAGGGGAAGGAAAAGGCCGGAGATATCCTTGCTCATTATGTCCTTATTCTACCGATATATCAAGCAACATCAAGCGTCATATGCTCACACACTCTGAAGAGCGTCCGCACAAGTGTTGCCACTGTGGAAAGAGCTTCAAGCTGAAGAATCATCTTGAAGTGCATCTTCGTATCCACACAGGAGAACGACCATTTCCTTGTGATCTCTGTAGCAAGTCTTTTATAAAGCAGGACAATCTATCTAATCATAGACGAATGCATTTACTGCAAAAGCCATTCATGTGTAAACACTGCGAGAAATCGTTTGTAACTAGTGGTAGTTTGAATCGACATGAAAAGAAGCATTTTTAAAGCTGTTGTTTTCGTGTATTGGAGTCACTGTTTAATTAGCTGATTTCACTAATTAATTAGGTATTAACGTTTAATATTAATAATTTGGCAAGAAGTACTAAGTTTAGTTTCATATGTCATTGCTTTGATAATCATAAACAGAAATGTGATACTTAAGCACAAAATATCATTTTCAAATTTTATACGAATTTTCTGTTATATTGACATTTTGTTTAATTTTTTCTTTTTTGAGATTTTGAAGAGTTATCGCAAGATTTGTGATGTGCTCAGAGGAGGTTTTGATTAAAACAGACTTTTGGTATTCTAATAGGAAATGACCGATGTTAATTGGAAAATATTCTTTGCAAAAATGTAACCGTAAAAAAAGCAAAAATTTTAAATAAATTCATCTAAGTATCGTTTTTTTATTTTTCAGTGTTGTTTGTGGTTTATTTAAAATCTAAACAAAGCTGTTAAATTTAACAGCTATTCCTTCTGAAAAAAGAACCATTCAAATGAACATATCAATTAAATCTATGCGTATACATTTAGTATAGTCATTGGAGCTCAATAACTTCTTCAATATGAATTTTAATGAAAAATATTTGTAAAGATAAATTAAAAATCTCAATCAAATCGATCTAAATCTCGATTTTAAACAATATTTGTTCAGTATTCAAAGAGTTATTAAATCTAGAATATTTAGCAGGCTACGAAAAAATTGACCACAAAATTTAAATTGGATAAAAGATCAAAGATCCTAGTTGACTTATAGAATCAAAGTGACCTCTAAACCTGTGTTAATGTATTAAATTAATTTTGGAGTAAATTTTTTATAACCTATTAAATATTCCAGCTTTCATAAATAACTCAATACTGAATAAAAATTGTTTGAAATCCACATTTAGATAGATTTGATTGAAATCTTTATATTTAGACGTATATTTAATTGAAAGCGCTATTGAAGAAGTTATTTTGCTCTGAAGGGGATTTTCGATTGAGATTACCTGAAACTGTTTAAATTTTTCTGTTCCGCACGTGCATATGCAAATGTTAACTGAATTGCAGTATGATCTCTAAAGCAAGCAAATCTTAATTGAAATATATAAGGAGAAAATGTGATAAAACAGAGTGTTGAGTGTGTAAAAGTTTTCTTAGTTGTAAGTACTTTGTCTTAAAAACGTGTCTAATTTTATGCTACATGTCCGAGTGCTTAGGACGATTGGGCACTGATCAAAGGGACCTGGGTTCGAGTCCCGAGTAAGGCATTGATGTTTGATTTTTCGTTCTGATGACGTCACTCCATCCATACAGACCTTTTACTATGGCGTATAAACTCCTCCTTCAGAAATGTGGCAATCAGCTGCTTGAGGAAGTATTTATTTGCTTTAGAAGATTTGGATTTTCTCGACAACATTTTCTAGGCATAAATTGGAAGGAGAGCTGTTTACCAGTCCACAGTGAGGATGCACAGAACCGGCTAGGTCCATTACCTAATTCCGATCCCGTCTTCGCGTGGTGCAGGCCGTTAATACCTTTCAAAACAGATATTCTCTTTTGGAAGGAAGTGGAAGGGGAGGGCTCCCAGTTCAGTATGGTCTACTGATCTGATCATCTATGGCCACCTTTTTCTTTTTTTTCAACCCTACTGAGGAGTGGTCAACTTCACAGGGTCCTGGTGCTGACCATTTATACCTACTGGACTGGTTTATGGATTTGAGCTTGATTGTGGATCCTGAACTTGCTGCACTGGTGGGCCTCTGTTGAGAGATAATCTGCCGCTGTGTTTTCTGTTTGCTTCTGGGTTCAGAAGTTATTTTAAACCCTAAGTTAACAGAGGCATGGGATACCTTATATCAGCTGGTGGATAATCCTGATCAGAGGCCATCGCAGGTACCTGAACCTTAGCTAGTTGGGCATCATCAAGCCTAAACTGGAGTAATGTGTCTCAGGCAGGCCATATGGCTCTTGAAAAAGTCCCACTTGAAAAGGTGGTACCTAAAGTTCCTACCAGCATCAGTAACTTCAGCCTTGAGCGGAGGAGGAGCAGGTCTTTGCCCCATGCCTGCGATCACGGGGCTGTTTGATATTGTCGGCCCTACCTATCTCAAACCTAGTTTCTTTAAAAATCCTACTAATCATTTTCTCTCCGCAGGAACATGGAACATGAGGACATTACATAGAGATTATTCTCTTGATGTCCTCACGCAGGAATTCCAGCCCTATAACCTAGATATTCTAGGCTTGCAAGAGACCAGATGGACAGGTAAAGGTGAGATACTTAAAAATAACTTACAAATTCTCTTTTCAGGGAGGGAGGATGGAAAGCATCATCGAGGTGTAGGTTTGCTTCTCAGCAGACACGTCAATGATGCTCTTCTATGATATGACTGCATTAATGAAAGATTTCATAAACAAAATTTAAAACAAAAATTAAAGACTTAATTATTAAGATTCTTAGTTATATCATCTGTTGTTATGCCCCCACAGAAGACTCTGATAAGAACGAAAAGGATACGTTTTACAGCCAGCTTCAGGATATTTTGAATTCTGTGAAGAAAGGAGATATACATACATATCACACATCAACAATTGAATATTTCTTCAAGGAAAACTCTCGTTTCCCCGAAGACTCATTCAGGCACTTTTGATAGATTTTTTCTTTATAATAATTTTTATATTTTTTTATATTTATAAGGAATTTAAACAGTCTATGTTCTTTAGAAAATTAATTAGTATGTTATAGTATATGGGGTTTAAGTGCTTTTTCTTTTGGTTCAAGGATTGATTGAAAGTTAAATTGATTAGTTTTATGTTTTCTGAGTTTTTGGAAGTATTTATTTCTTTCGTCTGTAAATTCTTTACATTGAAAAAATATGTGTTCTATTGTTTGTGGTTCATTACATTTTAGACAATTTGATGAATTTATTTTATTCGTTTTAAAGAGCATGGTTTTTGTTAATGCTAGGTTGGCTTTGATTCTTAGTATTGTTACGACAGAAGGAATCTGGCAACCGAAAGCAAAAAGTTTCAGCCAACGAATAAGAACGTTGGGAGAATTTGGAGAAGAAGAGTGGAGCGTTAACGGTCGTTTTGGTATTGTAACGGTCGTTGTATTGTAACGGTCGGGGAGTTCGAAAATGGACGGTGAGCTGTTCTGAGACAGTGCGCGTAAGTATCAAGAAGTAACTTGATGTGTTGTGTATACGCGGAAGTATAAAAGTGGGACCTTTTATCTACGCGGATGTTCAAGTGACATGGTAATCGAGTGTAAAGGTAATATTCAGTAGAATAGACAGAGTTGATGTTGTGTACTCTGTACAGGAAGATTGATGACTTGTGCATGTTAGTAGTTGATTTGTTAATAAGATACTTCATCCATATTTCTTTTGTAACAATTTGCCTTGTATTTAATTTGGTTTTGAAATATAGTTTTTAATACTCACGCTCAGTGGCTATCCATTTTTGTGATCCGCAACATTTGGTGTCAGAAGTGGGATAATTTATTGAATGCCGTTAACTAGAAGTATGGACGAATTAGTAAAGTTGATAAATAGCTTGAAAGTCGATATGGCTACACAGATGAATGACATTAAAAGTCAAAATAATGAGTTGAGAACTGAGATAGTTTCTCAAAAAGATGATTTGAAAGCCGAAATGGCCGCACAAAATAATGAGTTGAGAAATAAAATAGGTGACCTGGCCGCACAAAATACTGAGATGAGAGCTGAAGTGGCTTCTCAAATTGATAAGATTTCTGATAAGTGTAAGGACATTATGACCGAACTAAATAGTGTAAAAGATGATCTTGATAGTGTTAAGTTAGATTATAAACATGAAATTGAAATTGTAAAAACTGATTGTGAACGCCAGTTTCAGATTTTGAGAAATGAAATGTTACCTTCTGCTTGTGATAATAATAATTCTAGTGGAAATAATGTTATTACACATATCGCTAAAAATACAACTAAACCTTCTACATATGATGGTCAATCGTCTTGGACAGTATTTAAAACACAATTCGAAGTTATAGCTACAGCCAATGAGTGGAATGAATTCCAAAAGGCCAGTTTTCTTGCAGCTTCCTTAAGAAATTCTGCTGCGGAAGTTTTGCAGTCTGTTCCAGAAGAAAAACGACTTGATTATCAAAGTTTAGTTGCTGCATTAGAACTAAGGTTTGGTGATAGTTATTTAAAACAATATTACGTGACTCAATTTAAACATCGCATGCAGAAAAATGGTGAAACTTTGCAAGAGCTTGCTAGTGATATTGAGCGTCTAGCTAGATTGGCTTATAGTAACTGTCCACCAGAAATTCAAGATAATTTAGCTCAATTACAATTTATTGATGCTATTGCTGACCCTGACACTCAGCAATCTCTGAGGATGTTGGAAGGTGAATCCTTAAAGTCAGCTGTGGTACATGCTATGAAATACGAGTGCTCCAGGCTTTCCTCCCGAGCGAACAAACGTGCAGTGAGATTTGTGAGTGCAGAAGAAACTGTAGAAAAGGATAATGAAATGAAAGAACTAACCAAAGCCATACTATCCGTTTTGAAAGATATAAAAGGTTCTTCTTCAAAACCTACAACAGACCTTCAGTGTTGGAATTGTGGCAAGACCGGACACATTCGTATCAACTGCACTAGGAAACGAATGAGGAGTCCAAGTCCATCAACTAGACAACAGAATCAGGGAAACTGAAATTAGTCAGTCTTGCGGGGCAAAGGCTGGCTGTTGATTGGTTGGCCCCAGGGGAAGTCGCCCATGTTTCAACATTACATGGTGATAATAATGGATTAGTAGCTGATGGAGCCATAAATGGAATACCTTGCCGTATGATAGTCGACACTGGTGCAAATGTAACTTTACTCAGAACGGATATAGTAAAGAAAATAATACCTCACCCAAACTTGAATACTACACAGTCTAAAATAAGCCTACAAACAGCCACTGGAGATCGTGCGAAAGTCCATGGAAAAATAGAACTTAACATCCGAGTTGGTAGCTGTCTGGTTCGCCATCCTGTTTACATCGGTGACATCTACGATGAATGCATATTAGGTCTTGATTTTCTTAAGAAACATGGATTCGACATCAGACCCAGTGATAACCTACTCATCTATGAGACAGAAGAGATTCCTCTGCTTAGCCGGACGTCTGATTCTTTATCAAGCGTAACTCCAATATTAGTGACGGAAGACACAGAGATCCCAGCACAAAGTGAAGTTATAGTCCGTGGACATCTGGCGGAGACTTCTGGGGCCTTCCGATTGGCAGTTACTGATGCCTCTGGTAAAGGAGCTTTGGCTCATAATATCCTGGTTGCAAGGACGTTAGTCAGAATAGATAAAGAACAGATCCCTATCAGAGTGATGAACTGTAACAAATCCAATAGAATGTTAAAAAAAGGTGAGGAATTAGCAATATGTGAAGCTGTTACCTGTGTAACAAGTATAAATAAAATAGAAGTTACCGATTCACATCAAAATCATACAGACATCCCATCTCATCTTACTGAATTATGGAGAGAAACAAGACAAATATTAACTGAAAACCAAGCTGTTAAGGCAGAGAACCTATTAAAAGAATTTTCTGACATTTTTTCTGCCACATCAAATGATTATGGCCGTACTAACCTGACAGAACATAAAATCAACACTGGTGATTCTCCTCCAGTCCATCTGCCGGCAAGAAGGCTTCCATTGGCAAAAAGAGAGGAGACGGAACAACTCATAAAGGACATGGAAGCTCAGGGCATTATAGAACCATCACAGAGTCCCTGGACATCACCAGTAGTTCTTGTCAAGAAAAAGGATGGATCTACACGATTTTGTGTAGATTATCGCAGATTAAATGACGTAACAAAGAAAGATTCCTTTCCTTTACCCAGGATTGACGATACACTAGACACTTTATCTGGGTCAGAATGGTTCTCAACATTAGATTTAAAGAGCGGCTATTGGCAAGTTGGTATACGTCCTGAAGACCGTGAGAAAACAGCTTTCAGTACAGGGAATGGACTTTGGCAGTTTAAGGTGATGCCATTTGGACTTTGTAATGCACCTGCCACATTTGAGCGACTAATGGAGTCAGTGCTCAAAGGTTTGTCTTTGGAGGTCTGCCTGGTTTACTTGGACGACATCATAGTTCTTGGAAGAACTTTTGAAGAACATTTGAGCAATCTTCGTCAAGTATTTGAAAAACTTAAGGCAGCCAAGTTAAAATTGGGACCGACAAAGTGTAAACTGTTCCAGCAAGAAGTTCATTACCTTGGTCATGTGATCACTACAGCAGGGATTAAGACTGATCCTAGTAAGATAGAAGCTGTAAGAGACTGGCCTCCACCACAAGATGTTCATCAACTTCGTAGTTTTATTGGACTTTGCACCTACTATAGAAGATTTGTCAAAGGTTTCTCCAACATCGCAAGGCCATTACATCGTCTGACAGAAGAGGGCCAGCGGTTTATGTGGACCACCGAATGCGATATAGCCTTTCAACAGCTAAAGAAAACTCTTTCCACAGCACCAGTGCTAGCGTACCCACAAACTGGAAAACAATTCGTAATAGATACTGACGCAAGTAACACAGGAGTTGGTGCTGTGCTTTCACAAGAACAAGACGGACAAGAGAGAGTTATTGCATACTTTAGTAAAACTTTATCCAAACCAGAGCGGAATTACTGTGTAACACGCAAAGAACTGTTAGCAATAGTAAAAGCAATAGAACATTTTCATCATTATCTCTATGGCCAGAAATTCCTTATACGTACTGATCATGCTGCACTTAGATGGTTATTAAACTTCAAAAACCGTGAAGGACAAATCGCTAGGTGGATACAACGGTTACAGGAATACGATTTCTCCATCGAACATCGAAGTGGTAAAATGCATAAGAATGCAGATGCTCTTTCCAGGCGCCCATGTATTGACAACTGTAAACATTGCTATAATGCAGAACTGAAATTTGAAACTAAAGAGATAATGCCCATAAGACAAATAGTATCGACACAAACAAACAGTGACACCCCTAACATCTGGAATCCAATTGAAATCAGGAAGGCTCAACTAGATGATGAAGACATAAAACCAATATTAGAATTGATTGAAAAATCTGATGTAAGACCTAATTGGGAGCAAATCTCGAGGTATAGTCCAACTACTAAAAGTTACTGGGCACAGTGGGACTCCTTAAAAATGGAAGACGGAGTATTATACAGAAGATGGGAGAATCCCACTGGACGGCTGATCCGTTGGCAGATAATCCTTCCTCGATCCCGAGTGGAACTTGTGATGAAAGATGTACATGATAGTGCCACTGGAGGACACTTCGGTGTTAATAAGACATTAGCCAAAGCCAGGGAACGATTTCATTGGTTGAAAAGTAGGGCAGACGTTGAGAGATGGTGTAGGCAATGTGAAGCCTGTGCAGCAAAGAAAGGCCCTAAGACTAGGAGTCGGGGTAAGCTGCAGACGTATAACGTTGGTGCCCCTTTTGAAAGAATAGCCATTGATGTAATGGGTCCGTTTCCTAGAACTGATGATGGAAATCGATATTTATTAGTGGTAATGGATTATTTCACAAAGTGGCCTGAGGTATATCCCATCCAAGACCAGGAAGCAACAACAGTGGCTGAGATGATAGTTAATAACTTCATTAGTAGGTATGGGGTACCTTTACAACTCCACTCTGATCAAGGACGGAATTTTGAATCCAATGTGTTTAAAGGCATCTGTCAACTATTAGGCATTCAGAAAACCAGAACAACTCCCTTACACCCTCAGTCGGATGGTATGGTTGAAAGGTTCAATAGAACAATTGCTCAGCATTTAGCATTATTTGTGAACGACCACCAACGTGACTGGGATCGCCATGTACCACTCCTTTTGCTGGCATATAGAACGGCAGTGCATGAGACAACTGGACAGACACCTTCCATGACGCTTTTTGGAAGAGAGTTACGTCTTCCCTGTGACCTTTTATATGGTCGGCCCGAAGCATTGCCTGTGACCACTCCACAATACGTACAAGAATTGCAACAACGACTAGAAGAAATCCATCACTCCGTTAGACATAACATCGACATAACAAGTGACAGAACCAAAACAAGATATGACAGTAAAATAAATGGAACTATTTTCAATCAAGGAGATCTTGTCTGGCTATACAGTCCACATAGAAAGAAAGGACTATCTCCAAAACTTCAGAAACCTTGGGAAGGTCCATATACAATAGTTAACAGGATTAATGACGTGGTATATCGCATTCGTCGACGTCCAGCTACAAAGTGCAAAGTGGTTCACGTGGATCGTTTAGCCCCGTTTCATCGAAGAACTGAAGAAACTTTGGAATCCAAAATTGTTCGGGACGAACAAGACCTAGGAAGGGGGCAGTGTTACGACAGAAGGAATCTGGCAACCGAAAGCAAAAAGTTTCAGCCAACGAATAAGAACGTTGGGAGAATTTGGAGAAGAAGAGTGGAGCGTTAACGGTCGTTTTGGTATTGTAACGGTCGTTGTATTGTAACGGTCGGGGAGTTCGAAAATGGACGGTGAGCTGTTCTGAGACAGTGCGCGTAAGTATCAAGAAGTAACTTGATGTGTTGTGTATACGCGGAAGTATAAAAGTGGGACCTTTTATCTACGCGGATGTTCAAGTGACATGGTAATCGAGTGTAAAGGTAATATTCAGTAGAATAGACAGAGTTGATGTTGTGTACTCTGTACAGGAAGATTGATGACTTGTGCATGTTAGTAGTTGATTTGTTAATAAGATACTTCATCCATATTTCTTTTGTAACAATTTGCCTTGTATTTAATTTGGTTTTGAAATATAATTTTTAATACTCACGCTCAGTGGCTATCCATTTTTGTGATCCGCAACAGTATTATGCTAATTTCCTTTTTTTGTAAACCATAATTGTTGAATTTATAACTTTTATGTGAAATTAAGTATCTGTGTGTGTTACTTGCATATGTGGAATACCAATTTTTAAGTTTACTGTTCATGTGATTTTATTTAAGTTTTTATGTAGAAGAAAATGATATGGGAAATTTATAGAATGGTTCAGGTTTTTTGCATTTTTTGCTAAAGTGTCTGCAATGTTATTGTATTTTAGATTAATGTGTGCGGGTATCCATTGTATATGTAATATGTTGTGTTGTTGTATGTGGTTGTATGTTAATATATAAGTGTCATTTATGAAAATATTGTAATTGCTTTTAAATGGATTATCTTGTAAAATGTCTAAAGAGGTCTTTCTATCTGTCAAGATTGCAATATTTTTGTTGGAGAATTGGAGAGCCCAGTTTATTGCTAGTAAGATAGCTGTTAATTCAGCAATGAGGACAGGAGTAGGATAATCAAATTTAAATTGATATTCAAAGTTGTTTTTTTGGACAGTAAAATGCCCAAGATGTTATTGTTTTTTCAAAATTCTGAGATCCATCATTGTATATTTGTATGTAGTTTTTGTAGTTATGTTCTATGTGGGTTTCTGACAGAATTTTAAGGGTTGATTTATATGAGGAATTTTTCGAATGAATTCCTGGAATATTGTTAGATAATATTGGAAAGTTGGTTAAAAAGTCTTCACTGGTATTTTTGTTCATCATTTCTGTTACTTTTTGTTTCTCCTGGAAGTTATTTAATGTGATGTCTGGGAAGTTGTTTATTGTCTTTAATTGAATGATTTTTATTTTTCAGTATTGTTAGAAATATTAGGTTTGATAGTAAATATTGTTTTTTTTTTATTTCTATAGGAGGGATTGCTGTTTCTGCATAAATATTCATTTTACTTGTGTTTTGTAGAAGTCCTAGGCAGTAGTTTTAATGTGTTTGTTTGTATAGTTTCTAAGCTTTTTAATTTTGTTTTTGATAGGTTATTGAGTAGTTCTATGCCATATGTGCATTTTGGTAGTATAACTGAATTGTATATCAGAATTAAGTTTTTTTGAGAGCATCCCCATTTAGAGTTACCTAGATATCTCAAATAATTATATAGTTTAATAGTTTTTCTTTTTCATTTTTATGTAGGTATTCCATGATAATTTTGAATCCATGTGCAGTCCCAGGAATTTTAGATTGTCTGCAATTTTTATTTTTTTATTGTTTAATTTTATTTCAAATTCATTTGATAATTTTATTTTTCTTTGAAAATATATTATAGCTGTTTTTTCAGTTCATATTTTCAAGTTCCAGTTATTGCAATACTTTTCTAATTTTTTTATTGTTTTTGTATTATTTTCTTAATTATGTCTAAGTCCGAATGTATTGTCCAAAAAATAAGATCATCTGCGTATGTTCCGTATGATATGTCAGATGTAAAGATTTTCGAGATATCATTTAAGATATATGTTAAAAAATGTAGGTGACAGAATGTCACCTTGTATTACTCCATTTGTGAAGTTGTGTCTTTTTGAGAGTTTGTCTCCTATTTTTACCTGATATTCTTTTCTTGGATAAATTGAAATAATAAGTAATAAACCTTTCCACAGATTTTTAGTTGTCTAATTTTGGATAATAGGCCGTTGTGTGAAACAGAGTCAAAGGCCTTTTCCTGAACTACCACTACAGCTACCATGAATTTCTTATGTTTGATAGAATATTCTGCTTCCGAGATTATGCTTAGTGGAAGGTCTGTTCTAAATCTGCCAGTTCTGTATCCGAAGAAGGTTTTATCAATACAATTATTTTTTTCTAGATGTCAATTAAGTCTGTTAAAAATCAATCTTTCAAACAATTTTAACATGTTAGAATTAAGGCAGATGGGACGATAAGATTGTAATTCTTCCGCCAATTTGTTTCCTTTTTTAATAAAAACCATATAATTTTGAAACCATGATTCTGGATAAGATTTTGAGATCCAAAAAGTGTTAAGCAAATTTAATAATTTTTTAGCCAGTTTAATGGAAGATTTTTAATTAATTTATTAGTTATGCCATTAGGCCTGGAGTAGTATTTTTTTCAAACTCTTTATTGCATTTTTAATTCAAAAAGGGAGAAAGGTAAATTTAAATAATCTGTGTCTATATATATATATTATGAAATAGGTTACATTTTTTAATTTTTTTTGTCTAAATCTTTATTTGGTTGTAAAAGTTCCCGAAATATTGTGCTAGGTCTTCAGTAGTATTTTGTAAGGATTTGTTTTTTATTGCATTATTCTGAATGGGATTACTTTGAGTTGTTTCATTGTGTATTTTTTTTTAAAAATTCCATAGATTAGTGGTCGTCGTTTGGGGTGAGAGTTTTTCTGTTAAAAGTTTCGAATTAAGTTTTTGTAGGTTTTTTAATTTTTTTTGCAATTGCTACCTCGAGCCTCTTGCGCTAGGTGACTTCAATGCTAAAGTAGGTATTGATTTTGACCTTTGGGCAGGAGTTTTAGGTCCCTTTGGCATTGGTATTTCCAATGGTAATGGCGAACGCCTCCTACAGGTAAGTAAACTTAATGATTTACGAATAACTAACACATACTGGAAAAATATCGGGACATTTATAAATATACATGGGTTTCACCTGATGGGTTGCACAGTAATATGATAGATTAAATTTTAATCAACAGCAAATAGGCCAGTTAAATTTCGTTGCATGTTTTTGCCACTTCATCTTTCTGGCGTATTTTTTATTTTATTTTTTTGCAACTGCAGTCAGTCTTTTGTGTGCTCTTATCTCTTCTTCTATTCCAGTTGTTCTGGCTAATTAATATTGTTGCGTTTGTTAATTTCAATAAAATTAGCTGTATGACTGTTCGTAACTTGGTTTAGGTATTTCAGTAACGATTGATCATTTATTTCAGTTTCGGTGCTGATAGTGTCGATAGTGTCGTTTAAATTTAGAGCGAAAGCTTGCCATTGAGCCATTTTTCCTTTGTTCGAAGCTTCTTTTGCGAATGACGGGAATTTCTCAATAAGTGATAGATGTGTGGTCGCAATTGAACAGATCCGCCGAAGTCGGCCAATTTAAAATATATTCCATCTCAGGTGAACCAAGGGTCAGATCGATAGCTAATGAATTAAAGTTGTGTCCATAAAAACATGGGTTGTCTCTTGTTAAATAAAGTCAGATAAAATCTATCAATGATATTCTCGATAAATATGCCTCGGGAGTCAGTAAAGGAATTTCCCCCAATTGATACTCTGGGCGTTGAAATCTCCGCAAATGATCCAAGGAGGGGGACAAGCATCTACAAACTCTTCAATTATAATCTCAGGAAAGTCCTCTCCTGGGTTATAGAAGTTAATGAGTGAAAGTTACAGATGTTTATTATTGATACGAATGGCTATGCTTTCTAATCTTGTATCATCTTCAGGTAACTTGATAAGCTGTGTGGTATGGTGCGATGTATAAGTAGACCAACCCCTTGACTGTGAAGATCTTTTCTAGTGAAAAAGTTTACATATTCTGGTATTTTAAAATGGTCAATATTTGTGGAGCGGCATTGCTTTGTATGGTCAAAGCAGCGACCGATTTATACTTGAGAAAATCGAGGAGCACAATTTTCTTCTTTGTAAGGGATCTAGCATTCCACTGAATAATATGATACAAGATGGCAAAGGAAGACAAGCAAAAGAGATCCGGTAGAATGGAGAAAAAGTTACCATTCTATCAACGATAGCCTCTGGCGATGGGCTCGTTCCTTTGATTCTGATTGCCTTCACCTAGAGACCTCTCTTTCAGTGATCGTCTGTGCAATGACTTACATTAGATCGTTGGTGAATTCTTGCAAGTTGTTAATTTATACAAACTTATTTGACTTTTTATACGAGAAACTGTAATATTCTGATCATTTGCACTTTTAGAAAGACGGAGACCGGTGGCTAGAGATAGAACTTCTGACTGCTGGGCTGCGATTGGAATTTGTAGTTCTGTTTAACTCTTTCAAGACCATAAGGTTTCTAAGAGTAAATATTAGTATGTAACTGTTTATTTTAGTTTGTTTAGACGTAAAATAAATAAAAATCATAAGAAAAATACATAACAATGTGTAGTTTTTTTGGAATTTTATGGGAAATATTTTTCCTAATGGACTATAAAGGTAACACAAATTATAGTTAGGCTTATTATGCAATGTCTTTTATTTATTGGTTTATTAGAACAAAATGTTAACTAAAATAATACAAAATTATGAAATATAATTACTATACAAAATGATGTGCTAATTATGACATTCTGCGAAGCAATTTCTTTTGGTAGTGAGGCAAAGATGGACATTGCACATAGTACATATATTATGCGTCCTGACAGTTCTTTTGTTTTCTAAACGTTCCCGTTTACGTAACTGCGTTCGGCATACGTTCTATTTTGACATTCTGTATAAAAAATGCAGATAAGGTTATAATTAAATACGACAATCACCAATTTTAAAATGGGAAAAATGTTTCCCTTGGTCGTGAAAGGGTTAAGGCAGGAAATTCTTCGGGATGTTTTACGATAGTTTCTGCTTCAATGGCGGTTCTAGATTTCTGGAATGAATTCTGTCTGACATGGTTACGACGGGGGGGGGGGAGGGCCTCAAAATTGCTCATAAAATGGGATATGTAAGATATATAGTTTCACTCTCGTTTATTTTATTCTCTTCTGCCCATGTGATATTCATTTCCCCTTGTATTTTTGTGACCTTGACAGCCTCTGCTCAGGTAGGATATTCTTTGAAAGTGGCCTGGATGTCTGCCACCGCAATTGGGGAAGCAGGAAATTCCAGCCAAACATTTGGAATGGTGGTGTGGTTCACTGCAGTGCTTGCATCTTTTTCGACCACGGCACGCGAAGGACAAGTGACCGAATCGTTGGCATCTGAAGCACTCTAGAGGTGGTGGAATATGAGCTTTGTGGAAGAAATGGGAGTCATGTAAGATGATTTCTTCTGGAAGATCGTTGTTTTCAAAGGAAAGAATTACTTTAGTGTTAGGAGTGCTTACATATTGTTGCGTGACTGAACTTATTTTCCCAAATCATCAATCTGTACACAACCGTTACCTCTTGATCCTTAGTTCATTCAAGAATTTCTTTCATTTGAAATTCTCGCGGGAACTCCTAAGATTAGGCCTTGAGGTTTAAATTTGTGCTTTTTGGATTGGATTGGATTGTTCTACTTCTGAGCGGCACTTTTTTGCACACCATGGGCTAAATGGCCAGGTCACATGGACCCCGAAGGCTCAGAGAAGGTTGGGAGAGGGGACCCACTGGAACAGCTGTTGGGAGATAGATGGTAGCCTCCCGTCAAGGCCAGCGTGTTCTTTAACGTGCACAGGGTATGGCTCTCCCGCACACGGAGCCACGGCTTAACGTCCCATCCGACGGACGGCGGCCTTTTCAAGTCCGTCTAATTCTAATAATACATTTTTGTTGCCAGTGAATCTGAGCTTAATTTGGTTATTAAAGAAAGAAGTAATCTTTTTTTTTTAATTGTTTCCATACCAATATCGTTCAGGGAGAGAGTTTTGCAGTTAATAATGCACACGGTGGCACTTGACAGCGATTCAGAGCCGTCCTGTTGGCCGTTTAAGCTTGGGGCATCGTCCAATTTAGGTTCAGCTTCTTCATGGTCTCCATTATGATTGGGAGCATTAAAATTCTGGGTTGCTACTTTTTCTTCGATCTTGTTCATTTTTTTCCCTTAGTCATAACTTGTTGACTTTTCAGGTTAGCGATTTCATTTAATTCACGTTCAGCTTCTGCATGGTTCCATCATCATTGGTAGAACCAACTTCGTGGGTTGTTATTTTCTCTCCTAATTTTGTTATTTTTTTTCCTCTTCTAGTCATCATGGCATGGAGAGGAAAGATCTTACCTATGACATCTGTATGCAGATCTAAGCACTTCCCTATCTAGCCTCACTAAACCTACTTCGTACTTCAAATTGGTATCTTCTTTCTTCCGTTCACTTCGATCTCGATCACAATTATCGCGAAATTCAAAACCTAACGTTAATCCATTCCCGCCAAACAATTGTAACCTTTTTTCCCCTCAATTCTTTAAATATGATTTTCAGAAGAAACGCGAGGTTCTGCTTTCAAAATTCTTATTGTTATTTTTAGTGGTAGTTTCTCATCATTTTCTTCTTAATAATATATTAATATATTTACATAAATAGAGAAACCAAGTTTATTCTCTGTGACATTGATAAAAAAAAGCCTAAGATCTTTTATATCCGATAGTAGGGGTTGAAGTTCAAGAACGCGTTAAAAATAAAAACTTTTTCCTAGATTTACTTTGAGAATTACCACAACATGACTATGCTTAACTTTTCATAAAATCACATAGTCTTGCTACATTACAAAAGGACATGCATTCCAGCATGAACTGCGACATCTTACAGGAAATATATGCTACAGAAAAATCTCTATAGTGTGCTCCTGGCAGCATTGAACAATTCCCATTTCTCCATAATTCTTAAAAGGAAAGTCGATGAAAGTTGTGGTTTGGAAAAATATGATTCAAATGTTTAATTTACCTATTTTAATTACCTTTTCATACAGCACTTCTTTTTGCAGTTACAGTTAAAATGACTAAACAATTCGTGTCTGATTTTAGCAATCGTCCGATCTTCTGCTCTGCCATTTAACAGTAATTTCCATTGGCAGGCTTCTGAATTGCTGCCGATTATAAAGCTTATATATAAGAATGATTTTCTGATATTAGAGAAAATTATTTAAACAAGCGAAAAGCCAGAATACTGAAAACAAAAATAATATTTCTTTTAGAATTTTGTTAGTGGAAGAATATTCAAGGGATTAGGAGTCCTTAAGATAATTGATTGTACAAAAAAAATCATATATGCTTCAGTAATAAAATATCACAAAAAAGTCTTGTAAAATAGAATTATCGATTTAACGCTATTAGCGTGAGTGACAAATATGTGGCAATGTCTATATGCATCATTAGCGAGGGTAAAGGTCAGTTGCTGATGGCCTAGTGGTTATGACGCCTGGTATGTTTTATGAAGACATGGCGCATGGCATGTTTAATCGAATCCCACTCTCAGCAAAAACCAATTTTTTTCAGCTATATATACTGTATAATGTTTTCTTGTGCAGGAGCAAGATATCTTTTCTCCACTACTCAATATCATTTCTCCAATATCTCAATACTCTGGATTCTGCATTGTGTCAAGGGTAATCACATCCCAATAATGACTATTATCTGATATACAATCGAAACCATTTAATTATTTCTCATTGTCAATAATTTGTGGAGGAATATTCATTTTTAATGTATTAGTATTTTAATTCTTTGTAGCTTAATTTTATGGATCCAAAATCTCACAGTGCACTAGGTTACTATGAGATGAAGCTGCATTTGAAGGTTAGTGGTCCTAACTCTTACCATTTAGAAGATTAAGACAAACAAATTCTCTATTTCATATATATATGAATATTGGATATATGGGAATATACAATATAAGATCAAAAGTATCTGGACGCTCGCTCATCCACAATATCCTGGTAATACGAAAAGAATTAATATCGCGTTGGTCCACCCTTTGCTGCTATCACAGCCTCCATTCTGCGGCGAAGACTTACCACTAAATTCTACATTGCTGCGGGAATTGCCTGCCATTCTGTCATAAGAACCTTAGGGAGGCCAGTCACTGATGTCAGGCGGTTTGGCCTGGCTCACAATCGGCGTTCCAATTAATCCCAAAGGTGTTCCATGGGATTGAGATCAGGTCTCTTTGCAGGCCAGTCAAATTCTTCCACACCTATCTCATCGAACCATTCCTGCACAGTCCTCGCTTTGTGGATGGAGACATTGCCATGTTGGTACAGGAAAGGGTGTTCACTGAACTGTTGCCCTAAAGTAGGGAGCATAGAATTGTCGAGAATATCTTCACCAAATTTCACAGTTGGCACAACACATTCAGGCATGTAGCATTCACCTTACATCCTCCAGACTCGTCCGTCGGACTTCCAGATGGTGAAGCGTGATTCATCACTCCAGAGAACGCGGTTTCACTTCTCAAGAGTCCACTGGCGCCGTGCTTTACACCTCTCCAACCGACGCTAGGAATTGTTCTTGTTGATGTTTGGCTTGTATGTGGCTGCTAGGCCAAGGAAACCACATCCTGAAGATCGCGACGAACCGTTATTGTGTTGGTGTTGCTTCCAGGGGCATTTTGGAAGTCGGTGGTGAGTGTTGTAACCGATTACAGAAATTTTGTCGCACCACCCTCTTCAGCACTCGGCTGTCCGGGTCTGTCATTTTACGTGGCCTATTGGATCACGATTGCGCTGTTGTTGCTCCTAGGCTTTTCCACTTAACATTAATATCAGTTACAGTTGATCAGGGCCGAAACATCCCGAACTGACTTTGCTAAGGTAACATCCTATGACCGTGGACATTGAAAGTCACTTAGCTCTGTTTTACGGCCCAGTCTTCTGTTCATGCGTGTCTATGAGGTTTTCCAGGCCACATGGGTCCTTTTATACCTGCTCGGACCATGGCTGTGGCGTATATGGCCGAATCCGCTACTCAAAAGGAGTACAGATACTTTTGATCAGATGGTGTATATTATATATATATATGTGCTTTTGGTATACTAGATATATCAGAATGTTCAATGAAAGTAACTGAATACCATTTTTGTATGTTCGACACAAGATATAAATGATATAGGTGCGTTTATCCGGTCCTTTTAACAATTTTTCTGGCTCGCGGGAAGTAATAAAATTTGGAAAATATATTTTTCCTATCTGGGTCTAAAAAGGTGAACGGTGAATTATAAGAGGAAAGATAAAATTGTAACAGCATTATACAACGAGCTATAGCTTCTTTGAAGCCTAATGTTCAGCAGCTCAATTTTAGGAACCGTCCCATCCTTAACCTATTGCTTCGACGAACCACTTTTAATTTGAAAAATAAAATATCCTTTGTATTGATATATTATTTTGTACCTATACATAGGACAAGTAAAAGGTAATAAACAGCCGTTTTGCTTTGTTATTTTTAGTGCACTCCCTTAACAACTATTAGCCCGCAGTAAACATAACATTTCCTTCTCTCCGGTCCGATGCCAAAAGCATACATTTTACCCTGGATTTATAAATTCAGAAAAATATGGTTTATGCTTTTACTTTTGAAATTTCGGATGCATCCGGAAAGGTTTATCCGTAACATGACAATAATAAATTGATCACTCCCTATATGTAATTAAACGGAAGATACTTCATTTCTATTAAATTTTCTTATAATTTTGCAGGTAGTTTATTGTTTAAAAAATTTTCATTTATTTTTATATGTCACTGGTGATTTTACATAGAGGAAATTTGATGCACTGGGAAAAAGGTTAAAGAGCAGTATTGAGCAAAAAAGAAGTATGTCATTTGTTCATTCGATTATAACTAAGCTTTTATCTTAAATTTTGGATGATTTATAACAAAAAATGTATAATACTTTCATCTAATATAATTGTTAATGATATCTTTTTGCCTATTTATTCTTCCAGCATATAATTTATTGCATAATTTTTGCATTCTTGCTCTGGAGATTTATTGGTAATTTTTCCAATAGTGAGAACAACAGAGAAAGAAACTCCATTCTGATAAGCATTTTAAAACAGCATTGTTATTCCCAGAAGCGGAGCCACTCTTCTGGATTTAGACAGCGCTAGAACAGACATTTTGAACTTGACAGATGATAATTTAAATGTATAATCTTTATGCTGCTAGCTAAAATTAATGAGAAATTTCAAATAATTCTTATCAAAAAGTAAGTAAAATACAAATAAAAAACAAACTTCCTCTTTAAAAATATTTCTAATTTTATGATAATTAGCAATTATTTGTAATCTAAACAATGTTATACAACTGAAAACTATATCTGCAAGTCATCGCTGTGAATTGCCGTTATTTACTAAAATAAAACTGCTAATTGTCGAGGAATTGAGACACCTAATACATAGATATTGCCTATTTTATTTTCTTTCGTAATAAAACACTCCTCAATATTAAGATTTGTAATCCGTTTAATCATATTTGGTAACGACTCCAACAGGAATATTTTTCTCCTTATTGTGATAATAAATGTTATGTTGGATGAAAATTTCTTTGCATGATTTCGATACTTAAAAAAATATGTCTTCATATATTTTACGGCAATTTTTAAGTTATACGGAATATTCTTTTAGGAAAAAAATGTTCGACCCAAAAGCTACAGAAAATTCTCTGATTAGTTTTACTAATAAGCGGAAATATAATTATTTAAATTATTAAGGAAAAAGTTTTTTTTAACTGAAAGAGTTTCATTATGATTTAATTTCTTTTTTTTTCGTTACTTCCTAAAACACCAATATATTCCTAAACATTGTTTTCAAATCTAAAATTCTCAGTTATACAAATATCCATACTAAACAACACCTTAAATATCAACTTGAATTGTTTATACATTTATATTCACTGGATGATGTTTTAGGACGTGAGTTTAGAACTCTCAAACACAACCTCATCGTCTTTGAAATTTTCTTCCCTTTGCCGTGTGATTTTTTATTTTTTCAACTTGGGATAAGACCAGTAAAGCTTATCTGCAGGTTATGACAGAACAAACAACCATGCCATCCCAAGACTCGAACCCGGACCTCAGCAATTGCAATGTCATTGCGAGCCAACGATTTAACTTTGTGGCATTAGTACCGAGGTGACATCTTCCAACCAAATCACATACAACACGATTGGGATGATCTTCACGGATGTTTTGCATATCTTCATTTTCATCTCTGGATCACCAAAGTATGTATCACACTTAGCTGCTCAAAATTAAGTGTGATTCATGATTGATATTTAATAACTATTAATTTTATCAACCATGATATCTGAACTATCTCCTAATTGATTCTTTAGAAATATGTTTCATTAAAAATCATATCAAAGAAGTTATTGAACTCTGAATGTGATTTTTCGTTTGAGAAAATAGAAACAGTTAACATTTTTCTGTCCAGTATCTGTATATATATATATATTTTAGATTTTATCTCTTCTTTAATTTATGCATTGATTACTGTTATTTTGGAAATCTAAAGAAAGAATAAATAATAAAATATATTAGTAAACTCATAAACAGTTTTTCAATTTTCTACATTCATTACGCTTAAGTTTTATGATATTTGTTTTTATGAATATCTAAATTCTAGTTCAAAGCAGTGTTCTGCTATAAAATCTGCATACATATAATATATACACAACTGATGCAAGATTTAGCATCTCCTCTGTTCTGAAAGATGGTTCCTTTGGATATATTAAAACTGCCAATGCTTCGAATAAGTGGTTCACTTCCTTCGTTCAGCTACTCTCTTCATAAGGATCACTTATAAAGCCTTTTTCCACTCAGCAAACTGTAGTTTAACTCAGATTAGACTGGGAGTTAACGCAATAAGAAAGTACGGCATCAACTGCAACTTCTCCATGATCACATCACTTCTGTTTTGTCAGTAAAGTTTCATTCTGAAAAGGAATAGAAAAAAAAATAGCACTCATTGGTTAAATAAGATGCTTTAAATAGATACATTCAAATAATTCCATTGTGAGAGACCCGAAAACAAAACCATCATACAAAAAAATTAAGTTAAATGCTACTTCATAGTTATATATTATCTTAAAAAAGCACACAGTAAATTATGGCTGGATGCAGATAATATAAATAATGAATCAGACTCAGGAATCAATAATCTTTCTTAAACATTTTAAGAAACTAATATAATTGAGCATAAATTGAAATCTAAATCTTTATTATGAATAAGGTAATCAAAATTTAGCAGAGTGTACTGACGCCGCCATTTTTTAAAGTAGTCCGTGAAAATAGTCCCTATTCCTCCATTGTATTCTCAAAATCAAAGAACACACTTCGTCACCGCCATTTGGCCAAAATTGATTTTCACCAATTGATTTTCACCATTTGACCAAAATTGATCACACAATATTAAAAATTCGAAAAGAAGTAATTCTACCGAAGCGACATTCATTTCACTGGATTATTGAGATCGTGGGACTTTTCTTAAATATGTTTCGACATGATATTTTTCAACAATTTGATATATGTTTACCTTTTTTAAGTTGTTACGGAATGATTATCTTTGATTTATGAATGAAAGTAACCTTAGAAAGGGGCTATTTGATAGTGGGAGAATATATTTGGTAAAGTTGATATAAGAATAACATATTAAATTTGAAAAAAAAATGATCAACTTCTGTTTCTCTGAATTCATGGAACGTTTTCAAACTGAATTCCTATCAAGCATTCCATCACAAAGTTAATTATTTACACTTCATATGATTTTACTGCAAATAAATCAATTTCTTTCTTTATATATCCCATGAAACCGTCCCGGTGGCCAAGTGGTTAATGCGCCAGGTAAGGCATGTATTTTTGTGTGGTCTTTCTGCTGCGGTCTTGTCTGCCTCTGAGATCTTCTCTATGGTGCATTAAGCTGGTAGGAAAGACATGTAAGCAAGACCCACCGATTCCGCCTGACAGCACTACCAGCATAAACGGGAAATGCCCTTTTCGCCGCTAACTACGGTCGGGGGCAAGACTGTACCATATAGATATAGCTGATCTCCGACTACCTATGGCGAGCAGTCCTATAGAAGGAAAGTTCATCCATCGGTCAAAACCTAAAATTAATCTGTTCCCCCGTTAGCCACAACAAGAATATATAGATCCGAGTTGACTCGGCTCCCGGGGTGGAAACTCTTAGTTGGACCCAGATTTGAAAAAGGGCCCTAGCCTACTAGAGGTACCAGGTCCTTCAGCAAGGGCCTCGAACTACTCCACTGAGCACCTGATGGAGGTCTTACACTGCCAATAGAGCTCCAAACCGGTCAGCAAGTCCTTCGACCTCAAAATGGTGTTAGCTCTGTCCAATCGGGGCCCAAACTGGTCAGCAAAGACTTCGACCGCACTGGGCCACAAGCCCCCCCCCCCCCCCCCCCCCACACACACACACTCACCACCACCACCACGTCAAGGTGGTTCCCTGTCGAGGGGGGCATTAAGCAGACAGGCTTCTATCATAACTCTCGGGAAAGCAGATGCTGGAGGAGATATTTATTTATTATACTTCATACTTATTAAATATGTTTTCACGCCATGAAATGGTCCCTTTGATAAATTATTTTCTTTCCATAACATCATTAAAGATAAACGTATCATAAACATCGTAAAAGGTAAACAAATCATAACTAACACAAATCAACAAAAACAATGCAATATCTTAAATGCTCTGCCGAAATGAATTAAAAAAACCACGGACTAAATAATGAAATCATAAAAACTCACTTCCTGCTAACATCTAATTATGTCCATACATGAACACAATATATCCGTGCGACTCACACTCCACAGACTAAATATAAAAGCAACAGTAGTATTCTGCGATAGAGTGCTTTACACAAATGCTTTTAATTGCATCATTATTCATAATTCAGAAAATTGTTTTTCATTTCTAATTTTACTTATCAGAATTATATCTATTTACTGATTTCCCCCAACCCCTCAATGACACCAGTAAGCTCTGCTAAATAATTACTTCGAATATTTGTTTCATATGTAAGCAATGGCGCGCAGAATAATTATTACAAATATTAATTCATTAGAATATTTTACAGGAAAAATTTTCATTAGCCGGGTGGGATCTGAACCCACGACCTCCTGTTAACATGTCAGGTGCTCTGACCACTTAGCTACCGACCGCAGAACAGTCAATAGTCGTGAGTTCAGACCCCATCGGCTAATGACAATTTTTCCTCTAAAATATTCTAATGAACTACTACTAGGTGTATATCTGCGAAATACTAATATTGTAAATTAATTCATTGTTTAATACAGGTGTTCTCAGTTTTGATATTGTAATCCCGTACAATCGTATATAAACTAATGCAGACCCTTCACACTTCCGTATAATGTAAAACTTAAATAGCTCGTTGGTTAAATCTGATTTCATTATGTACTCGCGATTCACATTTTAAGAGCTCCTTCTTTAATGCAGGGTTTATGAAGATTGATTAAAAGCTCCGAGAACCACTGGCAAAGACATTCCAAATCTGTGTATTTCTTCTATAAATAAAGTTAAATACACATGTAACACCATCACTATTTAAATATAACTATCGTACCTTTCAACGAATATAACAGTCTCGATAAATCATTTTAAGATCGCGACATACTGGATGATACAGTAACAACTCCTAAAATATTAATCACTGAAGTTACTTGTATCTTACAATTGAATTTAGAAACACATGGCTAATAAAAAGAGCAAATGTTAAGGTCTTACCTGAAATAAGCTTAATGTCTAAAAGCAAACTTCCTTCGACTACTACTGGCGTTGAATGATAATGGCGACACAGTTATGTTGCCTGATACGTTTTCTAAATTTGAAACAAAATATTGTAGGAAAATATAGGGTTGCTCAAAACGTAGATTTCAAAGGCAATTTAGCACAAAAAAAGTGAAAGAAAAAAAGTCGATCTTAGAGTAACTTTTCGCCTCATATGTGTGTAAATCAGCTAGGGTTTAATTAAAACTGGAAACGAAATAGTATGCCACTAAAATATGATTTATTTTCGCGGATATTTCTAGGGCACCCAATACTCTAAAAAAAGGTAACGGAAGCAAATTCATATTTCGGATAAAAAGATACTAGATGCATGCCGCTAGAAAGGAATGGAGGTTACCTAATCCTACAAAACTAAGACCAGTAGTATTAGTCCCCCCTCCCCCCCTCCCGTAGCTCCAACAGCCATTGCCAGTATGTTGTGGTGTTTGTGTTCGTTTATTTCGCAATAACTCTCGAAAGGTTGCATTTTTCATTTTAATATTCGGTTTCTATTAAGCATTCTTCGTGTAAAAATACGAGTGAATTTCAAATTTGAAATAGATCATAGAATTGGAACAGAATCGCAGCATTTAAGTTTGAACAAAATACAAAATTCACAATAGTCTTTAAGTCTAAATGCTAAATCAGTACAGATATTGAAAAAAAAAATTTTTTTTGCGTCAACTAATTCGTTCTTGACAATCTTATCAAATGCGTAACTTATCAACAGCCGAAACTACGTGTTTGAACTTCAGATACCTTTCAAGTTCCGTACGTATTGCTCTATTCGTACCGTCAGTTTTAGTTTTTTTTTTTCATGTCAAGGGATCAGACACAAAGCATTTAACTGTTTATGGTGTCAGCATTTGCATGGAAAGTCTAGAGGAACGGATGAATTTAAAAAGAGGAGCAAAAATTGTAAACAAATGTGAATATCTTTCTTTTTCACGGTGGTGAAATGGGATACATTTCTTTTCTATTAATGGTAAAAGATCTGAGTCCAAATTCAGTATATAGTTTATTCAAACTGCAACATAAAGTAAAGAAAGAGTTTGGCTCTGAACATTTTTCCCCTCTCAAAAAATATCTATCTGGGAGTTCTTTTGATTTTTTTTCTTTAGACAAAATGGGAAGGGATTTCTCTTAAACGGTAAACATTACCGAATTAGATATAAAACATCCTCTCATAATAGTTTAAAGTAACGTAGAGATTTGACCTCCCATCTTTCTTACCTTTACAAAATGGAGCTCCCCTCTCGAACACAAACATACGTAATTAATGGAGAATTTCTCTTAAAATATAAAAGGTAAGAATCATCGAAATTAGTAAACAGTCTCCTCTCATCCTCGCTTTATGCAATATAAAGGTTTCACCCCTTCCTCCGAAACTTTTCCTCGCGTAAAAGACCTTTTTGCATAAAACACGATATAATTTTTCCTAAGCCTTAAGAGCTATGGTCACTGAATTTGACATATATCCTCCTCTCATCATGGCTCTAATCAATGTAAGGGTTTGAACCCCACCCCCTGGAAAAGGGTGATTTAGGTACACTATTACTGAGACCAAGGAATTATATTCAAATGAAGTCTAGGGAACAAAATAAATTCTCTTTAAAAGGAAATGTTCGATTCCCCTCACCCATCCCAATAGTAAGGGGGAAAATCGTTGTGCTGGTATAAACCTCTTGACCTCATCACATCCTATCACCAAAATTTGGAATTTCTAGCGTGAATAGGTCGTTTGCAATATCAATTAAAAGATTTGGAATTTTACGACTTTCATCCTTTGAAGCGCTGAAGGCAGCTTCCCGCTTCCAAAAAGTCAGTCTAACTCTAACCGATGCTCTAAGATACGCCCACCATCGTCACGTAGCGTATTAGTATTCGAATTAGCCATATGTATGACGAGTGGTGGTGTACCTATTAAACTGTCTTCTCAGTGTATACTATATGTACCGGTTACTGGTATTCTAAAGGGGAAGAACATGCTCCCGTGACAAAGTGATATCAGTGCATCTGACGATGTATACATTTCAATCATACTATCGCCAAAAGCACTAACATTATAAGTTGCATTATCCCTTACACTTATATTACATTTATCGGACTTCTTACTATTCGTCTTATGACACTTCACAAACTTCTTTCTGTTTTCCTTTCTTGATCCATTTTACTGAAAATTGCTTCTGATATTCCTAAAGAACTGGAATGGGACCTTAATTTACAATTACTAGAGTACTACAATGGATTTAGTTTTATTAATCATTACTTCTGGATTTATCCCGATGTTTTCCACCACAGAATCAGTCAGCAATGAACCTTCGGCAAACGACAGCACTTAAAGCATCAAAATCACACGGACGATACGCTAGTAACCAGCATTTTAATAATTTTATTACGTGATTTCAACTTTCATCTAGGTTAAGAGACATATTTTCGCTCAGTATATACAAATAAATAATCAGGATCTTATTTGCTTCAAAAGGATCCAAATGTGAATGACACGAATCACTCTTATGGAATATATTCCTCGAACTTCTACTCCGCATTAATTTTATTTCTGTTAATTATTTATATAAAAAAAACTATTTTGTAAATATTATAAATACCTTAGCAACAACCTTAAAAATCAAAAAGATATTTAGAAATAAATTAAGTAATTCAGTTTAAAATGATAGCTCTTTGCCTATTTGTCACAAAATAATACCTGAATTTCAGGAAATCATAATACAGTAGACTCCCTCTTACCCGGTCCTTACGGGACCTGACCCCTGGCCGGATGAACGAAAGGCCGGATAATCAGAAAATTGTGTTAGAAAATAAATAAAAAGGCAAATGACAAAATATTAACTGTACTATATTTTAATTAATAATTTGTTGTACAATATTAACGATCTACTCACACTCACTTGAAAAAGTCCTTGATTTTCTTTTGTTTTCTTTGAACTTAACACTTTTTTACGTGCAAATTCTTGCCATTTTTTATAAACATAACATCAATCGCAGATGAGGCCTGTTGTTGTTCAATGTATCTTACTGCAATATCAAAAGTTTCTTTTCCTTCAATATGGCTCCACTTTCCCTTCTTCCTCTTCTTCATTCTCCGCTTCATCTCAGTTCACTTCTTTGTAGACTGCATTGATAATTTCGTCATCATTCAGTGTTTCATTTTTCACCTGTTCATCACCGTTTAAACATTTTTCAATGCCATCTTCAAGTGTGTCACATCCAGGCAGCAGTTTAAATATTGCCATTATGTCTTCGGCAGATCTACTACAGTTTTCAACTTCGGGTCAAAGTTTTCTACATGACTTCACAAACGTTGTACGAGGCATTTCTTCAAAAGCTCTTGCCAACATGTAGATAACATCCTTGATATTTATTGTTTTCCAAGCATTTAAAACATTTATTCCGTCATTTTCGTTCCGTTGTAGAATTTCTGAAAGAAGCCTTCTCCTGTATCGCCTTTTTAAACTTACAAGCACTCCTTGATCCATTGGTTGAACTAAAGATGTTGCATTAGGTGGCAAAAACGTGGCTCTTATGTTGTCAGAAATGAGTTCGCTTGGGTGTGTTAGGGTATTGTCAAGAATGAGTAGGACCTTTACAGGCATTTTAAGACTTGTCAAGTGGTTTCTTACTTTTGGAACAAATTCTGTGAAGAACCACTCTTTAAGCAAATACGAGTCTATCCAAGCAGACTTTTGAGCTTTGTAGTAAACTGGCAGGACAGCTAAATTTAAATGCGTGAATGCTCGGGATTTTGCTGATTTCCCAATTACAAAAGAGGAAGTTTGTGCGTACCTGCAGCATTTGTACACATAGCCAGAGTTATTCTTTCTTTGTTTGCTTTAAATCCTGATACTGAGGTTTATTGCGCTGTCACAAACGTTTTCTTTGGAAGAAATTTAAAATTTAACCGAGTCTCATCTAAATTGTAGATTTGTTGTGCGCATAGGCCTTCTTCTTCAATAAGAACTAAAAGTTTTTCTGAAAATCCCTTTACTGCTAAAGGATCAGCTGACAATTTCTCACTGCAAACACCAAGGTAATGAACACCATGAAATTTTTTCCAGCGAGAAAGTCATCCCTTGCTTGCTGGGATTGCTCCTATTATCGATTTTAGAATGAAGGATTAATGCTTTTTCTTTCAAGATTGGCCCACTGATTGGCGTTCCTTTTCGACGTTCTTGCATGAACCGTAACCAAATTGCATCATCAATAATATCATTTTTCGGCTTTTTAAGAGTGCACCGAGAAGAAAGCGTTTTTTCAGACTTGAGTGCAAAAATCTTATAAAGATTTTCTATTCCTTCTCCAGTCATTTACCGTACTTTTACCAACATCTAGTTGATCACAAATATGCTTTACTGATTTCTGGATCACCTTTGTCAATACGTTCTAACGCTTTTAATTTCATCTCCATCGTAATGACATTACGCTTACGTTTTCACCCTCTCGTTTTGTACTACACAGTAATTAATAGCTCACAACATACACTCCTGTATACGCACAGAACAATGTAATATTCACAAAGAGGAACTGAAGAAAATATGTACTCTACTATAAACAAAACAAGCGACGGCTTGCTTCCTCATCTTGGACTGACCGGATAAGAGAGAGTTTACTGTATTTTGCACGATATTGAGTGATAATAGCCAAACTAAATAATGAACTTCGCTAAATGAATTATAATAATCTTAATTTAATAAATGATAATAATAAAAGCGTGGATTTCAACTACTTTAAAGAATTTTCATTAAAGCTAACATTAATATGCAATAGAATCAGAATCGCATCATATTCGAAGTTTGAAAACTCCCTTTTATGTTAAGAAAATGTGGCAACGCCGCTTTAAACCATCATGCCGGCACGTGTAGAGCGCATCTATTCCATGCAGTGAGATCAGGAAAAAATGTGTGACATGCGATATACCATAGCACGTAATTCATAGCGCTCTAATTGATTAGATCAGAGATGAGGAAACTCCTGCCCGCGAGATTATTTTTTATGGCCCGCTGGTAAAAAACTGCATCTGCATCCATCTAATTAAAACATGAGTTTAATCCTCTACGTTCTTTAAACGTAATTTTTTTTACCATTGTTTAATAGATAATATTATTTCAAGATCGATATAAACACTTATTTATTATTTCCCGCAGTTAAGCATATAAGATATGGTTTCATAAGATTTTCGTTACAGCCCTCAATGTCTTTTTTCTTCATTTAGTGATGGCGCAGAGAAAAAAGTTTCCCCACTCCTGGTTTAAATATTCCACAGGTTCAAATTATTGCAGCTTAGCCAGATGCTAAAAAGCAAAGCACGTGAAAATGCGCGTTATGAATTTTTAATAGAAAACTTTGAGCGTGAGTTCAAAGAATGTTTAACAACAAAAAATTTCATAAATGAACTTATTTATGACAAAAGTATTAAAAAAATCACGTATATCAAAATAAATTCAACTAACACAAAACCTTATTTTCATCAGCATGAAGTTAAACCATCAAACGAATATTTCTCTTTATCTACCAATACTTCAAACAGTCGTGTTAAAATTCTTACAGACTGTTCAAAGCATAAAGGAAAAACATTTTACGTTTCAATAACTGACACAATTATCTTTGTGAATAAACCTGTAAATTACCAATTCCTTTTACATTATTAAGATCACCACGCATCAGACGATGAACTCTACTTGTGAAGAAATTAAAGCCAAGGTCAGCAGCTTGCTCGACTATCATATTGCCTCTTCTGTTTGATTGCCAAGTCTCTTGAACAACTTTTCACCTAAGATTAACCTAACACTAATTCACTTAAAGAGAAATGAATATACACTTTCAGCCACTACCGACAACTTTTCAATTCTCTCTTTTCTTAACACCGTTAAATGTTGAAATTTTTATGTGTTCCAATCAGCTAGTGACGTAATTCTCACACTGAAGCACAAGACGAACATCAAAAAGATACATCGTGGTTTTATTATTGTTCGCTCATCTGTCGTAACAATACCATTTAAAGTTTTTTTTCCTTCTGCAAATTTTATTATACTGTTCATATTTGTTTCGTATCGCGTTAAATTTGCATTTCGTTATACCATCAAACGAATATATACATCTATATAATATATACATATCATATATATATATTATATACATCCATTAAAAGGAAAAACTTTCATTAACTGAATAATTCGTTGTTATAGAGCTCATTATAACAATGTTTCGATAATACCTTAGGGGGTTCAAATCTTATATTTCATAAACAGATTTCTGCTTAAAAAAATTAGTTGAACTTAGACTCCCACTTTAATTGTCTGCTTTGAGTGTCCAAACGGTTCTGTTACATCTTCCCAAGTCGTTCACCAGTCGTAATGAAGTATGCACCAAATGAAAGCTTTTCACGTGGGAAGTGTCATAAGCTGCGAAAAATATCCCCATATTTCCTTTTGGTTATTTTTTTAAATTCAGTGGTCTTTTCAAAAGCACCCAAATAAAGTTCATGGCAAATAACATAACACGATAAAAGGATATTGACGGAGAGATCAATATACCAAAGCATTAATTATAAGCAATAATTATAAGCAATACAGGGTGATTCGAAAAGGTCGAGTCAAACTGTGAGAACGTGTTATGCGTAAAGCGATGAAAAGTTTCCTATGAACATTGAAGCCAGTAACTCTTTCCTTCCGAGTAATATAACATTTTGAGAGTGAAAGTAAGGAAGCCTGTCAAAAGGTATATTTGCATATCTGACGTCATAGTGCAAATCGAATTACACATAATCTGTCTCCTCAACCAGATATCTCTGCAGGTGTAAAATCTATTAATTCTCCCTTTCAAAGAAGAATAGATGAAATATCCATGAATACTCTTTCTGCAACTTCCATGGATATAAAATCTCCCAATAATCAAACACGTTTATTGTGGTATATGATATGACCTATTCCTGTCTATTACTTATTTCAATAAGATTTTTCAAAGCTGTACTTTTATTTTCAAGTGTACACTTCAAAATTAAACCAGGGTGAATTATGGCATGTTAAGTACACATATCATACCTATCTTTCTCTATTAATCAATTTCTTAATGAATATCACATTTTTAAAAACAAAATTAGTGATATAGTCATAATTAACTTTATTATACATCTGCAGATCAGTTTCTAAAGATAATTTAATTTACATGCAAAATATATGAAAAGTTCAGTGGTAAACATTTGTAAATAACTTTCATTGCTCACAAAAAGAAATAAACCCGAGAGAGATCACGATTAAGTTACATACATTTGCCATCATTAATGAAAATTGTATCAGCAACAGTTAAAAAAAAGTTTTTTCTTCACCACAAAAATTAACAAAAATCAAAAACAAGCAAAAGGTTTGAAGGGTATGGTAAAAACTTTTGATTGACAGGTTTACCATTTTAATTCATAATTTGATAACTTTCAATTAGTATTAGGGCGAACAGATGTCACAGTTTTGAATCTATAGTCCCAATGCCCAAAAAGATCATTGGCGTGATCATTTTTCCTGGTTTCTTTCAAAAGTGAAAAGTTTGTCTTACTGAGGGCGTTCAAACAGTTCTTGGCACGTATCTATAGATTTGCATTCGTTCCTCCCACGTGAATGAGCTACGACTTGTTTGAGAGCTTGTCTAAGTCATTACGTGTTAAAAACAAATACCTTATAATCATTTCTGTTTTAACTGGAGGAGCGTCAAATTCGGTCTCCGAAATATGTGCGTTGTTGCTATGGAGCCTACTAAAGACAAAGATTTTACGTTCAAACAAGGATGCAGCGTGGGGACGACATTAAAATATTCGTCACGATTTATCATAAGTATATGGGGATCAGCCTATTCATGTGCCACTATTAGAGGATGGATGTCCAAATTCAGAAAAGGACGGCAGAGTTTCGAAGACCAGCCTCGTGCAGGAAGACCGAAAAGAAATGGTGAATGAATCATCACTGCTCTTCATTAACTCATTAAGGAAAACCCACACATCACCCTTTAGATGTCAATGTGTCGATTGCTAGTGTGGAAACAATTAATCCTCAATATTCAAAGTTTCGAAAGAACAGCAAAAAAAATAAATTAAAAAATTAAAAAAATACCTATCATGGTATATAAGCATATCGATGGTGCAATCGGTCAATGAGTTCGTATTCACTTCAAAGGAAAATAGGGCGCCGGCAATGTTACATAGGTAAATGGCGGCTTATCTTCCTTTGAAGTGAATAGGAACTCAATGACCGATTGCATCATCGATATCCTTTATATTTATTTTCTGCTTTTTAGGGTCTTATTGGAAGATAGGTATTTTTTAAATTTTTTAATATTTTTTGTTGTCAATAAAAACACCCACCTTCAGAAACTTTGATATACGACTCATAAGCATCGAGAACACCCCCCCCCCCCCCCCCGTCGTTTGGAATCACGTTTAAGGTAGACCACGAAATTAGAGACATCACAAACTTTAATTTGAGATACAACTCGTTAAAATCGACTCCCGAGAAAATCCCTCCCCCACATTTTATCAGGGAGAAATAGGGGAGACGAAATTCGAAATATTTAACGATCGTCATTACACGAGCTTTCATTTGACACCTAACTCATAAATGTTGGCCCTCGGTTTCGGAAAATATAGCAGAACGACTTCCACATCTGCCTTCTTTTAGTGGGGAAGAGAGAATAGGGGTTCAATTTTTATAGCCTACGACACTCCCCGCGTCACAAGCTTTCATTTGAAACATAACTCGTTACTTTCCGAACTCGCATTCAGGAGATATGTGGGAACAATCATTTCCACATTGTCCTCCTTTACAGGGGGAAAAAGCACGAGGGGATCAATGTTTCGTAGCGTAAGACATTCCCCGTGTCAGAAGCGTTCATTCGATGTATTTCGTATTACTTTCGGCCTTCGCGTTCTGAGGATATAGCTTAAAAATTATTTTCACATTTCCTCTTTTTTAGGGGGGGGGACACAAGGACAGTCAATTTTTCATCGCTTATGATACTCCCTGCGTCACAAGTTTTAATTTGGCACATAAATCATTCAGTTTCTTCTGTTCGAAAGATACGGTGGAACAACCTTTTGTCAAATCCAGAAACCGACAAATATCAAAGCCAGAACCAATAGGAAGATAGGTAAAAAGGGCTAGAGTTGATTCACTCAGAGAGATGCTGGCAATCGTTGAACCTAATGGCCACAAACGATTAACAGACATTGTCACAGGTGATGAAACATAGTTTTATTACCATAAAACTCCTAGAAAGATCGACAAATATATTTATGTTGTGAAGGATGAACCACGTCCCCAAATCCTCCGACAAGACTTCCGCTCAAGAGGATTTTGAGTTTTTCTCAATTCACAAATGGACACCTCACCTGAAAATTTTTTTTCTAAATGGCCAATACTACACCAACACTGTTTTGCCAAAAATGGTAAAGGAGATGAAGGAGCAGAGTCCAACAACAGCAATGCCAAGGGTTCTCCTTCTTCATGACAATGACTGTTCACAAAACCCGGAAAGTTTATGGCACATCTGGAGGGGGTAATAAATCAAACAGCTATCCCATCATGCATATGCAACCGATCTTGTACCATGCGATTTTTGCTTTGCAGATGCATGTCAAGTACTTTTTTCAACACTCCTCGTATAAACGGGGAACCAGATTGAGAGAGCAGTATCTTCTAAAAGACTTTTCATGAAAATAAAATGACAAATTAATCAATTTTCAGTTTGAATTGTCTAATCACATAGAATGACATTTATGTCTGCAGGCGCGTATCCAGATTTTGAATGTGTTAAATGTTTTCCTTCAATATAGCTTTATTAAAAGCCTTGTCATGCCATACAGAGTAGCATGATGAAACATTTCTGTTGATGGGTGGGAGGGATTATGCAATCAATACAGTTTATGAAGAAGAAAATAGTCCTCTTCTTTTAACCGCAAAAGGTAGTTGTCCTTCTAAAGAATAATTCTCCATGCGCTGGTCCAAAAGAAAACCAAACTATCATTGCCCGCTGATTGGTGTCTCATATCATGTTTATTTCTTGTGGTTGAAGAGGAAGAAAATCTTCATTTTCTTTACCCTGATTAACTACAATTGCTTCGGCATCTTTCTATACAATTTCAGTTATCCACCTTTCCCAAATCCTTGAATCGCACCTATTAACAGTTTTATCCTTTTTCAATTTCGATTCTTCAAAGATTTAGGGGAAGGTGTTTAGCACTGAACGCCCCTCCCCTAAATATGCACTTGAGAACTAATATCTACATCGATTAAGGTTCGTTTACCATTCAGTTAATTATCGAAACGAGAATATACAACAGGTTTTCAAATTAATTTAATCCGAAAATCAAACCTGGTCAAGACGCAACTAATGACTAATATATTTAATTACATTAAATGTATAAGCGTAGGTTTAATTGATATGTTCATTTGAATTTTGAATGATTTTTTTCCCAGATGGGACGGCTCTTAAATAGAACAGCTTTTTTAAAATTTTGAATAAACCACAAGCAGCACTGAAAAATCGATACATAGATGAATTAATTTGAACTTTTTACTTTTTATACGGTTACATATTTGCAAAGAATATTTAAGGAGTTTTTGAGTTTGAAAACTGATTTCTAATTAACATAACATAGGTTATTTCCTATTAACATAACATAACTCGGTTCAAATTAAAAAGTTCACTGACTGCATTACAAATTTTGTAATAACTTTAAAACATTTCATCAAATGACAAACTGTAACAAAATGTCAAAAGAAAATTCGTACAGAAATCGATGATGATATTTTGTGCATAAGTATCACATATCTCTTTCTTATATACGAAAGCAATAAAATACGAAACTAAATTTATCACTTCTTGCCAAATTATTATCATTAACTGTTAATAAGTAATTAAATAGCAAAATCAGCTAAATGAACAGTGACCGCAATAGATTAATACAATAGCTTTAAAGATGCTTCTTTTCATGTTGATTTAAATGACTTTTAGTTACAAATGTTTTTTCGCAGTGTTTACACATGAATGGCTTTTGCAGTAAGTGGAATCGTCTATGAGCAGACAGATCGCACTGTTGTTTGAAAGACTTGCTGCAAAGATCACAAGAAAATGGTCGTTCTCCAGTGTGGATAAGGAGATGCACCTTTAGGGTATTCTTCTGATTGAAACTCTTTCCACAATGAGAACACTTGTGAGGACGATCTCCAGAGTGGATGAGCATATGACGCTTGATGTTCGATGATATATCAGTAGTGTATGGACAAAGTGAACAAGGATATCTCCTGCCTTTTCCTTCCCCTCGATGTCTCTTCTTGTGTTTGCTGAGGAATTGTAATGTTGTAAACCTGCACTGGCAGATGTCACACTGATAAACACTTTTTCCTGTGATAGAGAGTAGGAATAAATATCTGAATTTAGTACTTATTTAACAATTCATGCTATTACGTAAAATCATTTAACTCTGAAAAATATAATATCCATCGTATTAGAAATAATGGGTTACAATTCACTACAAAAAATAATTTACTAAGATTAGCTAAAACTAATAAAAAAGCTGTAACGGTGATATATATTAATAAAGATATTCGGACCAGAAAATCACTTTTAATTACCCAAAATAACGGTCAAATTTCGGAGGGTGGGCATAACCTCCCCTTCCTTGATGGGAGTGAAAATAACAGGAACAGAGGTAAAAAAAAAGTAAACATACAGAGGCACCGACAGAAAAATGAAAACAGTTCCATGTTATCTCAACAGGAAAAAACATTCAGAGCTCAATAACTTCTTCAATGCGATTTTTAAGGGGAAAGTATGCTTAAAGATAGATTTAATTAAGAGCTCTAATTTATCTAAATCTCGATTTTAAACCATATTTGTTGATTATAGAAAGAGCTATGAAAGCTGGATTATTTAACCAGATATGAAAACTCTGACCCAAATATTTAATTAAAAAAAATTAAACAGGTTAAGATATCAGAGATCATAGTTGACCCTACTAGAATGTTTGCTTTAACATTTTAATTAAATTGTTATTAACAATTAAATATATTGTTATTAAAATAATTTTTGTAGTCTGTTATATATTCCAACCTTCCCAACTCTTTAAATATCAAACAAATATTGTTTAAACTCGATATTTAGATAGATTTGATTGGGATCGTTATTATTTAGAGGAATTTTTCATTAAGTATCATATGGAAGCTATTGGTCTCTGAATGTGATTTTCTATTGAGATAATATCGAAAATGGTTTCCATTTTTTCCCAGTACCTCTATATAGATATCCCCCGAACTGTCAAGAAATTAAAAAAAAACATTAAAACATATGAGAAGAAAATTATACCGGAAGCGTTTCCGATTTACGCCCCCATCTATCCCATTTTTTTCCGGATCCGGGATTGGAGTAGAACACCTTGATACTAAAGGCCTTACAGCTAGTTTAATATCACCGATGGAGGGGAAATTTTATTTATATTATAGCATAATATTATTGCAGATAGCTTCAAAATGTTTCTCAAATGAATAAAACAATAATAAACATAAAATTATTACGTATGCATTTATTATTTTTTTAATTTTTGTGTTATTGCTGATGGAGTATTATATTTAATATTATATTCATTTCTGACTATATACTAAAAATATATGCAATAATATAAAACTTTTCCCTCCGTACGTGACGCCATTGAAATAGCTGTCATCGTCTTAACCATCGAAGTAGCCTTGACCTGGAGAAGGATGAGAAACGGAATCGCGCTTTGTCGCCACAAATGATGTTCATCGCAAATGCTTGTCCTTTTCGCATTTTATAGCGAAATAAAATGCACGTTAATTTAAATGCGGGCTAACGGTCATGTGACCTCTGCTATGCAACAATTGGCAGTTCCACCGTGGTTCGTGGTTACTTGACCTTACGGTCCCGAATATGGTGGGGCGGTTCCACTTAGTTTTCATCATTTTGGGATAACACACAGGGCTCCTAACTGCCATGGGTCAGGAGTGATCCATCGAAAAGTGTTAGAAATATCTGAGGGTGTTGCCATCGCCTACCTAGTGGTGAGTAGTAGTTGAGGAAACGTATAAATGAAGTGATAAAGGGACATATGTTTGGCGGAATTTAATTGCGACTGGAGTGGTGGAAAGCTGTGAAGGAACTGATCGATGGGAAGAGGTATCAATATTTTTCGCGTCAGACTTTTGGCGTGGGTTAAATTAATTAAAATATTGATTTTGAAAAAACAACCGTTTATCCTTCTTCACCATGTCTTCTATAGTTAGCTATTCATAATTTATGAATTACTTCAAGAAACTGCTATTAAAATTCCTCGTGAAATCGGATATATATAGCAGCCACAATATTATTCACATTAATTTTAAAGATAACAACTGCCATGTTAGATGGATATTTACCTTTGGTGTATAAAGTTCAACAAAACTTAAACATTAACTGAATTGTAGAATTCCCTCGAAAATAAAATCCTTCAGTTAGATAGATTACTATCTCTGTTATTTATGTAGGGAAAACACCCTTTTCCCTTTAAAAAGAAACTGACACTTAATTTTCACAGTATAACACCAAATTATTATCTGTTTATGCAATGAAATTGAATTTTTTTTTCCTTCAATATGTACGGAAAAAAAGGGTAGATTTTAAAAATAGGAATTAATAAATATCGCATATTATGTTTTCCTTCACTATAAACTAATTTTATACATAACATAAAAATGAAATTTCATCTGGACACCATAAATGAGAAAATATAGTAAAAGAAATGATAGATTTTAAAATGTTTAATCATCGAAAGATGAAAAGTACGTCCTTATGTTCTTTGTTTCATTATTTTAATATATTTGTAATTTTTCATTATTTAATATGTAAAAAAAGGTCTCATAAAAGAGAATTAGTGGCTTAGGTTATATCATGCATTCAGAACTGCAAAAAACTGTTGTGCCGGATAATGCCAGATAAAACAAAGAATAAGCAAACAAAAAAAACATAAAAACAAACTGATGATACTTCGCAGTATTCTATCAATCGTATCTTTCTCAAAGTGTCAAGCAAATGAAATCAGAAATTGATAAATGGAATTATAAGATTATCATCGATATGGATCTTAAAATTCAGAGTTACATAATATATGAACACAACCATTTTAAAAATATTTCTTTTCATATCGATTTAAGTCATCCTTTTGCACAAAAGACTTCTCACAGAGTTTGCACAAGAATGGCTCTTGCAGTAAATGGATTTCTTCGTTTAGATAGATTGTCCTGCTTTACGTAGGACTTGCTACAGAGATCGCAAGGAAATGGTCGTTCTACTGTGTGGATACGAAGATGCACTTAAAGATTAATCTTTCTTTTGAAACTCTTCTCCCAGTGGAATACTTGTGAGGAACGGTATGCAGAGTAGGTTAGCATATGATCCTTCATGTTGGAAGATCTGTTGGTAGAGTGCGGACATAATGGACAAGGGAATTTCCAGCCTTTCCCTTCTCCTCGATGCTTCTTCTTGTGTTTGGTGACCTATTGTAATGATGTAAACCAGCAATGGCAGATGTCGCACTCATAAACACGTCCTCCTGATTTAGGAAATAAATAAATAATACATTATTCTTTGAATTGAATAACTAAAGTACTGAATTATATTCAACAGCGTTTGGAGATTTACTCATGACATTATACTACGAATTCAGACTGAACTTAATATGAAATTCAGTATATGAAAAATATACATAAATAGTAATTTTTTAGTAATTAGACATGCAATAATATATTTATACCATAAATTCGAGTCAAAGTTCATATGAGAAAATCCGATTTTTTAAAGCAAATATTAGTATAAAATTAGACATTTTTAGCTCTTGCAACTAAAAAACTTTTACATACTAAATAAAATGAATTTTCTACTTATATATTTCAATTAAGATTTCTTCGTTTTACGGATAATACCGCAATTCAGTTAACATATTCATATACAGGTGCTCAAGAGAAAAATGGAAACAGTTCCATGTTATCTCAATAGAAAATCACATTGACAGCTCAATAACTTCTTCAATATGGTTTTTAATTAACTCAACAAATCTATTTAATTATCAATTTTAAACAATAGTTGTTAAGTATTCAAAGTTATTTGTGAACACTGGAATATTTAAAAGACTATAACATTTACTCCAAAATTTCATTAAAATATTAACACAGGTTAAAATATCCCTTTCTTTAGAGTCAACTATGATATCTGATTGCTTAACTATTTACATTTTGCGCTAAATATTCTCTATGTATTGAACAAATAAGGTTTAAAACCTAGATTCATATACATTTGAGATCTTTATCTTCACATATTTTTCATTAAAATCATATTGAAGAAGTTATTGAGCTCTGAATGAGTTTTTCTGTTGAGATAATCTGGAACTGTTTCCATTTTCTGTCCAGTACTTGCGTATATCGCATGTTATATTATCCCTTCTTCACCTTATGAATTGATTACTGCTATTTTGCACATCTAAAGAAAGAATAAACAATAAAATGTGTTAGTAAAATCACACAAGGTGTTGAATTTCTACATTCATTATACTTTACGTTCTATGATATTTGTTTCCATAAAAAACTAAATTCGAGTTCAGAAAAATGCACTGCTATAAAATCTGCATATATACAACTTCTGCAGAATTTAGCTTCTTCTGTCTTCGAAAAAAATATTTCCTTGGTCAAGCTAAAACTGCCAATGCTTTAAATAAGTGATTCACTTCCTTCGAAAAGCTGCTTTCCTCATAAGATCACTTGAAGGTCTTTTCTACTGAGGAAACCAGTTTTAACTTAGATCAGAAGCAGACCAAATACGATAAGTTTCGAATCAACTGTAACTTCTTCATGACGCCATTACTTATGTTCTGTTGGCACAGTTCCTGCAGGTATACTTCTGTAATTCTCATTAGCAAAGATAAAGTTTCAATCTGAAAAGGAATAGAAAAAAAATATTACTCTTCTGTTAAATAAGATGCCTTAAAGACTTCAAAATAATTTCATTGCGAGACACAACAATAAAACCATCAATGAAAAATTTAGCCTCTTTACATAAATTAAGCTTAAATTGGATATGGCGGGTATAATACTTTGTATGTATCTACTACATTACATTTATGCACCAACTTCGGATAGGCATGCAGAGTAAATTATGAATGGGTGTATGTAATGTAAATAAGGAGTCAGACTAACACCTTAATAATTTTTCTTAGCTTATTACGAAATATTATTATTATTATTACGAAATAAAATAATCGAGCAAAAATTAAAATCTCAATCGACGCTATCTGAATATCTGCTTGGAATCAGATAATCTAAATTCTTCTGCTCCCATTTTCAAAACCAGTCCCTGTTCCTCCATCATAATCTCAAAACCAAAATATATATATCAATTCGAGACCACCATTTGGCCAAGACTGATTTTAAGAAAGAAAAATTAAAAAAAATATCAAATAAAACAAAAACAGAGAATATTACAAACAAGTAGTTCTCTCCAAGTAAATTTTATTTCAGTGGATTATTTTCACCATAATACTTTTATTAAGTACGGCTCGAGAGTGCATATTTATTTTTTTTATGTTTACCTTTGTTTATGGTTTTACCGAATGATTATCTTTATTTTGAGAATGAAAATAGCTTTAGGAAGGGGCTATTTGACAGTGAGAGAATATATTTTAAAAATCAGATATGTAAATAATGTGATAAATTTGCAAAATTTGGTAAACTTCAGTTCCTCTAAAACCATGGCACCGTATTCAAACTGAATTCCCATAAAGCATTTCATCACAAAGTTATCACCTACTATTTATTTTATATTACTTCATATCAATTACTGCAAATAAATTAATTTATTACTTTATATATCACATTTATCAAATACGTTTTCCCGCGATAAAATAGTCCCTTTGAAAAATAGTTTTAATTCCATAACACCATTAAAGATAAACAAATCTTAAGGCAAAAAACAAAACAAAAACAACGCAAAATCTAAAATTCTCTGCCTTAATGTATTTAAAAAACCCACGGACAAAATACCAAATCAAATTCACTTCCGGCTAACATCTCATTTTGTTCATACGCCACAATGTGGTTTCAATATATCCATGCGAAACTACCGATTCACAACTCCACAGACTTAACGTTAAGGAAACCGTAGAATGCTGCGATAAAGTGCATTTTATAAAATGTTTTTAATTTTATTATTATTCATCATTACGAAAAGACATTCGTTTCTACGTTTACCTATTAAAAACATTCCTGTTTATGATTTCTCCGACGTCTTCCTAGGGGTGGCTCGGTCGGTAGCGCGCCAGGCTTGTTATCTGCAGTTCCCAAGTTCGAATTCCATGACGGGAGGCTACATACTATCTGCCAACAACTGTTCAGTGAGTACCCTCCCGTTATCCTTCTCTGACCCTCATGATCCTTGTGACCTGTTTATTCAGCCCACTGTGTGCAAATGTTTATGCAAAGTGCCACTCAGAGATAAAACAACCCAACTCCGACTTCCTCCAACCCTTTAAGAACTCCCAGTCCGTTCTGCTAAATAATTAATTTGAATAATATTCGTCCACTATATAAATTATGGCACGCAGGAGTATTATTACAAAGATTAATTTATTTTTTAATACATGGGTTCTCAAAATTTTCGATATTGCGACCCACTTCAGTCGTATATGAATTAATATAGATCCACACACGTCCCTATATAATGTCATACATACACAGCTCGTTGGTTTAATATGACTTCATTATGCATTCGGGATCCATGTTTCAAGAACCCCTGGTTTAATGCAGTTTATGAAGATATATTAAAAGCTCCGAGAACCAGTCATACACTCCATAATCAGTGTATTTCTTTGGTAAATAAAACTTAATAGATATATAACATTATCACTATTAAAATAAAAATATCGTACCGTTCAACGAATATAACCAAATCTGAAACAAATTGTATTTTAAAATGAGAGCTTAATAAATAATTCGATAAATCATTTTAAGATCGTCAGACACTAGATGATACAATAACAAGTCGTAAAATACTTACCAGTGAAGTTACTTATATCTTACAATTTGAATTAGAAGCAAATATTGGCCAAAGAAGAAAGAAAATGCTAAGGTGTTACCCGCAACAAAGTTAATGTATAAAAGTATAACTTTTTCCACTACTACTGCCGTTGAATGCTAATGGCGACATAGCTTTGTTGCCAGATATTTTTTCTAACTTTTAAACAAAATATTGTAGGAAAATAAAGGGTTGCTCAGAGCGTAGCCTTCAAAGGTAATTTAGCACACAAAGTAAAAAAAAAAACTTTAATTTTCATTACTTTTGTATGTAAGTCAGCTAGCGTTTAAAACTACACTAAGAAATAGGATGTCACTAAAGTATGATTTACTGTCGTGTATATTACTAGTTCACCGTATATTATAAAATTAAGAAAGGGGAGCAGATTCATGTTTCGGATGAAAAGGTATTAGATGCATGCAACTTAGAAAAAAATGGAGAATGCTATGTTACTAATCATACAGAACTGAGGTCACTAGTCTTAGTGACACGCCCCCTTCCAGTCCCAACAGCCATTGCTTGTAGGTTGTGGCGCTTGTGTGCATTTATTTCTCAATAACTCTAGAAAGGTTGATGATATTAATATACTCTCGAAAGGTTGATCATCTTAATATTTCGTATACTCATTCTTCAGATAACAGTACGTGCCAAATTCGAATTTAAAATAGATCCTATAATCAGAACAAAATTTGCAGCGATCAAGTTTGAACACAATGCAAAATTCATAATAAAATTTATTAAAATCTAAATACTAAACCACTACAAATATTCGAAAACAGTTTTTTGTATCATCTAATTCGTTCTTTTCTGATCATTTCATTCATGTATAGCACGGAAAATGTTTTTCAAATACGCAACTTAACACCATCCAAAACTTCGTGTTTGGACTGTATATACGTTTGAAGACTTCAAATTTTCCCCTGTTTGCATGGTCAGTTTTACAGTTTTTTTAATGGTAAGGGATCACAGATAAAGTAATATTTTTACATTGTGGTGAAATGGAATAAATTTCTATTCCATTAAACAATTTTCTTTAGACACATTTTATGAATTGTAGCTTTGTATTAAAGAGAGAAATACTCTTCAAAATGAAAAGTGTCCTTTAACTACTAATTGAAGAAGGAATACATTTTTATTCTAGCATTTGTAAATGGTAAACATTTTAACTTAGAAATAAATTTTTAGCCTCTTCGCAAAAAACAACAAGATTTGATTCCCATACCTGAACTCGCCACTCCTATGTTTGCACAGAACCATGTCTCAGAAATAAATGTTTCGAAAAGTTCAGTTATCGAGCCACAGTCCTTATTCTGAAGGAGGATGATTCTTTTATTATACTCCTACTGTGTCTACAAAATATATTCACGATGGACTGAATTGAAGAACTTCGATTTTTACATCGGATCTCACACTTCCTTCATGTCTCGCAAGGGAATTCATTACACTGACGGCCGCCAGAAAAAATATTTTCAAACTTTAATTTTACACCCTGTGAATAAAAAGTCATGCGAAATAGACCAAGAAATAAGCATTATTCCAAACTGGGGATCACAGGATTTACTCTGAATACTCTTAGAAAACGTTTTTCCAATTTCGTGAACCACAAGGTTTTGCAACTGATTAATGTCATCAGCAATTTCATTATCGACCCTGTTTACAAAGCATCACTTTTTATTGACGGACGACGCTACAAGACAGATCATGAAAAAATATTTTGAAACATATTTTTTTCCCAAATTGGGAATTACACTGTTTGCTCTGAATACACACGGGCGTAATTTATTTGGGAAAAACTATTTCGGGGATAAACATTTTTTAATACTATGAACCATAAAGCCCTTCCAACAATTTATTCGAATTCCTAAGAAAAAGGTAGATTCACAACTTCAATAAAAGGGAGCCAGGAATCCTGTTTGAAATATATCAGAAATTATTTTTTTTGAAGTATCAGTTTCATGATGATCCAAAAATAATATTATGACCTATACGTTTTAAATGTTAATCGTATCATGTTTTCTGAAAAAAATAATAAATACCCCCTGAAGCAGCTGCTTGAGGGGGTATTTATTATTTTTTTTCTTTCAGAGGTCTGACAGGAGCCTGTCAGTTTATATGCTACAGCAGAAGGTTTGAGAGGATGGCAGGACCTCAGCAGAAAAATAACACACAAAACCATGCCTTACCCGGGACTCGAACCCAGGTCCCTTAGATCAGTAACCAAGCGCGCTAACCACTCGGCCATGGGAAGTACCTGAAAAAAATGTGTTGAAATATATCAGAAAATGCAATGAAATGGATGATAGGATAAAACGAAAATGCGACGTCGAATATATCAAAATACTGTCGAATGGGATGTCATAAAATAAACAGAAATGATAATTATCATAAAAACAGAAATGATTGATAGAATTGCATCAATATTAAAATATACCTAAATGTGAAATAACTACAAAAGCACACAACATACATTCGAATGGATGGCAAGATATCTTGAAAATGTATTTAGGTGGAAGACAGACCAACTGAAGCATAAAACAAGAACAGAAAGTACACCTAAAATGGACGATAGAATAACACCAAAACTGCGCAAGGTACATAGCAATGGGAGAAAGAATGCTTTCAAAATACCCTAGAATGGAACCCAAGTAACAGTAAAATGCATAAGAATGAGTGATAGAATTGCTTCATTAATGAAATATATGTAATGAAATGGGAAGTGGAATAACTAGAAAATATCGAAACGTACACTGCAGTGGGTGGCAGAATACCTAGAAAATCTCACAGAGTGCACCGAAATGTGTGTCGGAATAGTTTAAAAGTTCTTAAAATATGCCGAAATGGACGGTACCTTGAGTACAATATCCCCAAATATAAAATGATATGGGAAATTAAATAAGTGTAAAAAATACTAACTGAATTGTTTAAAAAACCCTAAAATATGCTGAAGTAGTGGTGGAGTGAATACAAAATTCCGTAATTAGAGAGTGAAATAGAATATGTTCAAAATATGCTGGAATAGACTCCAGAATCACTGTAAAATCTCACAGATTAAACCGGATGATCTGAAAACACTATAATAAGTTGAAATAGCAGTTGAGTGAATACAAATTTCATAACATAAAGTGAAATGGGAAACAGAACATCTGTAATATCCCAAAACTGAAATGAAAGAGCATTTCGGAAAATATGCTGTAATGTATATCAATATATCTTCAAAATATATCGGAATGAAGAACAAATTTTCGTAAAATCGTTAAAAATGCATTGGAATGACTGACAAAATTGCTGAAAATGTTAACATATTCAGAAACCAATAGTAGAATTGTTACAAAATTTCATTAAATACACTGAATTACGAAATATAATAAATACAAAATCTCACAAAACATACCAGAATGGTTGAGAATAGTAAAAATATCCTACTAAAGACAAAGATTTTACATTTAAACAAGGATTCAGCATGGCGATGACGTGGAAAAAATTCATGACGATTTATCATAAGTATATGGGAATCAGCCTGTTCATGTGGCACTATTACGGGATGGATACCCAAATTCAGAAAAGGACGGCAGAGTTTGGAAGACCTGCCTCGCGCAAGAAGACCGAATGTGGCCGTGAACGAATCATCGCTGCTGTTCATGAACTCATTAAGGAAAACCCACACATCAATGTCAGTTATCGATTGGCAGTGTGGAAAAGATTATTCATCAACATTTAAAGTTCTGAAAGATCTGTGCCAAATGGGTATCCTACAAACTGACAGAACATCAAAAAAGGCTAGAATTGACTTGTGCAAGGAGATGCTGGCCATCTTTGAACTTAATGGCCACAAACGGTTAACAGACATTGCCAGAGGTGACGAGACGTGGTTTTTTTACTATAAAACTCCTAGAAAGATTAATAACTATGTTTAGGTTGTGAAAGATGAACCACGTCCCCAAATTCTGCTACAACACTTTCACTCGAGGAAAAGGCTTTCTCAAATTTTTTCAATTCCCAAGGAGTGGTAGCCCTGGAGTGGTTCTCAGGGAGTGGTAGCCTTACCTCAAAAAATGATTATGAATGGCCAATACTACAGCAACACTGTTTTGCCCAAAATGATTGAGATGAAGAAGCAGCGTCCAACAATAGGAATGACAAGAGTTCTTCTTCATGACATTGCAAATGCTGACAAAACGGGCAAGTTACGGTCTATATGGAACAGGAAAAAATCAAAGAGCTGCACCACGATGCATATTCACCTAATCTTGTACCATGTGATTTTTTGTTCTGCATATGCACGTCAAGAACTTTTTAACTACCTTCGTAAAAATGGGGAGCCAGATTAAGGGAACAATATCTTCTAAAATAGGTCTTTTATGAAAAAAAATGACAAATCAATTCTTAGTGGAGTTATTTAATTACAAAGAATGACATTTATGTTTAACAGGCGTGTATTCAGATTTTGGGTGTGTTGAATGTTTTTCTTCTCAATAGCGTTATTAAAAGCCTTGACATGTCACACAGAGTAGCACGATGAAAGCATTTCTATTGATGGGTGAAAGGGATTATACAACTGCACTTGAAACAATTTATGAAGAAAATTTTAACCGCAAAAGAGAGTTGGCTTTCTCAAGAGAAATGCTCTCTGCTTTGTTGCCGCATAAAACCAAAATCTCATTGCCCGCTTATTTTATGGGTTTTAGTTTTGGCTGCATATTAAAAATAAAGAGGCAGAAAATCTTCGGTCTGACGAACTGTAATTGCTTTACCATCTTTTCACTCAATTTCAGGGAACACAGCGTTTCCCCAAACTCTTGAGCCGTGCCTATGAACAGTTTTATCATTTTGTAATTTCGGGCTTTCATAGATTTAAAATAGAGGAGGAGGCAAGGAAGCTTTATACCCCCTCCCCCTCTTAGATCGATATTAAATGTCAAAAGCGTTTGACATCTAATATCCATTTCCAATAACGTTTGGGGTAGAGGGTATCTCAGTCGGTAGCGCGACAGGTTCGTAATGTGCAGTTCCCAAATTCGAGTTCCAGCTGGGTCATTTGTTTCCACGAAACTCCCCACCCTGCCCACAGCCAGTAGGGTCACCGATGGACTTGGAAAGGCCGTCGTCCGTCGGGTGGAACGTTAAGTCGTGGCTCCTGCAAGAGGTTACCATCTGTCCCCCAGCAGCCGTTCGAGTGTGACCCTTTCCCCAACATTCTTTGAGCCTTCGGGTTCCTTGTGACCTGGCCATTTAGCACATTGTGTTAAAAAATGCCGCTCAGACGTAAAACAACCCAACTGAAAAATGTCCATTACCATTCAGTTAATTAGCGAAGATAGATATATAATAAAAATAATAAATAAATACCCCCTCAAGTAGCTGCTTGGCACAGAGGTCTGACAGGAGCCTTTCAGTTTATATACTATAGTAGGTCTGAGAGGAAGAGAAGTTAAAATTAATTAATCCGAAAAGTTAATCACAGCTGGTCAAAACAAAACTACTAGCTGTTATATTTAACTACGCTAAATGTATAAGCATAGGTTGAATTGGCTTTCATCCTGAATGATTTCTTTTTTCAGAAAGGACGGCTTTTAAATACAAGTTTTTTTAAGAGCTTAAATAACCACAAACACCACTTAAAAATTGATAATTAGATGATTTAATCTGAATTTTTTACTTTTTTACGGTTACATTTTTGCAAATAAAATTTAAGAATTTTATTGAGTTTGAAACTGATTTCCAATTAAAATTTCATAGGTCATTTCCTACTAAAGTATAATATAGGTCATTTCCTACTAACGTATAATATAGGTAATTTCCTATTAACAAAACATTAAATCCTATTAAAATAACATAGGTCATTTCTTATTAACAAACATAGGTCATTTCTTATTAACATAACAGGTCATTTCCTATTAAAATAACACAGGTCATTTCCTATTAATACAACATAGGTAGGTTCTAATTAAAACCATCTGATATCGATTTTATAATGACATCACAAATTTTGCAATAACTCTTCAAAATCTCACCAAAACAAAAACTGTAGTAAAATGTCAATATAGCAGAAAATTCGTACAGAAATTGATAATGATATTTTGTGTACAAGTATCACATTTCTGTTTCTGATATATCAAAGCATTGAAATATGAAAATAAATTTATCGCAACTTTCAAAATTATAAACTGTTCATACTAATTAAGTACGGCTATCAGAAAACTAACAAATGACTGCAAATACATGAACATAACAGCTTTAAAAATGCTTCTTTTCATGTCGATTTAAATGACTTTTAGTTACAAATGATTTTTCGCAAAAGGTCGGTTCTAATTAAAACGCCCTCTCAGTGCATCACATATTTTTTAATAACTCTTCAAAATCTAACAAAAAGAAAAAACTAAAACAAAATGTCAATATAACAGAAAATTCGTACAGAAATGAAAATTATATTTTGTGCACAAGTATTACATTTCTCTATCTGATATCTCAAAGCAATGAAATATGAAACTAAATTTATCACTTCTTGCCAAATTATTAACATTAACTGTTAATAAGTAATTAAATAGCAAAATCAGCTAAATGAACAATGACCGCAATAGATTAATCAGAATAGCTTTAAAAATGCTTCTTTTCATGTTAAATGACTGTTAGTTACAAATGTTTTTTCGCAGTGTTTACACATGAATGGCTTTTGCAGTAAGCGGAATCGTCTATGATTTGATAGACTCTCCTGCTTTATGAAATACTTGCTACAGAGATCACAAGGAAATGGTCGTTCTCCTGTGTGGAAACGAAGATGCACTTTAAGATGTTTCTTCAGTTTAAAATTCTTTTCACAATGAGAGCACTTGTGAGGACGATCTCCAGAGTGAGTGGTCATATGATCCTTCATGTTGGTTGAGTAATCTGTAGAGTAAGGACATAATGAACAAGGATATCTCCTGCCTTTTCCTTCCCCTCGATGCCTCTTGTTGTGTTTGGTGAGGAATTTTAATGATGTAAACCTGCACTGGCAGATGTCACACTGGTAAACTCTTTGTCCTATGTTAGAGAATAGGAATAAATATCTCAGTTTAGTACTAACTTAACAATTCATGCTATTAGGTAAAATCGTCTAACTATGAAAAATATTATAGCCATCGTATTAGAAATAATGGGTTACATTGTATTGCAAAAACAGTTTACTAAAATTAGCTTTAACTAGTAATAAAAAAGCTGCAACGGTGATATAAATTAATAAAAATAGATATTTGGACCAGAAAATCACTTTTAATTACCCAAGATAACGATCAAATATCGAAGGGGGGACATAATCCCCATCGCCTTATTGATCGGAGTGCTAGTAACAGGAACGGAGGTGAAAAAAAAGTAAACATACAGAGGCACCGACAGGAAAATGGAAACAGTTCCGTGTTATCTCAATTTGAAAATATGATTCAGAGCTCAATAACTTCTTTAATGCGATTTTTAAGGAAAAAAAATTCTTAGAAAAGATTTGATTGAGAGCTTTATCTAAATCTCGATTTCAAACCATGTTTGTTGATTACAGAAAGAGTTATGAAAACTGGACTATTTAACAGGAAAGAAAAAAAAACTGATCCTAAAATTTAATTAAAAAATAAAACTGGTTAAGATATCAGAGATCATAGTTGACTCTGCTATAGAGTGTTTGCTTTAATATTTCAATTAAATTTTAGGGTTAATTATTTGTAGCGTGTTAAACATTTCAGCGTTCATAACCCTTTTCAATATTGAACAAGTATTGTTTAAAATAAATATTTAGATAGATTTGATTTGGATTTTTATGTTTACACGTATTTTTCACTAAAACATATGGAAAAAAATTGTACCAGAACAGCTTTTCAATTATTACTTGCCCCCCCCCCCTCAATTGTAATAGTTATATATTTTAAACTATTAATACATAAGCAGAATTAAGGAAATAACAAACGGTAGTAATATATTAAAAGATCACATTTAAAAATCCTCTTTTTCATGTCGATTTAGACTTCTCCATAAAGCTATAATGCCAACGTTTACATACAAACACAATTTTCCTATGTCCTTCTCACACACAAAGAAAAGGAATCTTTTAATTATCGAACAACTGCTTTATATCGTTTTTGTTCATTAGAAACTGAATTAATAATAAAGATGACTTTCAAATTAGAAACACCATAAATCAGAAAACATTTTTGAAATACATAAAAGGTTTTGTCTTAAAACTAAAATACCGAAAATGGAGAAAAATCTATGTTTCATTTTTGCTTTATTAAAAATATCATATTTTTTAATATATCATTAAATAAAACGAACTCATAAAAGGCAAATTACGGTGATGAAATGCATAATCCTAAGCTACAGGTTCATTAAGAAAAAGAGGTGAAATATATATTTAAAATATAGCAAAGAAAGCATGTAACAATACTGACAATACTTGGCAGGTTTGTATCACACTTAGTTTCGTAAACAAGAAAGAATGCAATTCATAACAGAATAATAAGCGGAATTGCACCCTTATTATCCAAAAGATATTAGTTTCGAAAATTTCTCAAATTTACTACTAGAATTACAAAAACGTTTTATATATAGAAAAAAAAAGCAATTTAAAAATGCTTCTTTTCATGTCGATTTAAATTATTCTTCTGCACAAATGACATATCACAGTGTCTGCACAAGAATGGCTTTTGTCGCAAATGAATTCGTCTGTGTTTTGACAGATATTCATGCTGTTTGAAAGACTTGCTACAGAGATTGCAAGGAAATGGTTGTTCTCCTGTGTGGATACGAAGATGCACTTCAAGATGGATCTTCAGCTTGAAATTCTTTCCGGAGTGGCAACACTTATGAGGACGATCTCCAGAGTGCGTGAGCATGTGATGTTTGATGTTGGATGATATATCGGTAGAGTAAGGACATAATGAACAAGGAAATCTCCGGCCTTTTCCTTCCCCTCGATGCCTCTTCTTGTGTTTGGTGAGGAATTGTAATGATGTAAACCGGTAATGGCAGATGTCACACTCATAAACACTTCCACCTGTTTTAGGAAATAAATAAATAATACATTATTCTTTGAAGTGAATAACTAAAGTACTGAATTACATTCAACAGCATTTCCAGATTTATTTATGACATTAAACTATGGAATGAGAAACCTTAACATGAAATTTCATGAATGAAAAAAATATATATTTTTTAATTCTTTTTACTAATTAGACTTGCAATGATATTTATACCATAGGAATACGAGTCAAAGTCCAAATCCTTTAAAGCAAATAGTTGCATAATATTAGATACATTTTTAAAACAAAGCTCTTAAAAATACAAAGAATTTTACACACTTAATGAAATATGTTTTCTACTTACGTATTTAATGTAAGACTCGCTTGCTTTATAGATAACACTGCAATTAGGTTAACATATTCATATACAATGTTAACCAATTTATCACCCATTTTATGTATATCTATTATTTAATATAGACTCATTTAAAATGTCACTTATAGACATTGAGAAATGGGGCTCAAATAATTATAATCAAATCATATGTACAGATACTGTACGGAAAAATGGAAACAGTTTCGTATTATCTCAATAGAAAAAATTACATTCTGAGATTAATAACCTCTTCAATACCATTTTTAATGAAAATATGTCTAAAGATCTCAATAAAATCTATCTAAATCTCGATTTAAAAATAAACGTTTTCAATATTAAAAGAGTTATGAATGTTGGAACATAGTAACAGGCTATAAGAATTATCCCCGAAATTTAATTAAAATATTAAAAGAGGTTAAGAGAAAAATTTGACTCTTTGTTCTAGTATATAACCTCTGAACTCTTACTTAATTTATCAAATATGTATCACATGGCTTCTCAAAACTAAATGTGATACATAGTTGATATTTAATAACTATTAATTTTATCAACTATATCTCAGAACTCTCTCCAAATTTATTCTTTAAAAATATTTTTCATTAAAATTCATGTTGAAATTTATGAGCTCTGAATGTGATTTTTCTTTTGAGACAATATGAAACTTTTACCACTTTTCTGACTAGTGCCTATATGTATATGCTGGATGTTATGTGTTCTTCAACCTATGCATTTATAACTCATATTTTTCATATCTAAAGAAAGTATAAACAATTAGCTAATTAGTAAACGCATACACAGGTATGCCAAGTTTCTACGTTCATTTATACTAAGTTCTATAACGATTGTTTCCATAAATATCTAATTCTAATTCAAGGAAATGTTCTGCTTAAAGTCTGTATATATATATATACAACTGCTGCAGGATTTAGCCTCTTTTGTGTTCTGAAAGATTGTTTCTTTGGACAAATTAAAACTGCCAATGCTTCGAATAACTGGTTCACTTTCTTCGATGAGCTACTCTCTTCATAGGATCACATGTAGGGCCTTTTTCCGCTGAGGAAACTGTAGTTTTAGCTCAGTTAGACTGGGAGTTAACACAGTAAGAAAGTATGGCATCAACTGCAACTTCTCCATGATCACATCACTTCTGTCTTATCAGAACAGTTCACTTTTGTAGTTTTCACTCAAAAAGATGAAGTTGAATTCTGAAAAAGAATAGGAAAAAATTAGTACTCATTGGTTAAATAAGATGCTTTAAATAGAAACGTTTAAATAATTCCATCACTAGAGACCCGAAAACAAACCATCATACAAAAATTTAAGTTGAATGTTACTTTATAGTTATGTATTACCTTAGAATAAATATGTAAATTATGGTAATCTAAATAAGGAATCAGATTCAGGACTCAGTAATTTTTCTTAAATCTTTTTAAGAATAATATAATTAAGCACAAATTGAAATTTAAATCTCTATTTCGAATAAAGTAATCGAAATTTAGCAGAGTGTACTGACGCTGCCATTTGCTAAAGTAGTCCCTGTTCCTTCATTATAATCTCAAAACCAATGACATAACTTCATCACCGCCATTTGATCAAAATTGATCACACAATTTAAAAATATCGAGAACAAGTACTCCTAGCGAAGCGAGTTTTATTTGACTGGATTATTCAGTCCATGGGACTTTTCTTAAGTACGTTTCAACGATATATTTTTCAACAATTTGATATACGTTTACCCTTATTTTATAGTGTTAAGAAATGATTATATGTGATTTATGAATGAAAGTAACTTTAGGAAGGGGCTATCTGATAGTGGGAGAATATATTTGATAAAGTTGATATAAGAATTATATTAAATTTGAAAACATTCATTAACTTCTGTTTCTCTAAAATCATGGAACCGTTTTCAAACTAAATTCCTATAAAACATTCCATTACAAAGTTAAAAAAAAAAATAAATAAATACCCCCTCAAGCAGCTGCTTGCCACAGAGGTGACAGGAGCCTGCCAGTTTAATATGCTATAGTAGAAGGTCTGTGAAGAAGGCAGGACCTCAGCAGATAAACGACACATACATCCATACATTACCTGGGGCTTCGACACATTACCCGTAGCTTGAACTCAGGTACCTTAAATCAGTAGCCAAGCGCGCTAACCACTTGGCCACGGGGACGGCTCCAAAGTTAACATCGATTATTTTCACTTCATATGAAATTACCGCAAATAAATCAATTTCTTATTTTATATATCCATGAAACCGTCCCAGTGGCCGACTGGTTAACGCGCCAGACAAGACATGGATGTTTATGTTTGTCTTTCTACTGCGGTCTTGTCTGTCTCATAGATCTTCTCTATGGCGCATTGAATTGTCAATTTCCTGTTAGACCATCTGGTCAGCAGATTCTTAAGGGGATATTTATTTATTATACATCACATTTATCGAATATTTTCCCCGCAATAAAATGGTCTCTTTTAAAAATTACTTTGGTACTTTTCGTTTATCTCCGGTCACATTTGGTCAGTAGGGGACACCGATGGGTTTGGAAAGGTCGCCGTCCGTCGGATGGGACGTTAAGCCGTGGCACCGTGTGCGGGAGAGCCATACCCTGTGCACGTTAAAAAACACGCTGGATGGCCTTGACGGGAGGCTACCATCTGTCTCCCAACAGCTGTTCCAGTGGGTCTCCTCCCCCAACCAACTCTGAGCCTTCGGGGTCCATGTGACCTGGCCATTTAGCCCATGGTGTGCAAAAAAAGTGCCGCTCAGAGGTAAAACAACCCAACCCAACCGGTAACATTTTCTTGGCGACGAAAAATAAACACCAAAGTAGCAATGAGATTATTTGTTTTTGGGGCTTTTCTTAAATTGATTCTTTAGCGATGAGCGTTATTAAGGAAATTTACTTTTGATATTTATTTTGGGGGCTTTTTTTAAAGTGGGAAACGAGGTTTCATTGTTTAGCGATAACCGTTGTTAATGAAATCTTTTGATGAGATTATTTATTTTTGCGGTTTCACTGAGGAACAAGGATTCATTCCTTAGCGATAAAAGCTGTTAATGATATCTAATTTTCATGAGATTGTTTATTTTGGGGGCTTTTTTAAAGTGCGGAACAAGGATTTATTCCTTAGTAATAAGAATTGTTAATGAAATATAATTTTGATGAAATTATTTTTGGGGCTTTTTTTTAAGTCCCAAACAAGGGGTCATTCTATAAGCGATAAACATTGTTAACAAAATCTTGTTTCGATGAGATTATTTTTAGTGCAGAAACATGATTTTCTTCTATATAGCGTTGCAGATTTCTGAAAATTTTCCCTTCTTTAAGATAACCGAAGAGTACCGAAAATGTGACCGGAGATAACCGAAAAGTACCATTACTTTTTTCCGTAACATCATTAAAGATAAACATATCATAACACAAATATATATACATATCATGATACAAAAGCAATGGGAAATCTTAAATGCTCTGACGAAATGTATTAAAAGAAATTCAAGGATAAATTAATCAAATGAAATACAGCTCACTTCCGCTATTTCTCTATTATTCTATCATCACAATAGGCCGGAAGAACTATTGTGATGTATGAACATCATATGTATATCTTTGTGACTCTACCAACTCACGACTCCATAGACTTAACATTAAAGCAACAGTAGCATTCTGCGGTAAAGAATGCCTTAAAATATTTTTATTTCCATTAATTTTCATAATTCACAAAATTTTCATTTCTAGTTTTTCATATCAGAATCATACCTATTCGACTTCCAATAACACCTTAATGACACCAGTATGCTCTGCTAAATCATTACTTCAAATAATATTTTTTCGCTATATAAGCAATGGCACGCAAGAGTATTATTACAGAGATTAATTCATTGCTTAATACAGGTGTTTTCTGTTTTGATATTGCAACCCCGTACAATCGTAGATAAACTAATGCAGACACTTCACACTTCCCTATAATATAAAAAAAATCTAATTTCGTTATGTACTGGCGATCCACATTTTAAGTCAAGTCTAAACTTCCCTCAAAATTGGATCTTCTGAAACTCGAAAATTCTCATGAGTTTCAACTCATCCAGAAAATTTTTTCTGCCTGAATTAAAAAAAAAGAGAAAAATATAAAGAAAGGAATATAGCATACATTTTTATTTGTAAATATAAAATGAGAATTGTTATAATTCTTCATGTTGTAAAGTTGTATTAATTTGTAATTTTGTTATGAATTTTTTCATGTTGGCTGTGAGTGTATTTGTTTAGTTGTTTATGATTTCTTCATGTTGTTTGTGTTGTCTTGTGTAAGTTAAAAGAAAACAAATAATTAAAGAGTATCAAAAAGAGAACAATCCTTAAAAAATGAGATGATGAATTTATATAGTTTGATCTTTATTTTATTCTTGTCATGGTGTAAAATTGTTTTAAAATTATACTCTGTAATGTTAATTGTTTTTAGATTGTTATAGTATTTTATTCTTGTGTTTGCAGGAGTGGGCAATCAAAAATAATATGAGATAAGGTATGTGGGAAATACCAATAATTGCAGTTTGGGGAACTTTTTGTTTAAATCTGTATAATGTTGTATATGTATAAGCATAATTAGTTTTAATTTTAATAATAAGATTAATTTCTTTTTTATTTAAACCATAGTCATTGAACTTTTGTATTTGATTTGATATGTTAAATCTATGTGAATTTGTTGCATGGGTAGAGTAATAATTTTGTAGTTCATTTTTCATTAAATTTTTGTTTTCTTGTTTGTGGAGACAAACAAAATGGTTAAATTGTATAACGATTTGTTGTTTTAATGCATTTTTTAGCAAGTTTATCTACTTGTTCATTGCCTTCTAACCCAATATGGGAGGGTATCCATTGAATGTGTAAATAATTGTTTTGAGATAAATGTTGATAAATTAGTATTAAAGAATCATTTGTAAAAATAGGGAAATTTGATTTAAACAGGTTTTGATTCAATAAGTTGATAGCTGGTTTGCAGTCAGAAATTATTACAATATTTGAATTGTTAAACTGTAAAGCCCAGTTAATGGCAAACAAAATTGCTGTTGTTTCAGCTAAGGTGATAGGAATTGGATAATTGATTTTAAAAGACTTATTTTTATTGAATTGTGGACAAAGAAATGCTCCTGATGAATTTTTTGTGAGTTCACAAAAGGAGCCATTGTATAAATTTTGATAAAATTTTTGTATTCCGAATTTATGTGTGAGGTAGATAATAAGTTTAGTCTTGGAATATTTAATTCTTTTTTTAGTAGTTATACCGGGGATATTTAAGGAGATAGTGGGTGGGCAGCTTGTCCAAAAACGGAAAGATAGTTGAAAATTTCCACTGAGATGTTTATTAATAATATTCAAAAGTTGATCATTATTATTAAAGTTTGTGAGTGTATGATTTTGATGATTTGATGTAATTTTATCTATTATGGTATGTGATTTATTTTTTAAAATAATTCTGTTAATTAAATTTGAGAGAGTATTTTTTTTGTATTATTAAAGGTGGAATTTCAATTTCTGCGTATACGTCTAAGGAGTTGCTTAAGAAGAATATATCTTAAGATTTTCGTTTGGGTTTATTCAAGTCTTTTAATTTTATATTGACTTAAGTTATTTAAAAATTCTAGGCCATATTGGGATCTGGGTGCAATGATACCTTTGTAAATATATAGTAAAATTTTTATACCACATCCCCACTTAGTCTAAAAATTTTATAAGATTAAAAAGTTTGTTGTTTCAATCGTTTTTTCAATTTGTTTAGTCCAATTAAGTTTAAAGTCTAAATGTAAAGCCTAAAAATTTTGTATCTTTAACAACTTTAATTTTTTATTATTTAAGGAAATGTTTAAATTTTGGAATGGAAATTTGGATATGTGAAAAGGTAAAATAATAGTTTTTTCATTTGATATAGTAAGGTTCCATTTAATACAGTAGGTATAAAAATTATTTAGATTTAATTGAAATGTATGATTTATTATTTTTGAATTTTTATGTTGAAACCAGATGACTATGTCATCGGCATAGATTCCATATTTTAAATCCTGAGTGAAAATTTTAGGGAGGTCATGTAAAAAGATATTAAATAAATTGGGGGAGAGTATACTCCCTGCATTAGTCCTGTTTTGATTATTCTTTTGAGCAAAGATTTTCAATTTTTACTTTAACGATTTTTTTAGTGATGATATTAAATATAGCTTTGTAAATATTGCCTTCTAAATTTAAAACTTTTAGTTTATGTAAAATTGCGCTGTGATTTATGGAATCAAAGGCATTTTGTGTATCTATAAAAACAGCTACCAGATGTTGTTTATTAATAAAAGCGGATTATGCATCTGTTAATAAATGCAAAAGTAAGTCTTTGGATGATTTTCCAGGTCTAAAACCATAAAAATGTTTATTTAAAATATTTTTTTACTCTATATACCATGTAAATTTATTGTTAATAATTCTTTCATATAATTTTAACATATTTGAAGAAGGTATATTGGTCTGTAGGAGTTAAGGTCTTTATAAACATTTTTAGGTTTATATATAAAAATATTATTTAGTTTCCATTGTTGTGGTATGTTTCCTGATTGCCAAACATAGTTAAATATTTTAAGAAGATAAAGTAAATAATTTGGAGTTAATTCTTTTAATAATTTATTGAAATTTGATCAGGCCCATTAGCAGTTTTATTTTTTAGTTGTTGTATGGCATTTTTAAGTTCAAAAAGTTTAAAAGGTAAATTTAAATTATTGTATTGTTTTTTTGAAAATTGATAAAAATAGGCTTCTTGACTATAATTTTTAGTTAGGGGTAAGGAATCTTTGTTTTGTTTAGGTGGTGTATAGCGATTTTTTCTGCAATATCAGGTAATGAAATATTCTGATGTAAAGCAAGTGGTTGGATTGGTTTTGTTGTTGTGGATGATTCTTGGTTATTGTGTAGTTTTTTGAAAATTTTCCATAAATTATTTGTGGTTGAGTTTGGTGATAAAAAGTGTGTAAATGTTTGCCAATTAGCTTTTGGAATGCAGCGTTTATGAAGATTGATTGAAACCACCGAGAACCGTGGCGTAGACTCCATAATCTGTGTATTTCTTCGGTAAATAAAATTTATTACACATATAACACTATCACTATTTAAATAGAACTATGGTACCTTTCAACGAATATAATCATATCTCGAATTATTGTGTGTTAAACTGATAGTTTAATAAGAAATCTTACGTGTACCTACTCGGTAAATCATTTTAAGATCGTGAGACACTGGATGATACAGTTACAACTCGTAAAATATTTATCACTGAAGTTACTTGTATCTTACAAATTGAATTAGAAACACGTATTGGATAATAAAAAGAGAAAATGCTAAGGTCTTACCTGAAATAAACTTAATGTCTAAAAGCAAACTTCCTTCGTCTACTACTGGCGTTGAATGATAATGGCGCCTCAGTTGTGTTGCCAGATATATGTTTCAAATTTCAAACTAAATATTGTAAGAATATAAAAAATTGCTGAAAGAGTAGCCTTCAAAGGTAATTTAGCACGAAAAAGAGTAAGAAAAAAATTGCTTACAAGTCGATCTTATTGTAAATTTTCGCCTCATGTGTGTGCTAGTCAGCTAGGGTTTAATTCAAACTGGAAACTAAATAATTGACTAATAATTGCCACTGAAGTATGATTTATTTTCGCGGATATTTCTAGGGCACTTCCACTCTTCTCTTGGTAGGCGATGATCATTTCTTTTTGAACGTCCGTCAAATCAATACCTCTGCCCATTGTACTCACGTTACGCACTATGGCTCATCTGTCCTGGCCAGCCGCTTATATCTCCATGTGGTCGACCTTGTCATGTGCATTCTGGGACGTTCCTGGGCGAGTTCACTGTGATTCCGTGGGTGTCATATTATTCTGATTCGACTGTGTACTACAGATTAGTGAAATGATTAGGCATTTCTAAATTTTAAAGTTTCTCTAATGTTTAAAGGGAACTTGGACTAAACATCACAATGCATCCAGATTTTATTATTAGAGTTAAATATTTAAATACCAATGGATGCTAGGAAATGGATTTTGAGAATTGCTAATAATGATATTTTCCACAATCATTTAAGTGAAGTGTGAATACCAATAATTGCTACATCTAACTGTTTACTCTAATCAGTAGCATTTAATTTTGGAAAATAATTTTCATGAGAAGGTATTCCTTCTTAAATATTCCAAAAAGAATTCCAAGAGTGAACTAACATTTTTAGGTTTTGTTTTTTTTAATGTGCTATAATCATGGAACAATTCAATAATTATAAATCGTTGAAAGTATGATCCGAAAACATCGTCATAATTTATCAAGTGTTCTGATCACTTGAGCTATCTCAACCTTGTTCAGTTTTCACCTAATGAAGACAATAAACTTTCCCAATGGAAGCGAACGCGAGTTTCGATCCCATTCGTAGAGAAATTCATTTTTTTTCTGTGTTAAATATTCAATTGTCCCATGATTTCAGATCATTTCCTCAGTTTCTCAGGAATTCAATTATATATCAATACGGGTTTTTCGACGTGTTTCACTGTAAATAAATATTATTTCACCATCTCTATGTGCTGTTAGGCTATCCCTTTCTGATCAATGACGAATGAGGGGAAATCAGTCGGCACGGCATGAGGCTCGCAATCTTCAGTTCCCACTTCAGACTCCCAGTTGAGCCAACGTTGAGGTTGGCTCAACTGGGCGTCTGAAGACTCCCAGTTGACTGGTTCAACTCCCAGTTGACTCCAGTCAACTGGAAGTCTGAAGACTCCGTTCAATCCCACCTTGCCTTCGGTGAGAAAGAGGACTCCTAAGGGCTTTGAAAGGCCGCCGACCCTCGGATGGGATGTTAACCTGGCCAATGTGTGCAGGGAAGTCATAACATGTGCACTATAGTATAAAGAACATGATCGATAGCCCTGACGGAAAGTTTCCATCATTGTAAAGAGCTGCTCAGTGGGTCCCCTTCTCCAAAGTTCTTTAAGCTCTTGGGGTCTTTGTGGCCTTGCCATTTAGCTTATTGTTAGCAAAAGTGTCACTCAGACGTATCCGTATCACTAAAACGTATACAGATTTCCGAAGTTGAAAATTTCGTGATATGAACTTTTGTTCGGAAATGTTTGTGTGTCTGTCCTCTTATGCACACAGCCCCCAGAAGAGCTAGAGCTCCAAACTTTGCATGAACGTTCCCTTCACCCAGGAGAATAATATAGGCTATGTACGAACCCACTTTGGTCAACGAAAATTAGGGTGGACGGGTTTAAAATTCTCAAAATCCTCATAGACTTAACATTAACGGTTGAATGTTATTCAGAATAACTGTTGCCACTAATAAATTGGTTATCTGATTTCCCTCGATTAAAACATTAACATTCAAAATATCTGTTGCCGCCATTAAATTTGAAATAATGAATCGATCAAACTAATTTCTCTCTGAGTTCGCGTGATAAACCTATTCTTCTGTTTTCTGGGTCAAGAGCGCGAGCGTACGTGGAAATTGAAGTCGTAGTAATTAAGCACGAGCAGAACATGAGATTCAAAAAACTAAATTCGTATGGAAGTTAAAATCATTAACGTAATTTGGAAAATATGCAAAAGCTAATAAAAGTATATACAAATATAAACAAATAAAAAGTATTATATATATTTACGCCACATGAAAGCTTGCGATATGGGGAGGGCCATCTATTCTGCATTTTAGAAAATTTCAGACCCAAGCAATGCCGGGAAAATCTGCTAGTATTCTGATAGAGTTATCGTATCTAAATTGTTCTCGTTTAAAAAAAAATGAGTTGCATCGTATGTCAGAGAAATAAATTTTTTGTTATTAATACAGAGGACAGTGAAAAATCCTAAAAGCTATTCATAGCTTTAAGATTCTTCACTGTGAAATGAGAAGGCCTGTAAAAGCTAGTAATAACTTTTACAGGCCTTCTTATACAAGGACATGACCTATTAAGACAGACGTCGCTGCCTCAGATAAAGCGAACACAATACACAAAGGCTGCCTTTGCTGGAAGAGTAACTACCTCCTTAACCACTATGCCAGTTCTAAACTTCATAGCTTATAAAATGTTTTAATGGAACTGAGATTAAAGATTTCATTGCATCCAGAAAATATTCCAAAATTAATAAATTAAATGATTATTGATGGTGCAAAAACCATTACGGAAATTCCTATTAAACATATGTTTCCTCGTTACCTGCGATGGGGGTGGCTCGGTCGGTATGTTTAAGGCACGTAATCTGCATTTCCCTGGTTCGATTCCCTGCCGGGTCAGTGTTGAGATTTATCTTCAAAAAATTCCCTACCCTCGGTCAATGGGGGATACCGATGGTATTGGAAAGATCGTCGTCCGTCGGATGGGACGTTAAACCGCGGGCCCGTGTGCGGGACTGACATACCGTGTGCAAATTAAGAACACGCTGGATGGCTTTGATGGAAGGACTGTCTCCCAACAGCTATTACAGTGTGTCCCCTCTCCCAACCTTCTCTGAGCCTTCGGAGTCCTTTTAACCTAGTTATTGATCCCATCGTATGGAAACAAAACGCCTATCTAGAGGTAAAGCAACGCAATCCTCTTTATTTCTGGAAGGGGGGGGTGAACGACGTCTATATCATTTGAGGCCTGGACAGTGCAGTAAGAGAACAGCTGATTTTCCAATATATACAGGGTGAATCTGAAAAAGTGGGCAAAACTTTACGGGATGGTAGAACGCAGCTATACAAGCAATATTCGTCATAGAAAGTATGGGCGGAACGCAAACGGCGAGCCGCTAGGTGGCGTTAGAAATGGTATAAAAGGGTCGGTCCTCGCACCCAACGGCATTTCTACCGTGGATTGCCGAGAGGATGGCTGGTTATACTAACCACGAAACGGCGGATATGCACTTTGTGTACGGTGCGGCGGACGGGAATGCAAGTGAGGCACAGAGTATCTCCTCTCCTTCTTGTGTTCATTCTTTAAATGTGACAGTGGAAAACTACCTTTTAACTTCTCACCGCTTGCGTTCCGACCATACATTCTATGACGAATATTGCTCGTATAGCTGCGTTCTACCACCCTGTAAAGTTTTGCCCACTTTTTCAGATTCACCCTGTATATATAGAGAGAGGGACAGAAAGTTTAAATAGTATTTGCACTGGTGGTAAATTTTTTTACAATCTATTAAGAAATATGAAAATGTTCATAGATAATTAAATAATCATCATAACAAAATAGTTCAATTTAACTGGTTTGAAAATAAATATATTTCAGTTAAATTTTAGGAAAATAAACTGCCTTAGATTTTATGCATATTTCTTTGTTTTGCTTAACAGCCGTCCAGCACTCTAGGCCCGAAATATACAGTTCCCAGGTTCGACTGCCAATAGTTCCAGGATCGAGTGTTATTTCGACTAACCATATCCTGCTCTTGGTGAGTAAGACTGATCGTTTTGGAAAGCAACCGTGCAAAGGGTTGGACATTAAGCCATGACACCCTGTGCATGTTAAAGAACATGCTGGATGTCTTTGACTAGAACTTTCCATCTTTGTCCAAATATCTATGAAATCGATATTCTCCTCCCAATACCTTCTCTGAGCCCTCGGGGGTCTTTGTGACTAAGTCATTTAGCTTACTGTATACCAAAATCTCAGACCAATCTGTATCAGTAAATTGTACGATCCATTTCCGAAATTGAAAATCTTGCGTGATCTGAATTTGATATTTTTTTTTAATTTCAAATAGTTACCATTGTTTCACTCATGTACTAAATTACGACATATTTGTTCCAAAACTTCGATGTAGCGCCTTCAACAGATTTATATTTTTAAATTGAACATGTTTTCTCCTAGTTTTTAAATACTAAACTACCGTTTAAATAATTAGACAAAATATATAGATAACGCTGTAGCATTCCATTGAACATTTTTGATTTTCACCATTTAACTTTCTCGAAATGCTACGCCATAGACGGGAAGCAAAATAACAGTTATTTAAATATTTTCGAAATTCATTTGTAGAGTATGTCAATGAAATGAATCTGAATTTCTAAATTTTAGAGTTTCTGAAATGTTAAAATAGAACTAGGATTAAACATCGAAATGTAACCAGAATTTATCTTTTCAAAATTAATTAGATATTTTAATAATTTCGGATGGTGGGAAATCCATTGCGACAGTTCCCAATTCTAAGATTATCCCCGATTACTTAATTGAACTGTGTATAATAATAATTGATATATCAAACAGTTAATCTAATAAATATTTTTGAAGTATGTGTAGAAAACATGATCATTTTTGGTAAAATTTAGATTGAGTGGTTTTACATCTGAAATTCTTTTTTCTTTGCTCACAGTGGGAAAAAAAAATCAGCTCTCAAGGTCTCCGAGGTCACAGAGAACGTTGGACGGTACCCACTGGACAAATTGTTAGGAGAGATATGGTAGCCTCTCATGAAGGCCATCCAGCGTCACAGGGTATGGCTCTCTCGTACACAGGCCACCACTTAACGTCCCATGAGACGGACGGCAGCATTTCCGAGCCCATCGGTGTCCCCTACTGACCGAGTGCAGGGCGGGGAGTTTTTGTGGAGATAAATCTCAAAACCGGCCCAGGTGTGATTCGAACACAATCATGAAAGTTAAAAATTAACCGTCGTTCGAGATTAAAAGCGATACAATCAATTAAAATTTATTTGATGATTAATATGGTCTCCTGAAAGCTGTTCAGTGATCCTCTTCTCCCAACCGACTCTGAGCCCTCGCGGTCCTTGTGATCTTGCCATTCATTCCACTGTGTAAAAAAAAATGTCGCTCAGAGTTCAACACAAAATTTACAAAAACTGATCTTGTATCTTACACAGAGATCAGAGATCATTATTGATATGCCGTTAGTAACGGGTTGTTGCCTTTACGTATTGCGTCTGATATATTGCCTACGGCATTAACAAAATATTTAAAATAAACCAAAATAAAGCATAATGCTTTTATAACGACAATCAGAAAAAGAAATAAACCAGTTTCAAACAGTTTGCATCTCTTTTAATTTTGTTGAACAGAAGAATTATAGTTGATGGCATTAGAGATAAGATGATTTCGGTGATTTTCTGCATTTTGAAGGAACTTGATTGCCTGGGCTTTGATGTGTTCATGTATTGGTCGCACATTAAAATTTCGGTGAATGATCGTGTTCTCACAAACCATGGTGCGGCCACAACTGAACTCAAAATTTGATTTTGGAAAGTCTGAAGCTGCTTGATATTGGTTGTGAAGAATGACCCCAAATTGGGGCAGCACAGAGAATTATAGGTTTTAGAATCATATCTTAGATCGCTCACTTGTTATCAATTGATAGATTAGATTTCTGGAGAGAAATGAATATAATTTAAACTCTATTACACGGGTCTTATGTAAATAAAATAAAATAAATACCCCCTCAAGCAACTGCTTGCCACAGAGGTCTGACAGGAGCCTATCAGTTTATATGCCAGAGTAGAAGGACTGAGAGGATGGTGGGACCTCAGCAGAAAAACTACACATACATCCATACCCGGAGTTCGAACCCAGTCCCTTAGATCAGTAGCCAAACGCACTAACCACTCGGCCATGGGACGCCTTATGTACAACAGAGCAAATGTGTTCATCCCGTGTAAGTTATTGGTTGATCGTGACATCAAGACACTTTGTCGAATCCTTTCACACTATCTGTTTATCAAATATCATAAGATTAGACACATGATGCAATATTTCATGGGTGCAGAGCTGTGAAATTGTCGGTGTTGATCTTGATGCGCCATTTCATGCACTAATCCTCAAAAGTGTGTGCCATATTTTGTATTCTATTTGCACGCGATTTGCGGTGATAAGGAGAAAGACGGGAATGCTGTGTTATCAGCATTTGTAGCGTTTTGATTCGATACAATGTGGGTAAATCAGAAATGTAGATATTGAACAGGGCTGGACCGAGGAGAGACTCTGACTTGAAATGATCTGTCAGATAAATAGTTGAGGATGATCTTTGTGATGGAAAATCTTATTTCCTAAGTTTAAAGACAAGTCCCTTGATCCAGACCCTATATCTAAAAATATCTAAAAAAACTGCTACGGTGGAATAGATTTTATTTTTAGCCTCCATAATGGATTCGACCACTCTCCTGAATTGATATACAATAGAATGTTTGTGGCGAAAATCGAACTGCTCAGGTGTATTGATATTTTTGTCAACGAGTATATCCTCCATTCTGATTAGAATATTTCCCTCGAAAACCTTATCAAAGACATGAGAGCAAGCTATTTGGTCTATAGCTTTGTGGGAGTGGAAGATTCTGACCGGAGTTTGGAAAAATAATTACTTCTGCAGTTTTCCATGAGAATGGGAGATAGTCAATACGCATTGATTTTGTTGATAATATCCAGAAGCAAAGTGCAAGCTTTATGTGGAAGGTTTTTAATGACTTGATTTGTCATTTTATCTGTTCCGGCTGCCTTTCTAGATTTTAGATTTCTAATCGCTGTTTTAAGTTCGGGACCGGAAGTTTACAACCGGGAGAGTAATTTTTTTTTCTACTTCCTTATTGACTTCTCTCACAAAGAATTCATCATCAACTTGTTTTGTATTGGGTTGAAACTGCGCTTCGAAATCAATGGCGAAAACTTAAATTGCTTTTCCTTCAACTGCGTAAACTATCTCATTAATCCCATCGAAGCCAATTCTCGGTTTACTAATTCCCATGGAAAAAAAAAACTATTAGAATATGCTATAAAAGTGGCATTGTGGTTGATGCACCTCAATCCCCACATTTTGTTCCGTCGAACATTTCCCAAAATCTGGCATCTTTGATATTTTTTTTTCGTCTTCATTTTTCTTTTCAATGAATTATATGCAGAATATGAGTTAAGGACAATCATCGAATTATCATCTGATCATTATCCAGTCCCTTTAACTCTCGATTTTCCTTTCATCAAGACAATACTGATTTTGACAAAATAAACTGGGATGCTTACAAATGTACTTTAAACTCTGTTGTTACAGGCAGGTGTGAGATTTGGGTTGTTTTACCTCTGAGCGGCATTTTTTTGCACACCATGGGCTAAATGGCCAGGTTACATGGACCCCGAAGGCTCAGAGAACGTTGGGGACCCACTGGAACAGCTGTTGGGAGACAGATGGTAGCCTCCCGTCAAGGCCATCCTGCGTGTTCTTTAACGTGCACAGGGCATGGCTCTCCCGCACACGGGGACAGGCTTAACGTCCCATCCGACGGACGGCGTCCTTTCCAAGCCCATCGGTGTCCCCTACTGACCGTGGGCAGGGCGGGGAATTTTGCGGAGATAAATCTCAACGCTGACCCAGCTGGGACTCGAACCTGGGAACTACAGATTACGAGCCTGGCGCGCTACCGACTGAGCCACCCCGCAGGTGTCAGAATAACGATAAACAAAGAATGGATAATACCATAAAATATTTGACTGAAATCATTCAATGAGCATTACGTAAAGCTGCTAAATTCATTAAGAGAGTTTCATATCTTAATAATATTCCAACAGAACTAAAAAATAACATCAGGAGATAAAACAAAACTGAAAAGTCCTGGTAGAAATCTAGAAGGTAAGATGATAAAAAAAGATATATAACCAGTTACAATCTGATTTGCGGAAATCTCTCGTTGAACACAGAAACAAAACCTGGACAAAGAAGTTCGATACGCTTAACGTTAAAGACCGCTCACTATGGGTTGGGTTGTTTTACCTCTGAGCGGCACTTTTTTGCACACCATGGGCCAAACGGCCAGGTCACATGGACCCCGAAAGCTCAGAGAAGGTTGGGGGAGGGGACCCACTGGAACAGCTTTTGGGAGAGAGATGGTAGCCTCCTGTCAAGGCCATCCACCGTGTTCTTTAACGTTGTGTTGTTTTACCTCTGAGCGGCACTTTTTGCACACCATGGGCTAAATGGCTAGGTCACAAGGACCCGAAGGCTAAGAGACGGTTAAGGGAGGGAACCACTGGAACAGCTGTTGGGAGAGAGATGGTAGCCTCCCGTCATGGCCATCCAGCGTGTTCTTTAACGTTGTGTTGTTTTACCTCTGAGCGGCACTTCTTTGAACACCATGGGCTAAATGGCCAGGTCGCAAGGACCCCGAAGTCTCAGAGAAGGTTGGGGGAGGGGACCCACTGGAACAGCTGTTGGGAGACAGATGGTAGTCTCCCGTCAAGGCCATCCAGCGTGTTCTTTAACGTGCACAGGGTATGGCTTTCCCGCACACGGTGCCACGGCTTAACGTCCCATCCTGCGGACGGCGGCCTTTCCAAGCCCATCGGTGTCCCCTACTGACGGTGGGCAGGGCGGGGAGTTGTGCCTCAACTACAGACAGACGACAAAGCGAAAGAGACGACCTGATGGAATCCCGAAGAAGATAAAAATGAAGACGACAAGGCGACAACAGGCGACAAAGCGAATCTATTATCTCGTTTTCAATGAAAAAGCTTTGTCCCTTTTCTGTTTCGCTTTGTCGGTGTCTGTAGACACCGAAATTTTTGATTTACAGAGATAAATTAAAAATTTTGTTTGTGTTGGATAGGTATTGATGAAATATTACGATATGCACTTTACGAATCTCTCTAAAGCTACAATCACCGCCATCTAGCGGTGAGGAAAGGAGAAAATTCGAAATTTCAAAACGAATATTCAAACCATTTTTTTTATACTAGAAATTTTAAATTTTGGTGGTGGAAAGCGAAAGTGACGAAGTTTCCATTGCCACCAATGAGTTGACCCCTTAGACCCAGAGGGGCTGGGGGATAGACACCATTTTAGTTTTAGCAGATGATTGCTTGCTTTCATTATAAATGAAAATTTTTGTTGGGTTAGACAGGAATTGATAAAATATTGTGATATATTGTGATATACTCATATAAAATATTGTGATATATTGTGAACATATGGATTCCCAGCTGGGTCAGCGTTGAGATTTATCTGTGCAAAACTCCCCGCCCTTCCCACAGTCAGTAGGGAATACCGATGGACTAGAAAGGCCTCCGTCCGTCTGATGGAAAGTTAAGCAGTAGCTCCATGTGCGGTAGAGCTATACTCCGTGCACGTTAAAGAACACGCTGGACCATCTGCCTCTACTAATAGCTGTGATAGTTGTTCCCCTCACGCAACCTTCGGGTTCCTTGTGACCTGGCCATTTAGTCCATTGTATGCAAAAAAGTGCCCTCAGAGGTAAACAACCCAAGATACATGTATTATCTATAGATATGTTTGAAACATTTATTGAAAAGAAATCGTAGCATATATATTTATAGAACTTTCTACGTTGTTTTTACTGTAGTAATTTAAATGATACCATATCAGACTGAACGGATTATATTGTAATGATGATGAAAAATGTCAAAACGAAATCAGACTGTTATTGAACTAAAACTACTGATGTTCATTATAAAACCAAGTAGAAGAACCAATGAGAGTAGATGAACTGGATCTGTAATACAGAAAGGTGAGGAGGTTGCTTTCATCACTCGATGTATATCTTTCAATTTAAGCGGAAGATAGGTTCAGGGAATTCACTGTATAAATCGAAATCGTGTAAATCAAAACCAACAATTTGTGGAATAAAGGGGGATATGTGTAGGAAAAAATCTTTGTCATGAATAAGACAAATATTGAATTCAGTTAAGCTTAGATTAATTTCTTGTACATTTCCTTTTCGTAACGGAAATTACTCATCATTGATGTTTCCGCCCTGCCCACGGTCAGTAGGGGACACCGACGGGCTTGGAAAGGCCGCCGTCCGTCGGATGGGACGTTAAGCCGTGGCCCCGTATGCGGGAGAGCCATACCCTGTGCACGTCAAAGAACACGCTGGATGGCCTTGACGGGAGGCTACCATCTGTCTCCCAACAGCTGTTCCAGTGGGTGCCTCCCCCAACCTTCTCTGAGCCTTGGGGTCCATGAGACCTGGCCATTTAGCCCATGGTGTGCAAAAAAGTGCCGCTCAGAGGTAAAACAACCTAACAACCCATCATTGATGTTCACGTACACTTTCTAGTTTGAAGACGAAATCTGAAAGAAGTATACTTATGAAGTGCATATAAATTAGAAATGAAGCATTTGTATCTATCTAGTGCTCCATTTTATAACCCCTCAGTTGATGGTTTGTGAAACAGTGTACTTATGAATCAGCTGTATTTAGCCTACATAAAAGTCTACAAGTTTTTCATTATGATAGGAATTTACTATTATTATTGCATTCTTGAAAAGAAATGATATCAATTGACACCATTTAGTCGATTTTTATTTTCAGATGACACACTAATAATCTACCTTGACGCTATACCACTGCTATTTCATAACTCCCCGACACTTCTAATGATAACATTTCCACAATGTTAATTGTAATACAACAGCGCCCTCAGTGGTTAAATAATTATAAATAATCAATAATTTGGGGGAAGTTAAATAAGTTTATTAGTGTTGATTCCGTTTCTGGACGGGTAAGAAAAAGAAGGATGCTTAGGACACTTAAAGATGTGACTGAGGAGGTTATATGTTAGTCGAACAAGCAGAGCTGATCTCAACTTTTCTGTAGGAAGAGTTCATCATTTGACGTATAGTTATATTTAGTTTGCTTAGGAATTGGTAAGGTTATTCTTTACAGATTGCAGGTTTGTTCAAAAATATGATTGTGGCACTTATCGACTGTTGTAAAAATCCACATTTTATGCTTTGAGTAGAGATAGTAAGAATCATAGAGCAAACCTCTCTTTGTAGGAATACTAAATGATGCTATGCGCTTCTAAAGGTTTATTTTTAAACTGATAAAGATCTTTATTAGTTGAATTTAGTTTATATAAATTTTTTCATTGTTACTTTTGAAAAAAATTAAAATATTTTAGAATTGTTGTTACTAATTATTGTTTATTAAACTCACGCTTATTTTCCATCCGTTAAATTCATAACATTAGGTACCAGGATAGGGATTATTTATTGAATGAATTTCACTAGAAGTGTGGATGAGTTACTTAAGCTTATAACTGATATGAACAATAAACTTGGTGACATGAATAGCAAAATTGGTGATCTTTATTGTCAAAATAATGACATGAATAGTAAAATTCTTGACATGAGAGCTGAAATAGCCTCTTAAAAGGATGACTAGAAAGCTGAAGTGGCTACACAAAATAATGAATTGAGATCTGAAATGGCAGCTCAAAGACGGGAAATAAATGAATAACGGACCAATTTAAGACATTAAGACCCAACTGAACAGATATTCTGATAGTCTAAAGGTTGAAATCGATGGTCGAAAAATGATATTTACGGTGTACAAAATGATATTGATAGTGTAAAGTGTATGTAAATGAAATTACTTGTGATTTTAACACCAAACTTGATTCTGTTGAAATTCATTGTGAACGCCAATTTCAGATTTTAAGAAATGAAATGTTACCTTCGTCTTGGGACAACGGCAATTTTAGTGAAAATAATGTTTTTACACATATCGTAAGAAATACAACTAAACCTTCCACATATGATTGTCAATTATCTTGGACAGTATTTAAACACAATTTGAAGTAATCGCTAGAGCTAAGCAGTCGAATGAATTTCAGAAGGCCAGTTTTTTTGCAGCTCCATTAAGAAATTCTAGTGCGGAAGTTTTATAGAATATTCCACAAGTAAAACGACTTCATTATCGAAGTTTGGTATCTGCAATAGAATACAGATTTGGTGATAGTTATTTAAAACAATATTATATAACCAAATTTATTCTGCGTATGAATCATCGTACGCAGAAGAGTGCTGAAACTTTGAAAGAACTTGTCAGTGATATTGAGCGCCTAGCTAGATTGGCTTATAGTAACTGTCCACTAGAAATTCAAGATAACATAGATCACCTACAATTTGTTGTTGCTATTCCCTACCCTGAGACTCAACAATCCCTGGGGATGTTGGATGGTGAATCCTTACAGTCACCTGTGATGTATGCCATGAAGTACGAGTGATCCAGGCTTTCTTCGTGAACGAACCAGCTCACAGTGAGATTTATGAATGCAGAAGAAACAGTTAAAAAGAATAGTTAAATGCAGAAACTAACCAGAGCCATACTATCCGTTTCAAAAGAGATAAAAGGTTCCTCCTTAAAGACTTCCACAGACCTACAGTGTTGGAATTGTGTCAAGACTGGACATATTCGAACCAACTGCAAAAGATGCTGGGTGCAAAGTTCAAGCACATCTAAAAGACGATAAAACCAGCGTAAGTAACGTGCGGGTCATCAAAGGCTGGCTACTGATTGGTTGGCCCCAGGGAAGGTCGCCACGTTTCAGCATTGTATGGTGGAGATAATGGGTTGGTAGCTGATGGAACGATGAATGGAGTGCCTTGCCATATGATAGGAGACAGTGGTGCAAATGTGACTTTACTCAGAACAGACAAAATAAGGAAGACTATACCTCACCCAAACTGGAATGCTAGGTAGTCTAATATACCCTACAAACAATCACTGGAAATCGTGCTAAAGTCCATGGAAGGATGAAAATCAACATCAGATTTGGTAGCTGTCTTGTACGCCATCCTGTTTAGATCGCTGACATCTACGATGGATGGAGTGCTTTGCCAGAGATTGCCGAGATTTGTGACAACTCGTATTAATTTCGTATAGTTTAAATTTAACATGCACAGATTACCGTGAAGGTCACCTTAAAGCAACGTCCGTGGACAGACGCTGAGCAAAAGAAGTGAAGACGGAGGAAAATTAATTAGGAATTAAAATTTGACAATAATGTTTGACAATAATGTGACAATAATGTTTTTACACATTAGCCTACTCATCTAAACGACAGAAGAGATTCCTGTGCTTAGCCGGTCATCTTTTCTTTATCAAGTGTGACCACAATATTAGTGACGGAAGACACAGAGATCTCAGCACAAAATGAAGTTATAGTCTATGGACATCGGGGGAGAATTCTGGGACCTTCCCATTGGTGATCACTGATGTCCCTGGTAAAGGAGCTTTGGCTCATGGTATCTCGGTTGCAAGGAATTTAGTCAAAGTAGATAAAGAACAGATCCCTATCAGAGTTATGAACTGTAACCAATCCAATAAATTAATGAAAAAGTGTGAAGAATTAGCAAAATGTGAACTTGTTACATAGGTAACAAATCTAAATACAATAGAAGTTACTGACTCAAACCAACACATTACAGACATCCCTTCTCGTCTTAAAGTCGTCGGTAAGTGTAAATGTCCTGGCCTAGTGTGGACAGAAACAAGAAAGATATTAACTGAACACCAAACTGCTAATACGGAGAAACTACTTCAAGAGTTTTCTGACATTTTTCTCCTACATCAAATGATTATGGCTGCACTAACCGGAAAGAAAACAAGATGAACACTGGTGATGCTCCTCTAATCCATCTACCAACAAGAAGGCTTCCATTCGCAAAACGGGAGGAGACAGAATAACTCATAAGGGATATGGAAGCTTAAGATATTATAGGACCATCATCGAGTCCCTGAACATCACAAGTGGTTCTTGTCAAGAAAAAGGATGGATCTACCCGATTTTGTGTGGATTACCTCAGATTGAGTGATATAACAAAGAAAGACTGATTTCCTTTACCCAGGATTTATGATATATTGGACACTCTCTCTGGGTCACAATGGTTCTTGACATTAAAATTGAAGAGCGGCTATTGGGAAGTTGGTATACATCCCCCCAAAATAACATCCCCTTTTTGAAAAAAGCCCTCCCCCCCCCAAAGAGCTCAATACCACCTAAAGTGATTATAGGGAAATATGAGGAAGCCATGTCTGGTGAATACGGGGGATATATACATTTTTCGCAGCCCAATTGCCGCAGTTTCTGCTGTATCCGAAATGCAACATGGGACCTTGTATTGTCCTGGTGGACAACCTTTCTGTTCACCAACCTAGGGAGTTTGACTGTGAGCAGTCAGTATGCTTAATTGGAGTAGTGAAGGCCAAACTCCCATCACTGCTGCAATTAAGAGGTAAACTTTTATAAGGTAAAATTGTTTTCAGTGAGGAAGGAGAGATCAGTATGTCTGAAAAATCCGCCGTCGGTCGAAGGCGGAGCCTCGATATATCTGGTCTGGGGAACCATCTAAAAAAAACAAAGAAGGGAAGAAAGATGAGAAATTAAACATGCGTAAAATGTTAAGAGATGAATTTGCCTATAATTTATTACGATATATGTATTTAATTTTGAATAGCGTAAAATATAATATACTAAAAATGATTTGTTAAAATATTATTTTATATTTCACAGTTAATTACTAGATTTTTTAGAAAGTATTACCAGAAGAACTTTAAGGAAAAAAGTATTAATGAACTATACATATAAGCAATATTTCGACGGTAAGTGTAATGTCCTGGCCTAGTGTATCTAAGTGAATTTTAACAAAGGAAACTGAAATTGCAAAACTTATATATATATATTTAAATAAGATTTCTTCTGTTAGTGCCCTGTCTGGATCTGGTTTATCCACCGAATAACTAATTGGCACAGTTGGCAGCGCCACCTTTAGCAACCGACAGTAATTCTCATTTCCCAATAATTTTCAAAATGGGTGGAAATCTTGCTTTGCAATTATTTTATGATATCTGTTTCTTTAGTGCCTTTCACAAAAAGAAAAATTCTTATTAAGATCATATAAAAATATTACAAAATAATCTAAAAATCAATCGCTTATTTAAAGAAAATGCTTCCTGGAATAGTTTTTAATTTACAGTTCTATGTTATTATTTGGAAAGAAGATAGTTAACTCGCTGCACGGAAGGAATGCTAGCATCGGTTTTTGTTACAATGGGAAGCTTGAATATGTGCTAGCCATTTAATCGATCGGTGCATTTAGGTGACCTAGATTAATCCTTGCCCCATGTGCAGAAGCACGATACCCAATTCACGTTAAAGAACACACTGGATGGTCTAGGTAGAAGACTTCTATCTGTTTCTTAACAGCTGTTAGGTGGATCCCCTTTCTCAGAAATCTCTGACCTCTTTCGACCTGGCCATTTCTTATCTGTTATAAAATATAGAAAAAATACGTCCTTTATATGTAAGAAAATATATAATCGCGTAATATGTTAAAAAGAAAATAATTTATTACGATATATTACCTAAAATTCTAATGATTGTAACTCGTATTAATTTCGTATTGTCTAAATTTAACATGCACAGGTTGCCGTGAAGGTCACCTTAAAGCAAGCCCGTGGACAGATGAAGAGCAAAAGAAGTGAATTATGAATTAAAATTTAGTTATTTAATTATTAAAATGTTAAACTATAAACTATATATGTTTACGTTTTCTAAAATAGATTGATTTATTCATTAGAATCCTATTACAATATTTAAAAATATTCAAAAAATATTCAATAATTTTTTAAAAAATATTTAACTCCGAATACATTTTCTTTTAATAAATTTCATTAAGTTCCCTACATATATTTTATATATATATATATCTAAGAACCGAAAACCGTCTTTCGCCATTGGCACTGGCTGCAGACAAGACATATTTGAATAATCGTTTCTTCACTAGCAAACGTAGATATTAGACATTCATTAATGGTTTTATATACTGATAAATAGATTGAGCTAGAGTTGAGTATATTAATACTGAGCTAATATAATTTAAAAAATATCCACTCTAATTAAAAATTATCGATGGAAACTAAAGATAAGGGAAATATTTTCCAGCTAATTATATTTATAGTTTTGAGAAGAATTCATTACCGAAAAAACTGTGATAAGAATAAGAAAGTGATCACTTCCTATTTGATAGACATTCAGTATCCCATCTTAATAGACGAAATTAGAGTAAGTCTGTCATTTGATTAGGCTGTCTGAAGAAGGTATGAGAACCATTATTGATAAGAAAGAGATCTAGAGATCTTCAATAAATTTTCCCCTGATGTCAAGGATGGTCCCTGAGCCTCTCCACAGTGGATTATATACACCGGAATCACATATAATCCAAGGTGGATAACAGGTCCAATGATTCTAAGAAAACTTCTGAGTTCTATGTAATCTTAAAGATTATAAAACGCAATTATACCGCACATAAAATGTTAAATTTGATCATATCTATCATTCGCCACCTAATGCAGAAGTCTAAAGAATATGAAACGAAAATCAGAAGTAATATTTTCCTATAAACTAAATAACGAGGATAAAATAAAACAGTTAAATGACAACTGTGTAAAAAGAGGATCCTCATTTTTAGCTATTTATCACGTTTTTGAACTTTATTTGCAAAGGGTGATAATTAAGCTATATATGCACCATCACTGATGGTATATGTGAATAATTGAGAAATTTTTTAAACATTTGACAACCAATAAAATTATGTACGAAATTAATTCAACTGAGATAGCTTCCATTTAATGTCATACTATAATTCACGGCAGACGGAAATGATCGTGATTGGATGAACCTTTCCGTATGCATCCAAAAATATGAACAGGTTAACAGGATAATGAGAGTGCAGGAAATTGGCAGCCCTGTTGTCCAAAAGTATTAAATGTAGTGATATACAATATACAGCAGGAGCTTAAACACCATTTCCCTCCTTTTAGAGAAACAAACCTAAGACAATGTTCAATAAATAGTAATAATACAGTAGATAAATAAAAGTATGTACTCTTATTAATAAAACTCACATGTACCGTTATTTGCTTGTGTCGCTAATAATACCCTGCCAATAGGAAGCTAGTGCTGATTAAATCGGTAGCACGTTTGGCAAACCCCACTGTCAATATTTATTTTAGTTGGGGGATTGGGGAAGACAGTAAACAACTTTCAAAAATATCAGTGAGAGCTTGACAATAAAATCAGTGGAACTGGGCAATGATTCTCTGTGAATCTTTCCCTTAGCCCTTTGGTTAACCCATTTCTTCCCAGTGTTGCGTGTACGCAACACTGGGAAGAAATGGGTTAAGAAGGACTCTCACCTATACTCTCCACTCCTCTTGTGGACCACCATTAGCGCCAGGGTCATAATGCGATGTCTTATGCTCGAGTCTTCACTCTGCTTATGTTGAGATTTCCTTTGCAAACACTTGTTCTTGCTTCATTTGGAAACCAGTCACCGATAGCTTGCAAAGGCTCGGCTTTTGATTGAGACATTTAATGATATTTGAATAGAATATATTATATTATAGACATTGAAATTCATTGAATGATAATTTGAATGACAGTAAACGTTCAACAAAACGTTTACTGTCATTCAAAGTATTCCCTTCTTCGTTCTATACAAAGTTACAGACGTCTACGCCATTTATAGAAGGCTTGGTGGTACTCTGTCGCGTAATACTGCACAACTCTGAACGAGCTCATTTTGCAAGGCCTTGGACCGTTGAAAACCACTTCCCAGTAGGTTCCTTTTTAGTTTATGAAAACAACCAAAAACAGCACGGTACAAGATCGGGTGAATATGCAGAATGGGGAAAGCTTCTGGAATTTTTCCTGCTCTAGATAGGACATAACTTGCCGAGTTTTGTGAGCACTGCTATTGTCATGAAGAAGTAGAACCATTGACACGCCTTCTTTTAGAGGCTGCTCATTTATCTCGTTAACCATTTAGGAAAACCAAAGTTGGTATATATTGGCTATTTATAACCATTTTTTCTGATAAGGTGTCCACGACTACCACTCCTTGGGAACTGAAAAAAAAAAATGTGAGAATCATCTTCCTTGAGCGAAACTCTTGTCGGAGGTCTTACGGTCCACAATCAGGACGTGGTTTACCTTCCACAACCCAAACCTACAGTAGTTTTCGATCTTTCAGGGAGTATTTGTCTCTTAATCCTTTGTAGCCACTTAGTTCAAAAATTGGCATGAGCGCCTTGAACGAGTCGACTCTAGCACTTTTTTCCTTTTCTGTCAGTTTGTGGAATGCTCATTTAGCAGAAATCTTTCGGAACTCTAAATGTTGATGAATAATTGTTTCCGCACTGCTGGTCGATAAACGGACATCTGAACTTATTACCTGAATGGTGATGTATGGGTTCTCCTTAATGAGTTAAATCCTTAATTTCCTAGTTATCTCCTTAATTCCTAGTTATCTCCTTAATTTCTCTCGTTCACGGCCTCCTTCTGTCTTCCTGCACAAGAAAGGTATTCGAAGATCTTCTGTATTCTGAAATTTGCTGATCCATCCTGCAACAGTGTCATATGAATAGGAATGATCATCATGAAGTTGGGTTAAGAGACATTTACTTGGGCAAAGAACATTTCCTCGTGAAAACCAACGTACTTCTGTGTCAAGCAGCAATCTCTTATGCAGCTACACATTTCTTCACATATCATTGAAAAAAGTCGAGACTTCAAAGGTCGGGTTTTGATGAAATTAACCATTTGTACACTTTCACCCAGAACTCTTTTCAAATCATCAGGGAGAAATTTAGCTATCAGCGTTTTACGGTGAAGACAACAATGAGTGAACATTTTGGTGCAACTTGTTTTATACAACCTGCTACTCCTGTGATAAAACCACTCATTGCATTTGCCCCATCAGTACATAGAGAAATGCAATTTTTCCATTCAAGGTTGTTTTCGGCAAAAAATGAATCAATGATATTTAAAAATATCCGCACCGGTAATGGAAGTTTTGAGAGGCTTACAAAGTAAAATATCTTCAAATATTGCATCCTGGAATTTTCCACGCACAGAAACAAGTAATTGAGCTACGTCTGTCGACTCATCTATTTTTATGGTAAACCACGGGCTGCATTGAATAGCTTGAATTAGTTGGTCCTTAATATTACAGGCCATATCTTTAATTCTACTGGAAACTCTGTCGTTTGGCAATGGAGTAGTTCTGACAAGGTTTTGCATCTTTTTGACCACCAGCAGAAGCTACTTCTTCTGCTGGTGGAAGAATGAGTGACTCGCCTATTGTGTGAGCCTTTCCGGCTTTGGCAATTTGAAGGCTTACTTTGTGAGACGCTTTAAGTGTCAATTTCATTTTATTCTACAGCAGAAAAATGCTTAATTACGGTTTTTCTACTACTCATGTCTTTCAAAAGAAGTTCAAAATAGCTTAAAGGCTTATTTTTTAAATGCTCATGCTTTGTTTCAAAGTGTCACCGTAAAGAGACTGTTTCATAGAATTTTGTGACAGGACTTCAGAGCGAACACTGTGGATTTGATTCTGCTAAATTTTCTGTCCACGTAAAGCCAAATTGTAAACATGATTCATGATATTTGCGTTTTTTATTTTTTTATCACTTGATTGTTTATCATTCAACGTTCTTTTAGTTACTGCTGAATCCACCTCTTTAGTCACATGGGATGATGACGTAGTCGCAGATGTAGAAGCAATCGGCTCCGGCTCCACGTTACTTATCTTCTTAAGTATCTATTTATCCATGTTTCAAGGCACTTTAGAAACACGTTCATTTAACTTCACAGTAAGCTAAAGACTAAAAATAACTTTAAGCACAGCAAGTGAAATAAATTGCAACAAATACATGGAGCAGTAAGAAGACACATTCATTTACTTAGAATGGATGTTTTGACTGGGCGGTCAGATGTTCGGGTAGGTTCGGCCCTCAGGTAGGGAAGGGAGGATTGGCAAACGTGTACAGACGAACCACAGTGCCGCGTTTCGTAACTCAGTTCTCTGAAATTAATCAGTAACAGTGTAGCCAACTTAGAGACTTTGTTACTAGATCTAGCGACTTTTGAGCTCTCACGACGTACCCTAAAAAATTTTACCGCGTACCCCAAGTTGAAAACCCCTATTTTAAAGTATTATTTCTTTACTTGAACTACTGTATTTTCTTTTTGTCATAGTTTTATTTATTTTTTTATATTTGGCAACGGATTAAGCAAATGCTGAAAAAGTGTTGCAAAAGTTCGAAGGTCCAACTAAAATGTCTTAAGAATTTTTGAGTATTTTAATAATCTAAAACCTGCTAATGGATATTTTAAGCAACTTTTGAAAGTCTTTTAAATCGGATCTGTATTTCTTGGTTAACTAACGTTGTAAACATGCATACATAGTATAGTAAACCAATCCTTCACATATTTCTTCCATTTTATTGTTGGAGGGTGAAAGCACGGGGGGGGGGGGGGCGAATCTTTATACCTCTGGCACTTCTATGTCAAACCTTTCATTTGACACATAGCCCGTTACTTTCGTCCCTCGCATTCGATAATAATCCTGCTTTTATAGTGGGAGGAGAAAGCATGGGATTATTTGATATAGGCCATAACACTCCCCGCTTCACAAGCTTTCCTTTGACATATAAAACATTACATTTGTACCTCGCGTTCGATAATAATGTTGGATAATTAATGTCGATAAATATGTTGGAACAACTGTTTTGACAAATCCACAAACTTACAAACCGACAAACCAACAAACTTACGATCCAACATAAGGACAAATGACGAGCGAAAATATATAGAAAGATAGGTAATAAAAATAAACTAAAGCTTTATCATTAAAGTATTACGGTACCTCTATTGGCAATCGCTATAATAAGAAGTTACAAAAAGCATAGTTTTTTAATTATAATCAAAAAACCTTTATTTAAAAGAGGGCGACTTTATAATTATTTGGTGCTAGCAAAATCCATCTTTAGGTGCCTAGGTTTTCTATTCTTAAAATGGTTGCGAATATATTTTTTAAACTGCTATTACTTCAGAACTTGATATACGCAATTCTGTTACCTACCTTGTACTTAAGAGAGTGCAGCAAATAGATGCGAAATTTGTCTACGTTTGAGAATATTCAAGGAATATAAAACGTCATTTATATGTAGGGATATTCTGTATGAAAGGATGGGTGCAAGGCCATCCTCCAGTAATTCCACCGGTAATCGTCTCCAAATCTGGAATGGTGATCCCCGCTGTGTCCTACTGAATGGGAATTGTCAAGGATTTGGCGCGAAAATCCACTTATGAATTTTTACATCGATAACTTGCTACTCCATTCATAAGGTAAGCGACTGCAGCGCCCATAGATTTTTCGGACACTTGCAGATAGATTAATCCTAACTCACCGTAGCTAGAAATCCGAGCTCTTAACCCCATTCAGCAGGACACAAAGGGGATCACCACTCCAGACTTGGAGTCGGTTACTAGTAATTATTAAATTCTGTGCCCTGATACTTAAAATGCGATATCAAAAATATCAAGACTGGAGGTGGGGGAAGTGCAAACCCTCCCCCTTTTACGAATCCGAGTAAGGATAAAAAAGGTAAAAAATTATGAAACTTAACTATTTTTCATGGATTTAAAAAAAATTAAAAACCTGTAAAATGGAGGAGGAAATGTTATATAAAATTGGAAATCAACTCTGTTGCCATTTCCCTTTGATATTTTACATATTTTTCTGCTTGATTGTGTTTCTTGTCTGCCCACCCTAACGGTTTTGTGCTGAAACTTACTGAAGCACTAAGCTTCCAAATATACAAATTTTGTAAAAAAAAACAACAAAATCCCCACGGTTGGGTGATAGTTAAAATTGTAATGCTTTAAAAGATTAGATTTCATTACGAGTAGAAATCATTTTAGAGTGCTTCAAAATTAAATCAACCTCTATGAGAAAAGAAGCTTAAATCATTAAATAATAAACGCTACTAATATTCGGTAGTTTCTAACAGAAATAATGAAATTGAAAGAATCAATTTCATTATTCGAAGAAAATTTTGTGATAATGTAAAATAGATTTGATCTAAAACTTTTGTGTTATAAAATATTTGGTGTTTATTAGTTCATTTTGGAGTTTAAGATCAATACTGAGACATAACATGAAACAAATAAATTATATATAAAATTCGCATTTCATGAGCACATATTTTATTAAAAATCTTTAATCTATTTACAGTCTTTTTGCATACATACATTGCTGAGAGTGGATCACAATATCTTGTTTTTTTCAACGATAATGATTGAAGATAATTTCCGCTGACCCTGATGGCTTCATATGGAATTAGGGTAGCAAGTCGAATGAAGTAGCTTCCAGAACTTATTCATTTCAGTTATAAACGAAACGGTTTTTCCCTCAGGAGATTTTGGTTTGGTTGACCGCAGTTGTTTCCTTTTTAGGAGATGACTTAATGCTGCTTGGGAAATAAAGAACCACGTTATGATAACACCAGTGCTCAAAGTAGAATGTCGAAATGAAAAACAAGAAAATGCAATGTATATAAATATAATATAACGCAATATACTTCTATGAATTTGAATTGGAAACAATTATTAATCGTTAGTTTTCTTATTATAATAACTGGTGTAGCGGTATAAATAGCACATAAAATGTTGATACGGTACATGATACTTATAAATGATAGTCGAATAATGGAGATTGAAAATTAGAAATTAATTGCTGTAAAAATTAATGTAGAGTTATGCGTATTAACTCCAGGTTTACAAGAGTCTACTCCATATGTGACGATTTATACTTTTTAACCATTTGGGGTTAATTTGTATATATGTTCATTGTCATCGGGTCACGACACTAAAGAAAAATCTGTCTTCACCTATTCAAAATATATTACTTGTTATAGCTGTTTAAATACACTAATTTGCATAGACAAATGAGAAAAAGCATTTTGGAAGTGCTAAACATATTAACAAAGATATGTCAGACAAGCGATACATACGAAAGCATTCAAAGAGTCTTCTTATATCAAAAATACAGTAATATAAATTATCATAGAGAATTAGTGGGTAAATTGGGTTAACTTCTTTAAAAACCTTGTTTGTCACGGATGGGGTAGAGTAATGTTTTTACTAATATAACGGAAAAACAACCTTTCATTTATCTATTAAAATAAAAAAGGACAGATCACTGCTGTCGATATAAATCTCTTGACTTCATTTCTACCACCAAAATTTCAAATATATGGTTTTCAATATTCGGTTAAAATTTTTTAATTTCCGAAATTTCGAATCTTAGATTGCGTTATAATAGACGATTTGAGATTTGAAAAATGAGAATCATAATATTTCATCGTTGTCTATTGAACCAAAATATGATGATTCATACTAAGTACAAAGTATTTTAAGTAATTTTCATGGTATCTAACATATTAAAATGCAAATGTTTAAAAACATCAGTCTCAGCACATATAATGAAAACGATTATGTAGAATTTATTTTAAATTTCAGCTATTTTTTGGTCCATTGATAGCAGCTATCTTTCAAATAATTAGAAAGAGTTTCTAAAGAATTTTATCTCTGCTTTAATTCACACAACGTCTTTGAATTCATTATATTATCCAGATTCTGATTCTGCTTTCGGCAGAAACTTAATATTCAAATTCAAAGCACAACCAATGAAAACAAGCAGCTATCGTTTTCAAATTTACCATAATATATTTCGCCTTTGAGTCTTGTATTAAAATTTCGAGTCTTGTATTAAAATTTAGAGCCTAGTGCGGCCTCAAAGGCACTTGACCGATAAGCGATTACTGTTGATGCAAATAATGGAAAATAGCATGAATAAGAAACTGATGTTAATACATATAGGATCTGCACTGGTGTGAACGGATATAACTGCATCATTAATGGATGGAATGAGTGAAGAAATTTGGATAGAAAAAAAAAACAGATTTGAAAATTCAGTGAATATGTTTAAAAAAGAAAATATGCATTGGGATAAAACCATAAATTTTAAGAAAGTTTATGAAAGAGCAGGTTTTATCTGACAAAGCAAAACTGAAGCTTTAGTTCGTAACTGGCATAGTGTGGTTATAAAGCTAACGATTGTTCCAAGAGGGAAAACTTCCTGTGCTTGTTAACTCTAATTTAATCTATGTTCAGTAGTGACTTCGGTCTTACTAGGGCATGTCTTTTTATGAGAAAGCATGTAGAAACTAGCAGTATCTTGTAGGATTCTCCTTTGTCCTATTTATTACAAATGACATATATAATGAACAAATAATCATCAAAGCTTTAGTTTCTTTTATTTTGAAATGCTTGTATAAGGTTTAATTCACCTCTTGATTTCTAGACCGTCACTAAGACCACCATTTGGCCTTGAACACGATACCAGATTTGAACGTTCTTAACATTTATGATTTTTACTACTCGAAATATCTATGTTCACCAACTTTTGGCTTTCTAGCAATGTAATGAAAAGGAATGACTATTGAGCAAAAGAACTAATCGCATCCCATATTTTGCAAGTTTCCTGAAATCTGGAATCCCAAATATCCCCTTCACCACCACTGGCCTCGAAAGTCCCTACTTTCCGAAATTTCGTAACGTTTCCTAGATCTACGACCTGAATTACCATCAGACACCAATTTTTAGTTCTTTAGTACCGGTAGAATTAATCTGACATTTAACTTCGAAATGGATGTGAATTGAATGAGAGGTTGCTTTCAACAAGATGGCGCGACCGCCCATACTGCAAATGACACAAGGGTCATGTTGCAGGAATTTTTTGGTTATCATTTGATTTTAAAAATTTTTGGCCCCCAAGATCCCCAGATCTCACAACTTCAGTTTTTTTTTCTTTTGGGAATATCTCAAATGTGTAGTGTTTCAAAACAATACTCATACACTTGAACACATGAAGGCTAACATTGAAAGAGAGATTTTAAACATAAGAAAACAAGCATTAAGAAAGGTGGCTGCAAATGTCATGAAACGGGTACGAACCTGCATCTAGGTTGCAGAAAATCACTTTCAACATCTGTTGTTAAGGTAGATATATGTCTAATTTGCATCTTTTGAAATTTTGTCTTTTGTCAAGTTGAAATAGAAAAATAAAATAGAAGGTGTTTTTTTCTAGATACCATGTTCATATTTTAACATATTTGGTAAATATCTCTGTGGAAAAAGTTTTTTTTTTTGATGCTTTGAAATATATTTAAATTTTTCAAATATATAAAAATGTGAATATAAATTTAGCACATAATTACAGACCAATTACTACCACCAGAATTTCTAGCTTAAATATTTTGTTTGCAATACTAATTCAGGTTTTACATTTAGCACCCTCTAACGATGCAAATTAAAGCCTTTTGAAAGTATGAATCTTCATATCTCGTTAGTATTTAATCAACTCAAAAAGAGATTTTCATTAGTCTCTTAAAGCAAAAAGTTGCGTTCCCGCCTGGAATGAAGGGAAAAATTGTTGACACCACTCTAAACTCCTTGATCATCACACTCCACCAATAATCACATTTCTAGCACGAATAGATCGTTTTCAATACATGTTAAATTTTTAAAAAATTCAAATTATCCCACCTTCATAATTATATCTTTAGAATGATTAGGAAATTATGAATCGTAGTAGTTTATTAATACCTATTCAACGGAAAAATAACTTTCAATTTTTCTCTAAAACCATAGTTATCTCTAAAAACAAAAGATGTGGATGAAATCATTGACGGTGAAATGCCACCATCAACATTTCTAATTTCGAAATATAATTACATCGCCTGTAATATTCGTTTAAATGTTTGCTATTTTCAACTCTTTCACCGTTAGAGGGATTGGTTTGGTTTGTTTCACCTCCCAGGGACACTTTTTTGCACATAACCTGTTAAATGGCCTGGTCACAGGACCCTGAAATATCAGACGTTTGGGTTGGGTTGTTTTACCTCTGAGCGGCACTTTTTTGCACACTGTGGGCTAAATGGCCAGGTCACATGGAACCCGAAGGTTCAGAGAAGGTTGGGAGAAGGGACCCATTGGAACAGCTGTTGGGAGACAGATGGTAGCCTCCCGTCAAGGCCATCCAGCGTGTTCTTTAACGTGCACAGGGCCACGGCTTAACGTCCCATCCGACGGACTGCGACATTTCCAAGTCCATCGGTGTTCCCTACTGACCGTAGACAGGGCGGGGAATTTTGCTGAGATAAATCTCAACGCTGACCCAGCTGGGACTCGAACCTGGGAACTACGGATTACGAGCCTGGCGCGGTACCGACTGAGCCACCCCCGCCCCTGAAAGCTCAGTGGAGGTTGGGGGAGGCAACCCACTGGAGCAGATGTTGGTAAACAGATTCAGTCAAGGTCCTCCAGTGTGTTGTTTAACGTGCATAGGATATGGCTCTCCAAGACAAGGGACCATGGTGTAAGGTCTCATCCGATGGACGGCGGTCTTTCCAAGCCCATCGGTGTCCTCTACCCATTAGAGGGCGCAATTGACGATATAGGGAAATTTCGGAAGTACGAATCAATACCAAAACAACCTAAAAATATTTTTTTGATTTGTTTCTGAAACCAACAATATCTACAGACAGACATTAGCTCTTTTGTTTCTGAAAAAGAGCAACATTGTGCCGCTCAAAAGTAAATTGTCCTTTGGACATTGATTCAACATATTTGACTCAGAGCCAACTGTCTCTTACCTGAGACCCAAAATTAGAATATATTTAGGTCCTCTAACTTATATATGTATAGCCTTTTGATTCTTAACATATGAATTATGATTAACAATTTTTTGATTCTTAACATATGAAAATTTATTTGTGTTGCTCGGATTTCAAACTCTAAAGCAATGATTCTCAAACTTTTTGCTCACGGTACATTATTTATCGCCGAGAATATAGTGACACTATGGAAGACTCGGGCATGCGCAGTTTGTCTTCAACTGTCAACATTACTAGCTACACTCCGCACAATATATCAGTTGAACTACACAAAAATATTCACATTAATATACAAAAAGGAGAATGAAAATTAACCTAAAATTATCTGTTGTTGAACAATAAAATTTTAAAGTTTATCTTTCAAACTATTTGATTCCCAGATAATAATTGCCCTAACAAATACACAGATAACTTCAAAAATAGGCATTTCTTTTGAGACTATTGTAAACGCAGAGCTGTTCCGTTCAAGTTTTGACTTGTATTGAGACAGTGCAAGTCGTACGTGTTATGGGAACTTTTTGCGTTAATTTTGGTTTTAACATTTAATACGATAAGGTTTTGATTAAACGGAAAACATTAAATCAAGAATCAGTGTCAGAAGGTAGCAACAAATTGGTTTATAAATTTTCTTTTATCTAAAATATCATCCGAAATTCGCTTCATGCACTTTGAGAACCACTGCTCTAAAATATACGATATTTCACACTCCCGTCGCAAACTGTAATTTGGCATATATTGCATTACGATTAGTAAACTATATTGACCCATAAAATTATGTCCACTTCTTTCTTACACTAAAAGATTTTTTTTTATTTTAACGGTCAATATAATTTATCGAGATTTATCGTTCTGTACCTCAAAGATAATTTATGGCGAGTGTAAGTTTTGAAAAAAAAATGTACGTACTAATAATGTGCAAAGAAAAGGAAAAGCATTATTTATATTTTGATGCATTATCTCATATATACGAAGAAAGTTTATGTGTTATGTGTTTATCTATTCGCTTCTTTACTATCCTGTATTCACTAATCGAAAATGTTAATTTCAATTATTAAAACGATACTAAGCAGCTCAGATAGTATTAAGCATTAATTTAATTCAGCAGTGTTAAATCAGTTATACAAATATAGTTACTACTTTACTTCCTGTTAGCTGTCTAAACGAAGGTCGGATAATCAATGGTATAAGCCTTGAACGTCTCCGTCTATTCGGTTAACACATAGATATTATAATTATACTCGTGAAAAATAACTCCTGAGCTAAAGTATATTCAACTAATAACAGACATTTTATTCCCCACTAAATCCCAATACAGTAAATATTCCCCAATATATTTCCATTTCTTATCAATGCGATTTTTCGGACGTCCGCACTTATTGCGGTGCAACCAATCTTCTGAACTTAGAACGCCTGACAAACAACAAGGATATAGATTTAAAAAATAGAACAAGTATGCGCTACATATATTCACTACGGCATACACACATAAACTACATTACTAGATAAATAAGATATTGAAAATCAGGCCTACCTTGATTATTTGAGGATATGAAAAGGACGACTCCGAGGACGAGGAAGGTGCAGTTTTAAGCAGTTTTAACTTCACAGAGGCATGGATCCTTTTCCAACGTTAGCGCATTTTTCATTGTTTCGTAATGATTTGTTCTGTTGCGTACAAAATTCTACGACTTGATTGCTTACGAATAACAATAGTGAAGTCAACGCAACAAATATATTCGTTATTTACAATGTATTATCCCCGTTGCCAATGGTATGCGCAGAAACTTTCAGTGGGAATTATGGTGTTTTTGGTAAATTATACAATAAATAAATAATAATTTATAAAAATAAATAAATAAATAATAGAATGTTGCCTTCATTTATTATAGATGTTGCGAGGTCCGACACATTCAGCGAAAGATATAAAGTCACATTCTGGAAGCAAATCTTCGTCCGATGGTTGGTTTAACTTGTGGAGCGCTCTGGGATGTCTCTAGAGAGTCGCGGGTTCCAATTCCGTATTAATGTCAATTATTATTTTGAAAAATAATCATTTATTAAATTACACTACAGGAAAAAATATTAACACCTGGAAAGATTAATGCCATTTTAGTGAAACGCAGGCAGCCGTTAGCATACTGATATGTACAATTGGTTACATTACCAAAAAATATGAATAATTATACCAATTTACTTACCCGGTAAAGTGGTATAATTTGTATGATGTTGATCCGTCCCACGCAGCAATGCATTCATGAACATGGCGGGGAAGGCTATCGTAATGCTCTGTAATGTCCTAAAGAGGGATAGAACGCCAAATAGCGCGAAGTAGCTGTTCGATTTCAGCGTCAGTGGTTGGCGCAACTCTTGGGTGTTGTTGGAGCTGTCGGCCCATAATGTCCCAGACGTGTTAAATAGGTGAAAGGTCTGTCGAGCGTCCTGCTCATGGTAGTACCTAAATGATTTGCTCATGTAGGTACTGCAGACTAATGCGGGCTGTGTGGGGACGGACGTTATCTTGCTTTTTTTTTTAAAATCATTTATTTATTGAGACAAATTGAAATGAATCATTCCTTATTTACAGATGTCCTGCAAAGCTAGCAGCTTCTCTGCAGGAGAGAATACTACATTGGCATTAAACATAATATCTCCTTTCTTCCTTTATCTGCTAATCTTAATACAATTATATCACATTGCATTTACTATGTGCTATCTTACTATTTCAGTTTAGAATTTCGACATTCAATAATATGCTCTCTTTACAAATTTTCTTACCTTTTTTCATTTAGAATATTTCAAAATAAGAATCGGATTTTTTTGTTTACATTCAGCATCACATAACTTGTCTGTAGGTATTAATATTAATTATCTATTTTTTAATAAATCTGTTTAATTCGTGTTTTATTTCTCTGAATGAATTTACGGCTAGCAGTTCCCTTGGTAATTGATTGAAAATGTATGGAATTTGTAGCCGCTTGTGCATTCACGCTTGTGCAAGGCAAAAATATCTGCCATAAGACGACTATTAAATACTTGGGGATCAGTCTGGATGAGAAGATGAGCTGGATCCCACACTTGCAGGATCTCAAAGCAAAATGCACAAATGTTAGGTGTAAACTGGGGCGAATGGCTCGTGTCACATGGGGACTCAGAAGCTAAGTCCTCAAAGAAATTTTTCTCAGGGCACGGAGCGGGTCCTGAACTATAGGGCAGGCGCCTGGTAGCGCCCGACGGACTATTCCATAATGTATAGAACGCTGATTGCAGCCCAACAACCAGATTTACTGCGAATCACCAGGGCCTATAGGACCACATCTACGGATGCCCTCTTGGTGTTAGCAGGGATTCCTCCGTTATTTTTGATGGTTGGTAAAGAAGCGACCATTTTTAGAATCCTTCAGGTTAAGGAGAAAGCAATATTCCTCGGAGTTCAGTATGACCCTGAGGATTATGAGATGAATACCGCTAAGTGGGAACTCCATCCCACAAGAAGACTATGTGTGTCCTGTTCCACGGAGTTACCATTAGGATTAGGAACCGAGATATACACCGACGGTTCCAAGAGCGAGGATGGTATGGGCTTAGCCTTCACTCTCTACAATCAAGGAGTATAATATATATGACTTGAGTATGACTATAATAGGAAGGTATCAAATAATGGCTCAGCCTTCCAAGCGGAGCTGCTCGCCATCAGAGAGGCCCTAAATGACGGCGGTCATGATAGCGACATCCGGCTGTACATGGACAGCCAGACAGCTCTGCAAGCTCTTGAAGATGCAACCAAGAGGCATCAATTAGTTAATGAAATCAAGTGCATCCTGGGCAATCAGAACATGCCTAGAGTATCCTTGTCCTGGATCAAGGCACATGTAGGTCATGAAGGGAACGAGCGGGCAGACCAACTGGCCCGCTCAGCAGGTAATAACACTCAGCCTGTACTAGCGGTAAAGACTTCTAAAATTACTCTGAAGTCTATACTATGTCGAAGAGTACTTACTGAGTGGCAGAGCCTCTGTGATATGACTGAGAATGGTCTTCAAACAAAGACATTCTTAAAAAGGGTCAGTCTATCTCTGATGTCCTCTGACCACTATTTGACCCCCACAGTTACTGCGACTGTGGGGCTCCAGATGCAAATGTCGGGCACTATATCCTCAGGTGCCCGATTACGGAAGGGTGCGCTAACGAATTCAGGGGCTCCCAGGCGATCAATGAGGCAGCAGGCGAGCTGGTCTCAGTGTCCATTGAGAGTGCCCGTGTCAGGGCACACTTGAGGGACATAGGCTGACTTGTCTGCCGGCTCCGGGATTCTCTTCTTTGAGACCAGGAGCTGCTTTCACTCTGCTACTTATCTTCCGTTTTCACCCGGGCTGCACTCTGCACCCCCTTTAACACCACCAATATTCCAAGTCCTTACTGGTCTCCTTTGAGACAAACTTCATCTTCTACTTCCAGGCTTCTCTTGCCAAGCACATGTAGTGTCTTGAGACGGAATACGTGCTTTCCGCATGGGGGGCGGGTCCTTCGAGACCCACCCCCCATCCCGAAATAAAGAGAAGTGTGTGTATCTAGCAGTGGGACCGCTGAGGCTCGTTCCACACAAATCTAACGGAAGAGTCAACAGGGGTTAATTTGGAAACCATTCTGGCCAAGCTATTGCCCATTGTTCTAAACGGACAATAGATTGGCCTCAATGGTTCCAAAATTGAATTGTTCTAAATCAAACTATAAAGAAATTCTCTCAGCAGAATGTTCTTCATAAGATGAAAAATGTCAAGGTGCACCACAACCCCATTTTCTTGAGACGAACACCATATTTTGTGTTTTTCTAACAACATTTTCCTCACCACTCCAGAATCCTCTCTGAAAGTTGATATGCTTCAAAGCGCATGGATTGGATTGGATTGTTTCACCTCTGAGCGACACTTTTTTGCGCATGGATGAAGCCCAATTATTAAGCTGATATTCCCCGTATAAGAAATGGTGCTTAAGTAGTTGTTACATTAAAAGCTACTATATTTGGTGACTTTCTAAGAGAATCAGTAAAAAGATACGTTCATTGTATCATGAATTATAACTGTTTAATTTTATGACATTATTTTCTGTACACTCTGTATAATGACAGAATTGAGATTATTTTCTGCTGATTTCAAATTACCACGTTTTGATATTCTTGCATTTCAAATTAGGCTACAATTGCATCGCATATATTGGGTCTGCGTGTGAGAGGATTTGTTTTCTACTTTCAGAATCCTCAGTAATGTAACGGAACAAAAACATTCTGAAAGTTGATATCTATGTTATGGATTTTTCTAAACCTTTTTAAACACATTTAAGACGTAGGGGGAATTGTTATACTACAAAGCAATTGCAGCTTCTTGACCCACTTTCTCCCTCCTAGATCAAGTCAATTACCTCTCTCCCATCTTTTTTTCCTAAATCCGGGCCTGGTCTGGTAAACATAACTTTTTTTTTTATCAGTATGGAACAAGATTGAGAGTTAAATGTCTAATGTAGATCAACAGGTAAAAAATGCTAGTGCTTTCACAATTCTGGGAACGTATCATATATTTTCTTTTTTGTTTTTGCCATATTACAATAGCCGTCCCATGGCCGAATGGTTAGCGCGCTTGGCCACTGATCTAAGGGACCTGGGTTCGAGCCCCTGGTAAGGCATGGCTGTTTGTATCGTTTTTCTGCTGAGGTCCTGCCATTCTCTCAGATCTTCTACTATGGCATATAAACTGACAGGCTTCTGTCAGACCTCTGTGGCAAACAGCTGCTTGAGGGGGTATTTATTTTTTTTTATTTTATATTACAATTGCTGGAAGAATTGCCGATTCGTGTTTCCCTTCGACTATATGCTGACTCATAGTGGAGTTTTTTTTATGATTACAGCACTCACTGCAACGTTTAACAGATATCTGCCAGATGGTTTAGTGAAAAGCTCTGACGCCACGTCAAGGCACCATCCATGTCAGAGTGTTTTGCTCTAACCTGGAGAAAACCCCTCCACACATAGGCAGCTAGTGTGGAAGGAAAAAGAGGGCTTCAAGCACCATAAAATATCCATTAAAGTGTGAATCATAATTATCTGTTAAGTGAATTTAATGGGAATATTTTATGGCCTCTTCCGCAAGATCTAATATAAAAAAGAGAAAATATTAGACCTTGCTCCAGGAGTCAAAAAACCTCCACCAGCACCTTCGCTTCTCGGCAAGCGATGTCCACTACAGCTTTCGCCACTAGTGGCTGGAGATCAGGAAGGTCTACTTAGTCACCGCAATGAATGGACCGAAAACGAGCATTCCACACTAATTTAAAAGTGCGCTATTGGTTGTCCAGTGTGAAGAGGACATACTGAACAACCTAACAGCTGTCTAGTAGGTTTTCTTCCCCCTACCTTCTCCGAGTCCTTGTCACGTGGTCATTTAGCTCATTGTGTATAAAACGTACCTCTCAGAAGTAAGTTAAACCATGAATTTACACACTATATGAAACCTATTTACTAATTTTCAAAGATATGGCCCGAAGCCATGTTTTCCGTTCCTAGAACATGACAAATTTCAAATTCCTGTTTCCTGTTTTCCGTTCCTAGAACATGACAAATCAGCAAGGCTAATTTACTTGAGAAAGTTACACATGAAACAGTATTTTCAATATAAATGTTGATATGCTTTTTTTCGATGCATTAAAACTGAAATCAATTATAATTTTCTTTTTTTGTTAGAGAGCTATTTTTTCCAAATCATTTTAAAACTCTTCCATGCAATCAACCTCTTGGCGGCATTTTCTCTTTACACAAGCGGGGCTAAATGACCAAGTCATAATAAGATGTCTCCACCACGATAGCTTCCCCAATTGAAAAGTTAGGATTTTCTGCTGATTGGCTGACTAAATTCAAAATTTGACCATCACAGATGTGAATAAATTTGGCAAATAGATTTAGAAGGAAATTTCACTGAAATGTTTGGTTTTAGAATTTAAACAACGCTCAAAATTCGAAAAGACCTCTCACTACACCTCAATGATTAAAAATCCAGACTAGCATGTTTTATCAGGAAGGTCTCGCTCCAAAGGACAGGTCCTTTCCCTGCTGTTTTACAGCAGTAATGACTTTTATCGAAGGTTCTCTAGAGAGTGAATGGTGGTTAATAGCAATTCCCACAAGATGTAGTGCTGTCTTGAATAGCGGAGCATCGGGTCTTGCCTTATAATACTACAATTGTCCCTCTGGTTCTCTGATCAAGGACAGTAAACTCGTATGGATCCCGAGGCTTTCCAAGATCCCAATGCAAACTTATAACCGAGAACGTTCTTTTATACCCGAATTTAGGAAGAAGTTTCATTGTCTACCAATGCATCTGACATAGCTATCACTGACCTACTGGAACAAGAAACATACTGAGGTTTTTATCAACCTGTGGCATATGCCCGGGATTTGAAAAGTGTTCTTCGAGACTATATAGAGTCCTTCAACAAGTAACCGAGGTGAATTACAAGTTAGGATTGGTCATCAACCTTGAACGATATAGATTTACCACGCTGACCGACTCACTGAGCTTCAAACACTCAAAACCCACTGGTAGAGCCAGAACAGCCTGATGGTCAGGCCGAGTAGCCTGTACCCTGAAAGACCTGACAATGACTTCAATAGTGGCATTCCCGTATTAATGGAAGACCCTAGATATGACCCACTCATCCTAACTCTCCTAGAGTGTCCATTTCTACACGAGAATTCGGAGACTACAACTTAGGGTGCAAGAGTCTTCTTTTCCCTCGATGGTATTGTGGAAAAACTAATATGAAGTGAAGGATCTGTGAGCTGTTTGAAGCCGTAAGGCCCACACTAAATTAACTGACAGATGTGTCTGTGAAAAAAAAAACACTTTCCTTACTGAGGGTGGTTAATGTTAAACATTGTAGTGTGACTAGACGAAAGAAAAAATCTGCTCTGCTTCCCTAGATTTGGGTCATGCAGTTCCTCCCATCGTAAGCTAGTATGTCTCGAAAGAGACCAAACCTGGGAAGTGTGTACCTCTCCCCAATACCCCACTTCGCTTAGGACCTGTTTTTCGATTACCCTGTTCTATTTCCTGAATGTTGATAAGTATGGCGAGCCCACATTTCTGAAATATAAACGCGATGTATTTTTAAGATTCTATACCTCCTATCATTGTTGTTTCCTCCTCCCCTCCACTGACCTTATTTTATCCCTCAGCCTTTACTTCTCAGCACTCACGCCAAATGAGGAAGAAGCTCTCCAGGACATAGTTTCTAGAACTTTCTTCACAGGTTGATGACCTCTCTGAAAATAAAACAAATGAATCATAGCAGGCTGATGCCTGTCCAGCTGCATAAGCGACTCAGAACTGTCCAATGGGCTGTAATCACGTTCTGCCAAGGTGACCCACCCCACCAAGGCCACCTTGATACATCACGCCTGGACAGCCTTGAGAAAAAGGAGGGAAGAAATGATGGAAATTAATTATGCTAAAAATTCAAATAATATAATTTCTTTAAAATTTAAGTTAAAGCTTTTTTTTAAACTAGTTAAAGTTACATTATTTTGCCACTAAGATTTTATTTTAATAATTAAATATATTTTAAAATTAGTCAAATTTTTAAAAACAAGAAACTACCAGTTAAGTTTTTAGAAATATTAATATAATTGAAATTCTTACTTTTTACTTAATAAATTATGTTTTCAAATATTGCAACGTTCAGGCTTTTTGTATCTAGTAGATGGCCTTGCTCCTATCCTGTGAAGTGGTCCAACAAAGGAAAAAGGACGTCTTCCTTTTTCGACATTCGCAGTTTTTCGCAGTTCGCAGTTTTTCGACATTTCGACATTCTTCATCGCAGTTCTCTGAGTCTGCTCTTTGCCCTTGAGATATTATGAAACAGCGCAGTTTTCTCACTCGCTCATGAAGAGTTCCGCATGTAAGACCAAATGCAAGTGACCTGTGGCCTAGAGATAATCGACGGAATGAGCACGTCTTACATTTGACTCACCACACCAGGAACAAATGAGGAGGAGACAAACTTGACAGACAGAACTGACTGATTAAGTTATCCTGGGTTACTGAAGGGTGAACGGATCGAGCCATATTAGAACACTTTGCAACCCTTGTGCAGAGGAGAATGAGTGTACTTCATTCTCCTCTGCACTGAAAAGGAGACCAAAACAAATATAATGACTGTACGTCATTATATCTGTTTTCTCCTTTTCCAACTTCAAAAGTCGTGGACTGCACTAAAAGTCCTGCTTCAAAACCTGGGTTAGTCGTGGACTGGAAACATTACTTAGGCAACAACAAAAAATAATATATTTCATTCATCTATTAAAATATTAATTTTGAAGTGTAGTGCCAAATCTGCTCTAGGGCACATTGGGGGAAACCTTTTGTTCCTCACCACTAAGGTCCTCGTCACTGCCTGAAAAGGAGAAAACAGATATAATGACGTACAGTCATTATATCTGTTTTGGTCTCCTTTTCAGTGCAGAGGAGAATGAGGTACACTCATTCTCTTCTGCACAAGGGTTGCAAAGTGTTTTAATATGACTCGATCCGTTCACCCTTCAGTAACCCAGGATAACTTAATCAGTCTGTTCTCTCTGTCAAGTGTGTCTAGCATTGTTGAGTAAATTCTTAATCGATAAATGTGTTCTCCTGGAAAGTTTATTATGTTGATATTTTTCATGTATGTATTTTCTGGTTAAACCATCAGGGATAATGTGCGAAACGGCTCTCTACATAGTGTAAATACCTGTTTCCCCATCGCGATTTATTGCAGCTACTGGCCACCTTAAGCTAAATGGTGATTGCGGTCCCTGTGGATAAGACAATGCAATTTCCCACTTGAATTCCTTTTGTATTGCTTACTCCTGACGCCTACACTTTAATCAACCGGAGTTGTTAGTCGCAGACTAAAAACATTACTTTTAAAACACAAAAATAATGTTTCATTTATCTATTAAAATATAAAAGAAGTAGATCAGTGTTGCCGAAATTAGTCTCTCGACCATCACTTTGTACCAACAAATTTTCAAATACATCATTTGAAACATTAGTTAAACAATTTTGCTCTTTCCGAAATTTCCAGTTTTAGAGGGCCTTTTAAAAGTGTATTGCGATTTGAAAATGAGAATCGTAATATTTTTCAATCTGTATTCAACCAAAGGATAATTTTAATTTTTAAGGGGAAAAATGTTGAATTTTTTAGATGAACAGATGAAGCAACAGACAAAAACTAATGGAAGACTGAGAAATTGAAAATATTAGCTCTTTTGGTTTTGGAAAAACAGCTAAATAGTTCGAATCCTCATTTCGCAAAAACTATATATTTTAAGCATTTTAAAGTATTTTCAGGATATATAGCATATTAAAAAACAAATGTTTACAAGTTATCATTGTCAGTCATTGACATCTATCTTGGAATTGATTGCATACAATTTATTTTAAATTTGAGAGTTTTTTGCCTTATAAACTGTTAGCCACCAGTTAAATAATTAGTTGCAGTTCCTAAATAATTTGTAATGTGCTTTAGCTAAGCATACGTTTGTCATAACCACCTACTCCAGCTCTTGTTTCTGCTCTCTGCAGGAACTCGAATATTCGAAATCCGAAACAGCCAATTGGGACCAAATAGTAATCATTTTCAACATTACTAGACTATTCTTTAGTCCTTTACGTGTCATATTATAATAAAAGCCTGCAGCTAATGCGGACGGATAACCATGGGTTTATCAGCCGATATCCGCAAAAGCACTTGGCTGATAAATGATTACTGGTGATTTAGAGAGCTGATAATACCGTGGTAAGAAATTTATTTTAATGCAGGTGCGATCTGCAGCAGCGTGAACACATGTAACTTTATTATTGATGGCTTCCATGAATAAAAAATTACTTTAGATAGAAAAGAAAATAATTATTTGAAAATTCAATGAGGATGTTCATTTTAAAAAGAGAGTATCATTGGAAAATGCCACAAATGAAAAACTTTATTTTATATGAAAGAAGCGACCTTTTTTCTGACAAAGCAGGATTTAAGTTCAAAATATTATTTGAGTGTTGGTAGAAAATAGGTATTAAATATGCGAAACTTTCAGTCGAATAAATTACGAAGTTCTCATAGGGAGATGTAGGAGTTACAGGGTGATTAAAATGGAGTATCTTCCTTTAATCACGGATAACTTTATTTAAAATAGCAAAATTTATTCAGAAAATTTTTCAAAATTTGATCTTGCTAAATTTTATCAAATTTAGTAAGGCTTATTTAGTAATTTTATCAAATTTAGTAAGGCTTATTTTGCAGAATATATTGTTTAGTTTGCAGGACAGACAGTAATGTGTGAATCCTGACAGAATAGACGGTGATGAGCGAGAATTGTGCAGAATAGTCGGTAAGGAGCTAAAGTCAGCAGAATAAACAATGATGAGCTAATGTCAGCAGAATAAACAATGATGAGCTAATGTCAGCAGAATATACAATGATGAGCGAATACCGTCAGAATAGGCAGTGATGAATGAGTACCGAAAGAATAGACAGAAAAAAATGGAGGGAAAAGAAGCAGAGAGTTTTCCTTGATGTGATTCACCAGAGGCTGTTGTTAGAGTCAAAAGAGAGTTAAATGAGTTCCTAACATAAGTTTGTTACATTTAGAACTCTTTTGATTGTAGTAGAGACATCTGATTAAGTCAAAAAATGTTTCCTTATTGAGCAGATATTGATGTAGAAAGGTAAATTTGATGCTTACGAAAGCATATCACGTATTAAAGTCTATGATGCTATGAAAATATATAAAGTTTGTACACACAAAATTATAACCTAGACAAATGAGAAATATCAGCGTCCGTAAGTTCAGCTCGTCTCAGGTAGTTATGTCTTTGTTGCACTTTATTTAAGTAACTTATTTTCACCTAATTTTTAGTGCATGTTATTTCCTAATATTTGGGTCCCTAAAGCAAACCTGGACTTTTGAAACACGTATGTTAGATATAGAGAGATCAAATATTTTATATCAGTATTCGAAGAATATTATGAAAGATAGGATTATGCACAGAATAACTGGCACATATGGGCGATCAATACCACTGTTTGCAGCGCCACCTCTAGCAGCGGGTCGTAAGTCTCATTTTCCTATTAAGTTTCAAACTGTATGAATTTATTGTTTTTCAGTCTGCTATTATTACTTTCCTTATATAGCCTAAACAAAAAGATGTAAAATATTAAACTATATTTGTTAAGATAATATAAGATTATTATAAAATAAGATCTAAATTTAATGATTGAATTAAAAAAAATAACTACTTGTTTATTTTAGAATAAAAAATTGGTTAAGTCGGTATTCAGTAGAGGCTCATGAATTGATTTTGTGCTACAATGACCTGATCATATATGTAAGTCGTCTATCTGGGCTACTTTATCTGTGGATGATGAAACCTTCCGAATGATACAAATGAAAGTAAACTCCGCATTTTTATATAATATATATATTGTCTTGCATCATTATTACAGATAAGCATTTGCAAATTAGTAAGTAAAACTGACACAATAAGGACAGCACCATGTATATTTTAAACAATTAGTAGAAATAATTATTCAAAACCGAGGTTTGTCTCTTTTAAGCCATACTTATTTCCTATGCCAAATATTTAATTATGAACTACTCACTGTTTCGATAACATTTGCATGAATTTTTATATGTATTAAAATATATTATCAACTTATACTGTTCAATGTGCAATAATATGCTTTAACAAACAAGTTAACAAAAAATTCACATTAAACTATTAATAATAATAATAATTAAATGACATGAAACTAAGATTACCGTAATTAAAATATCTAGTACGGATTTTTCTCCTTTAGATATACACGTAATTTAAAACGCTATTCCACTGCATATCGCTTACACTAAAATGTTTACGAAATAGTCATTTTTAAACAAAAATAAACCTAATTTTTACACTTTACCTGCAGATTTGGATACCCAGCTCTACATCTTGTTTGTCCCGAAATATAATTTCTTGCATTAAGTGAAATGATTGCAGAGAAACTGTAAGAAACAAAAAATCAAACTTTTAATATTCCTTTATTTCATGAGAAATATTCAATAGTCACGCAACAACTCTCTGTTGATAACAATTACGTTGTTCAAAATTTTGAAAAGCGTCATAAACTATTGTACTCTGATTGCAGTAAATGTAAAAATTAAATTAATATTCATAAATAAACATTCAAATGTTGAACATAATTTTTTAAAGTCATTGCGCGTAAGCGTTAATAAAAAGTCACCATTTGAAGGCAGATAAGGTCTACTTCCATTTGCAAAAAAAAAAAACAACATATAAAATAAAGCCTATAATAATTAAAGAAAGAAAACATTAGAAAGAGATGAGAAAGTTTTACTTGTAACCAAAGGAAAAATAAATTCGCAGATGTAACCGTTAATTTTATAAACATACGCTACAGGAAAAAGGCTTTTTTTTTTCAGTTATGACCTTTTATATCAAACGAACTGCAATATTTCTCTATTTCAATATATGTAGGTTATAAAGTTGTGCATAGTAATAAGAGATAATGATTAAATTTCACAGTCTTATTTCTTATAATTTTATGTAAGTGCCGAATGTTATATAAACTGAGTATTATACATATAAATATCAACATTAAAATATTTTCACAGGACAATTCTCTTGATATTCTTCGCGTTTTAATGCACTCTGAAGGTACTATTATTAGATTAATTTCAAATATACTACAGTAGCACTGTTTCACTGCTAAAAGAAGACAAAATTCTTGTTTCCCGAAATATAAATTGGTTTAATATTTAATAGAATGCTAGTGCAATTAACTCTCTACTCTCGTTTTCTGACTATACGGCAGTAAGACCAAAATGATTCAAGGGAAAAATTTATTTGTTTCTCTGAATTTTATGTTAATTTATTTTGTTATTGATGTGTATTATTTCCTTACTTTTTCGACGTTGGTGGGACCCAAATCGGGAAAGTACAGATTACTAGATAACCCCCAGCCATCAACTTCCACACTATTTCATAACAAGGCAGCGTTTCTTGTTAAAATTTCACATCAGTTTTGATTATATTATTTGAGTTCTTCATGCTTGAAAAAGTAATTACAGTGATCCCTCGATTTGCATGGGTTTTATTGCTCAGTCACGTGTTACCAAAATTTTAGAATGCCTGGTAAGAGTTTCACTGCTACACACTTTTCCAATTGCCAAAAACGTTTTCTTTTGAAATAAAATGGATTTGCTGACACAAACACCAAAGAGGATTATAGAGAGGCGAATACATCATTTAGATCTGTGTACAATGCTGTCTTCTTACGTTGCGAAGCCGAGAGCTTAAACATATATGTTTGATGGTGTGTTTCTCAGGAGATTTTAAAGAAACAAATTCCTAATACGTTAAATCACTTTTATCTATTATGTTAGATGATCAGTCAGTAAATTTTAATAATTTGTGCAAATCAAAATATTTTATGACACCATTAATTTCAGCTGATGAGATTTTAAAGGGGGCGGCATATCATTGTGTTGTCAGAAGCTGGACTGCTATTTCTGTGGGACGTGATGCCCGAACGATTGGATACTGTCAATAACCATGGGTACCAAGTTGTCTCTAAGGCTCAGATGGCATCAGAAGACAGTTCAAATAGATGGTTGGAGAGTCCTGCTATAAAAGACACGTGACATGTCAATCACAAGCCACCAGGTATCAACATTGCAAATTTCTCTCTCTCTGCGCCTGTTTCGAGGAGCACAATTTGAAGATGACGGAGAATCGGGGCCGCATTTTCATTGTCCATTGGCTCGTTTATCTCTAATGTCATCTCATAGACGTGTGCGTTTGCTGTGGTGCAGGGAAAGAGCAGCTTGGGGAAAATACAAGTATTGTATTGTTCTAAGTAACAAATCGTGTTTCTGTTTGGGATTCAGTTACGGATGTATTTGCATCTGGAGACATGCTGGGGACAACGGTAATCCAGTCTGTACAAGGGAGCATCAAACCTTATCAATATTCATAGTCATTATGTACTGCTGTGGGATTTAGTTACAGTTTCCTTTCACATCTGATTGCGCTTTGAAGGTAAGACCGTAATTATAATGGCATCATTCTGGGGTCAATGATTCTTGTTTTTCTACGTTCCATTCCAACATTTATTTTCAGTATGACAATTCCTGTCCACATATTCCATTATGTCGATAACATTCCTTGGCATCAACGTTCCCCATATCAGTCTCCCTTCGAAAACGTTTGATATATGATGGACCGTTTACTACCCATTTAAAATCGGTATCTTCTAACACAGGCGAACAGTCAAGGCCACCTCGATACAATAGGCCTGGATAATAGTGAGAGAAAACCTAATTTTCAAAAATATAGCAGTAATCACTGTAAATAACTGTAAATCTGAATGTAAAGGCTTCCATCATCCCAAATGTGAAGCAAACTTTAGGAGATTTCCAAAAGAGCGATAAAGAAAATGGAAGTGCCCAAAATTTATTTCGCCTGCAAATATTGTGATACCTTCTCAACCTAGAGAGAATCAAAATTTCAATAAGGAACCTAAAGCAGACAACATAGGTAAAGCTTTAGCTGTTATTAGTATTGACATAAAAGACATTAAGGATCCATAGATTTTAACCATAGTCAAATGAAAGAAATCATGATAGCTCTTAATCAATTAAAAGAAGAAATTCATCAGTTAAAACAGGATAACTTAGCTCTTGTTAAAGAAAATAGCATTATTACGCAACAACTGAAGGAACTAAAGGATGATATGACTGAAATGGAGCTGATATCAAAGAGTTCAAATGTGGAGATTGCAGGTATCCCCGAAGGAAATGTTTAACAAGAAAAACAAAAAAAAAGTTAAAAAAGAAAATATTTTAAATATTGTTCATCTAGTCTCAAGCCTTCTTGACTGTGATGGATGAAATTGAAGTGGTTCATAGGATTTCAACTTTGAACAAAAATAAAATAAAGACTATAATAATTAAATTTAAAATTAGTCAAATAAGAGTAAAGTGGATTCAAAGTGCAAATATCAAAAGTGTAAAAGCTAATATGATTCACAATTTTAAAGAAACGAAGGTATTTGTAAATGTACGCCTCACTAGACACCCTACGTAATTATTTTACATACTTAAGCAGTTCTAGTTATCTCTGGGATATCAGTCTTCTTGGATCAAGGAAGGGAAATATTTTTAAGGAAGAATCAAAACACAAAAGTATGTAGAATAAGAAGTGAGGAGGACTTGACAAGTTTATAATGACCATTCATTTCAGTGACTCTAATTTGGATATTACAATAGAAGAATTTTTTTACCTTTGTGTTAGAAAATAAAGACATCATAAAAAATTTATATATGAAAGGAAGTCAAAGAAATATTTTTTTTCATTTTAATATAAGAAGCATCAGGCAAAATTTTTCTGAACTTATGGTGATACTATGTGGTCTTATGCAAAATTTGTGTTAAATTCCCTTGAAAAAAACATGGATAAATAGAGAAGAGACTGAAATATATCCGATTAAAAACTTTGACATGTGGTTTTAATGTAGAAATTCTAATAGATCAGGTGGAATAATTTTATATGTAAGAAATTGCTTTCATTTCCAACAGAAAACCTTTGAAATGCTTGGTGCAGAAGGTATTCATATTTATGATTCAGTTTTAAATATTTCATTCATTGTAATTCATAGAGCTCATAGTTATTCAATTGAAGTGTTTAACAATTAATTAACTAATTACTTAAGAAATATATGTATATATGTCAAAAATAAAGTTTTGGTGGGAGACTTAAATATTAATTTGTTATTAGACGCAAAAAATGCAAATTATTATTTAAACACATTAAATAATTTTGAAGAGTTTATAAATTTACCAACTAAAGTGCCAATTTCCATCATGCCACACTTTTCCAAAGTTATCGGAAAAGTAGATTTATATATACACAGTATATCTCTAATAATATACATTTCTTTGTAAGTTAGCTGGGTATTTGTACTTGATCAACACTTACCACCAGATGTTCTAGCTTAGATATTTCGTTTACAACATCACTCGAGGTGTTACATTTAGCGACCTCTAACGATGTAAATTAAAGTCTTTTGAAACCTATGAATCTTCATATTTCGTTAGTAACTAATCAACTCAAAACGATATTTTCATTAATCTCTTAAAGCAAAAAGTTGCGTCCCCCAGGAATGAAGGGACAAATTGTTGCATCCAATCTAAACCCCTTGATCATCATATTTCACCACTAGTCATACTTCTAGCACAAATAGATCGTTTGCAATATACCTTAAATGTTTGAAATTTTCAAATTATCCCACCGTCAGAAATCGCAATTAAAACTTCAGAAAGATTAGAAAATTATGAATCGTAATAGTTTATTAATATCTATCCAACGCAAAAATAATTTTTAATTTATCTGTAAAACCAGAATTATCTCTAAAAAAACTGAGGACGAAATCATTGATAGTGAAATGTCAACAACCAACATTTCTAATTTCGAAATATAATTACATCGATTATAATATTCTTTTAAATGTTTGCCATTTTCAACTTTTTCACCTGATTACGGTTTTAACATTTAATACAGGTAAGACTCGACTTATTTAGTATTCACTAATAAATTACCACTTTGAAGTCGATTCAACACTTAGAGGAAAAATTGCCATGAGCCGGGTGGGATAGGAACCCACGACCTCCTGATAACATGTCAGCAAGGCAAGTAGAAAGCCGGGTGTGGCTAGATTGCCTGAAAAGCGCTTATATGTGACATAATGGAATGTTCATAGCGTTAATTAGAGGAGATATTCATCCGCGGCCGGTAGCTCAGTGGTTCAGAGCACCTGACATGTTGTCGTGGGTTCGTTTCCCACCCTGCTCAAGACAATGTTCCCTCTAAGTGTTGAATCGACTTCAAAGTGGTAATTTATTAGTGAATAATACAGATAAGTTTTTGATTAAACGGAAAAGGTTAAATGAAGAATCAGTGTCTGAAAGTAGGAACAAAATGGTTTATAAATTTCGTTTTATCTACAATATCATCCGAAATTTCGCTGCACACACTTTGAGAAACACTGCTCTAAAATATATGATATTTCACTGTCACATCGCAAGATGTCATTTGGCATAAATTGCATCACGATTGATAACTTATATTGACCCATAACATTAAAAAACCTCTTTTAGTGTAAGAAAGAAGTGTACATATTTTGAGGTACAGAACGATAGTCTCCACGCCAGAAGCTCCTAAACTCTAAAAAACAATATTGCCTCACTCAAAACACCGAATTTTTCAAACCATTTCGTACTCAACAGAGTTGCTTCCGTTCAAGTTGCAGCACCTAGGTTACAATTTGTCAGTCATAGGAAACTTTAAAACTAAATAAAATTAAATATGGTCAAAATACGTATGGTGAGTGTAAGTTATGAAAAATATTTGTACCTACTAATAATGTGCAATGAAAAGGAAAATTATTATTTATAGTTTAATGCATTATCTAATACATAAGATGAAAATTAGTTTGTCTGTTATGTGTTTGTATGTCCGCTTCTGTATCATCCTGTATTCACCGATCGAAAAGGTTATTTTGAATTACTAAAACGATACTAAGCAGCTCGGAGAGTTATTAACTTTTTTTTATTTAATTCGGCGGTGATAAATCGGTTATACAAATAGAGTTACTACTTTTCTTCCTATTAGCTGCCTAAACAAAGGCTGGATAACCAAAGGACCGAGTAGACGGAAAAGTAAAAAAGTAACCCGAGTAGACGGAAACGTTCAAGACTCAAGCCTTGAACTTTTCTGTCTACTCGGCTAACACATAGATATTATAATTAAATGTGTGAAAAATAACTCCTGTGATAAAGTATTTTCAACTAATAATATACATTTTATCCGCGTTCAACGCCCGACAAACAGCAAGAATATTGGCTAAACAAATAGAACAAGTATGTATTACATACTACATTCACTAAGGCATAAACACATAAACTCCCTGACTAGATAAATAGGATATTGAAAATCACGCCTACCTTGTTTAGATGAGAATATGAAATGGACGACGTGGAAGATGTCGTTGTAAGCATTTTTCACTGTTTCGTAATAATTTGTTCTGTTGCATGCAACAAGATTCTACGACTTGATTTGTTACGAATAACAATAGTGAAGTCAACGCAATGAATATCTTCATTATTTACAATGTATTATCCCCGTTGCCAATGGTATACGCAGAGACTCTCAGTAGGAATTGTAATGTTTTTGGTAAATAATATAATAAATATATAATAATATATAAAAAAAAAATAATAGAACGTTGCTTTCATTTATTATAGATGGCGCGAGGTCCAACACATTCAGCGAAAGATGTAAAGTTCACATTCTGAAATCAAATTATCGTCCGATGGTTGGTTTAACTTGTAGAGCGCTCTGGCATGTCTCTGGAGAATCGCGGGTTCGAATTCCGTACTGATGGCAATAATTCTCTCCCAAAATAATTATTTATTGAATTAGATTACAGGAAAAAAAATTGCAACACCTGGAAGGAATAATGCCATTTTATTGAAATGCAGGCAGCTGTCAGCATAGAATGAGATGTGCGATTGATTACATTATCGAAAAAAAAAAAATGTGGAAAATTACCACTTTACCTACTCGGTAAAATGGTATAATTAGTATGATGTTAAATGCATTCATGAACATGGAAGGGACGGCAATCGTACAGCTCTATATTGGCCTCTTGAGGGATAGAACGCCAAATAGGAAAAGTCGGTCGCCTGTGATTAAGTATCTACATGTCGGTAGAGTGCCAGACTCCTAATCCGCAGTTCCCAGGTTCGAATCCTATCTGGTTCAACGTTGAGATTTATATCCACAAAACTTACCTCTCTGCTCACGGTCAGTAGAGGACACCATGAGGATTGAAAACTGCCGTCCGTCTGAGGAGACGTTAAGTCATGGCTCCGTGTACACGAGACCCATACCCAGGCTGCCATCTGTCTCCTAACAGCTATCCAATGGGTTCCTTTTCCCCCAACCTTTTCTGAGACCTCGGGGTCCTTGTGACCTGGTCACTTAGTTCATTGTGTGAAAAAAAAATGCTGCTCGGAGGTAAAACAGATCAACACAAATACATATCAGTTTCAAAAATATATGTTTTCATACATTTCAGAAAAAATAGCATAATTAAAAAGCATTAAATGCTGGAAATTTATCGCAATTGACTATCACCTTCTGTTACTTATCAGAATATTAACAACTTAAATATTAAAAAATTCTGATAAGTCACAGATTTTTAAGGAGAAAACTGTAAAATTCACGGAATCGCAGAAAAATATGTAAATTTGCTAAAACTTTAAATGAAGCCTTGAAATTCGCAGAAATTTGATCCGCGAAAAACAGCTCTTGTAAACCAGACATTGCTTTGCCTGAGGTCAAAGGTGCACCAGTCTAAAAACACACAGGTAGGACTGGGGCAGAACAACTTTTGAACGAATGCCGAAAATATTAAATAATGAGGCGTGTTATTATACTTATGAGTGGCACTCTTTTCACACAGTGGGCTATGTGGACATGTCTCAAGGGTACAGTGGAAGTCGAATGAAGGGAATCCACTGAACAGATGTTAGGAGACAGACGGTAGCCTTCCATCAAGGCCATCCAGCGTGTTCTTCAATGTGCACAAGGTATAGCTCTCCAGCATACGGGGCCATGACCTTAAGTTAGATACGAAGGACAGCGTCATTTCCAAGCCCATCGGTGTCCCCTTTCTGACGAGGACTGGGTGAAGATTTAGAGGAGAGAAATGTCAAACCTGACACTGAAGGGACTCGAACCTCGGAACTACAGATTACGAGCCTAGCGAGCTACGACTGAGACACTCCAGCCTCATCTGGCAATGTGCAAAGGTTTAAGTGATTCATTAAAAGTGTTCATTTTTGAACCAAGTGACGTTAAAAATTTCATTAGAAATATATTAAATGTAATTTAATAATATAAACAAAATTACTATTCTTTTAAAAATAAATAACTACATGCTGAATTCTAATATCTTATAGCACGTAAATGTTGACTTTACATCAGTCATTTTTGTGATGCTGATTACCATGGAAAAAGAAAAGTGGTCAAGGAGAGGAATGGAGTTGTGTATCTCTCTGTGTGTATGTAAAGAGGGGGGGTTGCCTTGAGTTAGGTAGGAATAGCTGGTTTTCGAAAAATCAGTTAAAACCACAACGTTATGTAATTTATGACGATCCCCTTACTTTTGGGTTTTTCAAGTGCGTTGCATTTCAACAAAGAAAAATAATAAATAACAAATCACCAAAAACATAATTTTTGAAAAGATTAACCGATTCAAATAATTAATTAATAGATTTATCTCAAATAAATTTAAATTAATAAGAGATTTGTCAAAAAATAATTCTGGTTTACTCATATGGATTTTAAAATGATATGATAACTTTTCACTCTTTTTCGCCATTACATTTTCTGCTTCATTTAAAAGGAATTTCTTTTGTAATGATCAAAACTCTCTTCGAAGTTGACCTCTAGTAGGCAACGAAAGCATATATTATGGTCGACCCTAGTTTCAACATTTGTAGAAGGTCACTAATCAACTGCTCATGGAAAATGCCTTCGTCTTCTTATTCCTAGTAACCCTTTGACCTTTAGCAGTCAAATGAGATAGAAGCCTCATCTTTCGGAAATTAACAGAAATCCCGACAAAGTATAAAGTCACATTTCGTTCAAGGACAAAGATTTCTAATTCAGTAATAAAAGATCACAGGAAATATCCTGTTGACAAGAAACTCTTGAAACAATTAGCTGAAAGAATTTACTAATAAAATTGCTGCAGTGAAAAGTTATGCGTTTTGCAAGGGATCCGAATAATAAAAAATATTATAAGTAAAACTCCCACAAGTACGGTTCCAATTTGATTGAAAATGAAATACCAACCACAGAGTTTGTCACTCGAGAGGTTAAGGTTGGTGAATTTTGTTAAGTCGCGTTAGTGTGGGAACAGTCAGAGGTAGAGTTATGGAGCGATTAAATTATTATATTTATTTCTAAAGTTGGTGTGTTTTTTTTCTAATGACAAAATCATTTAATTTATTGCACTTTCACTTATAAGTATATATTACTACTTCCACTTACTTGGTATGCTGATTACTGTGCAAAGAGTGAAGTCTTAGAAAATGAAAAAAATGCTATGATAAGATGGGAACTGGTAGTAGCGTGGCGTTACGCAACGTCCTGTTTTCCTCGTAACTTCACATTCTCACGTTTAGTGGTTTTTAAAACATCGTTTCAAAAATGCTTGAAATATAAATATATTTGATGTTAGTTCCAATTATTAGCATTCACAAAGAAGGAGGAGGAGGAGGAAAGATCCTTTTGTTCCCCATTAAAAAGACTGTTGAAATTTAATTGAATGAGCATTACGTTCTTTCTAGACTTTTTGTTTTTTTGGGTGTCTTAAAATTCCTCCTCAGGCCAGGACCGTATCTAGGAGGGGAGGACAATGACGTCTTTCCCGTCCCCTTTTGAGAATGATAGTAACCGAAACGGAGGCCAAAATTATGAAAAGTATAATTTTAGAAGTACTTTTTAAATATCTTTTTTTCAAAGGCAACTACTAAATTCTTTTCTGTGGCATTTGACACTGATAGTTTCTTGTCAGACTATTATGGCACGGGGGCTGCTTGAGGAATATTTTATAGCTTTTTGTCACTAAAACGCAGCGGGAAATTGAATACCGGAATGGCGTTTCGAATTTATCTTTCCCTGCCATTTGAATAGCTTCCCTCCCGCTTCCTTATTCTTTTTTTCTAAATCTGCGCCTGACCCATTTTATGTTTTTGGTTTTTTCAAGTCTGTTACATCTCAATAACAAAAATAACTAATAAACGCAAATAACACAAGTGATTAATTCATAATTAAAATATGATTATAATCATATAGGACTCTGGATCTAGGAACGGGGGAGGTGGCCATGCACTCCCCCTCTCCCTCCTTTAATAATGCTAGTAAGGGTAAAAGGGCAAAAATTATTAAACATTTATTTTTGATGCATTTCCAATAAGTTTCTTTAAATACGTCTAACACGGAGAAAATATTGTTGCGGATTTCAAAAATGGATAGCCGCTGAGCGTGAGTATTAAAAGCTATATTTCAAAACCAAATTCAATACAAGGTAAATTGTTACAAAGGAAATATGGATGAAATATCTTATTAACAAATCAACTATTAACATGCACAAGTCATCAATCTTCCTGCGTAGAGCACACAACATCAGCTCTGTGTATTTTACTAAATACTACCTTTTACTTGTTTACCAGGTCACCCGAAGATCTTCACTCGTAAACCAATTCTCGTCCTGTGCTAATAACTTTTCACACACTAGCCGAACAAAAAGACAGTCCGTGTAGACATTCGAAGTTAGCCATAAAACTTCCCACTTTTATACTTCCGTGTATACACAACACATCAAGTTACTTCTTGATACTTAACGATAAAAGATCCCACTTTTATCCTTCCGCGTATACACAACACATCAAGTCACTTCTTGATACTTACGCGCACTGTCTCAGAACAGCTCACCGTCCATTTTCGAACTCACCGACCGTTACAACACAACGACCGTTAACGCTCCACTCTTCTTCTCCAAATTCTCCCAAAGTTCTTATTCGTTGGCTGAAACTTTGCTTTCGGTTGCCAGATTCTTCTGTCGTAACACTGCCCCCTTCCTAGGTCTTGTTCGTCCCGAACAATTCTGGATTCCAAAGCTTCTTCAGTTCTTCGATGAAACGGAGCCAAACGATTAACGTGAACCACCTTGCACTTTGTAGCTGGACGTCGACGAATGCGATATACCACGTCTGTGTCAAAATGAAAGCGAATCTCATTATGACGTAGATTTCTTTTCTGACTGAAGCCTCGTCCACAAATATAATACGTGTAAGGCCTATAGCCCTTGTGAACACGTTTATGTCTCCGCAGGGAGAAGAATCGACTAAGAGTTTTCGTGCAAAACCTGTAAAAAGTTTTCTTCTTTGTCGAAAGTTTTCTTCTTTGGATTTTTACTTCTATCAACAGTAACAAGGAATGAAAGTCATTAGTGACATAAAATCTAGGGAGGAGTTTCATCCTCCAGTCTGACCCTTTTGTCAGTTGACTTTCACTTAATTCAGAACTGTCGTGATGAACCTTCAGCCATATTTCACCTGATTCAATTTGATCCCCAAGGTGCTTCACAAATATAACATCAGCTCCATAATTCTTTTTAGCGCTTCGGTCCATCTCCTCCTTCCATACTCTTGCTAGAACTGCAGCTTCTAATCCGACAACCTTACCTGTTTCTCCTGTATAAATGAAATCAGTGATGTGTCGGGCTGCTAGCAATATTTTTTCTGTTTTACCTTCACATAGCCAGCTTGCAACATCTTCAGATACTCCTTGTTCTATTAACATGTTACGAAACTTGTTCAAAGCATTGCCGTTATGCAGAACCTTGCAGACACGTGATGCTTCATCTACCCTATTATCCACAATGTTCACCAAACGCATAAGTTCTCCTCCTAACTCTTCGACGAGCTCTTGCAGTTCCAAGGATCCGTTACCAAGGAAACACTGAACAGCTTCCATCACTTCCAGAGAGTTGTCAACAGAGTTTTTAAGAGGTGAATCCATGTTGCTGATAACAGCTGAACAACTCAAACTCTTCATTCCACGAGCTTGTGATGCTGCAACCATTTTCTTAACTAAATCAACAGCAACATCTTCTGTACTGATGAGATCAATAGCTCCTTTTCCGTATTCATCATCATAAACCAAAGCGCACACTCCTTCAGCCAGCTTTTTGGACACAATTGAGCATCTCCTTAGAGGAACGCTATCTACGGTAGCCGTCAGATCCTTGCAGCGGTAAATCTCCTTATCTGTTGGCACCAGCTCCTCTGTCTGTACTACGATGCAGCATCCGACGTCTTCCATCATCTGCTCGATTTTATCTTTAGTGCAGTCGACTGTGAAGCCAGGGATGGATTCCAATTTGTCCAGAGTATCTCCCGTCAATTGGAGAGCACGACCGGAGATCATAGGGACCTTGAGACCTAAAGCAGCAAGTGCAGGAGCCAAGACAAGACTCACTTTGTTGCCGACACCTCCTGTGCTGTTTTTATCTACCATCCGATGGCGCCACTCGGGTCTCCAGCAAAACACATGACCCGAGGAGGTCATATTTGCTGTTTCTTCCGAATTCACTTTCTTGGAGCTCTCATTGTAATTAGCCAGGGAAATATCAGTCATGATTGCCAAATTGTTCATTCTGGAGATCAGCGACGAGTTCTGTAACATGATATTGTCCACTTTAGAGCTCTTGTAATCGTGATAAAACTTTTCTATATCCTTATAATCTAAATGGTTATAATGTCCAAATCTGCACATTGACTGTTCAGAAAAGAAATTCAGCGTGGCTACGTTGAAATTATCTGAGGGATTCACTTCTCTCTGATCGTAACTCTGAGGCTTAGTTTCATCCAGAAAGTTAGTCTTTGAAGTACTGTCTCTGCCTGAAGCTCCTTTACTAGCATCACCTGTTACGCTTCTAAGCCATTCTTCGGAATTCTTCTTTCTTAAATCCCCACTTTCTATAAACGATTCAAGTGTGGCTATATGCTTCGGAAAAATCTCTCCGACTTCCCCGGTAACGACGAAGGGCACTTTGTATCTATGATGAATGGACACTTCTTCTTTACTCGGACCACTCTGCGAAACGTAAACTCTGTTTCGTTCCCCCTCATTACCACTCGTTACTCTGCCTTTGCGATAATTGTCCATGACGCATTTTGCTGACGGCGAGGAATAGAATACCTTTCGTGTGGATCTCTCTTCAGATCGTGCCAGACTTGTATACCTAGGTATTTTGAAGTGCAAAGCTTACTGTTTAGTCTCACAGCTCTCTGATCTGTGTGATTGTTCTTCACAGTTCCTAGACATGTCACCAGCGACATAGACACTCTGCCATGCATCACCAGTAGTTGCGTGGTCAAAGGCATTATCTGCGCTATCTCTACGATTCTTGATTTCCAGTAGCAGATCCACATTTTGAGATTCTCCTTTCTTGCGAAGATTCGATTCTTTTGTAGTCTTCCTCTCGCAGTCCTCTCGTACTTTCTCTTTTTCTCTTCCATGTTTACAATCTAACTTAACACTATTAAGATCATCTTTTTCACTGACAAATTCAACATTTAAACTATTGCATTGTCTATTGAGTTCGGTTTTATTATCCTTGAACTGATCAATAATCTTACCAACTTGAGAAGCCACTTCAGCTCTCATCTCAGTATTTTGTGCGGCCAGGTCACCTCTTTTATTTCTCAACTCATTATTTTGTGCGGCCATTTGGGCTTTCAAATCATCTTTTTGAGAAACTATCTCAGTCCTCAACTCATTATTTCGTGCGGTCATTTCGGCTTTCAAATCAGTCATCAGCGTAGTCATATCGTCTTTGAAGCTATATATCAACTTTACTAATTCATCCATACTTCTAGTTAACGGCATTCAATTAATTAATCCCACTTCTGACACCAAATGTTGCGGATTTCAAAAATGGATAGCCGCTGAGCGTGAGTATTAAAAGCTATATTTCAAAACCAAATTCAATACAAGGTAAATTGTTACAAAGGAAATATGGATGAAATATCTTATTAACAAATCAACTATTAACATGCACAAGTCATCAATCTTCCTGCGTAGAGCACACAACATCAGCTCTGTGTATTTTACTAAATACTACCTTTTACTTGATTTACCAGGTCACCCGAAGATCTTCACTCGTAAACCAATTCTCGTCCTGTGCTAATAACTTTTCACACACTAGCCGAACAAAAAAGACAGTCCGTGTAGACATTCGAAGTTAGCCATAAAAGTTCCCACTTTTATACTTCCGTGTATACACAACACATCAAGTTACTTCTTGATACTTAACGATAAAAGATCCCACTTTTATCCTTCCGCGTATACACAACACATCAAGTCACTTCTTGATACTTACGCGCACTGTCTCAGAACAGCTCACCGTCCATTTTCGAACTCACCGACCGTTACAACACAACGACCGTTACAACACAACGACCGTTAACGCTCCACTCTTCTTCTCCAAATTCTCCCAAAGTTCTTATTCGTTGGCTGAAACTTTGCTTTCGGTTGCCAGATTCTTCTGTCGTAACAATATTATACTGTATTGACTGGAAATCCAGTCTCCTGGCATACTCTCTTACCTTTTATCGGCTCGATCGTGTTTTTTAGCTTCCATCCATAGATCCATGGATCTGTGTCTGATCACACATATATTTTCAATTCTCAAGTAACGTAATTAATTAATAAGTTTAGCCGAAGTAAAATTAATCCAGTAAGATCCAGTATATATGTATACGTTTTCGATTTACCGATAAACAAAGAGATATACAGATGAAAAAAAGGTTATTAAAGCTATTGAGCTATTCGAAAAAAGCGAACAATGATATTTTATTAGTGTTTTCATAAATCCGCGAACTAACCAATAAACTGAAAATGAGAAGCAAAACGAAACATAAAAGTAATGAATAACATTGTGTAAACAGAGTCGGCTTCTGATAGAGTGCGAATTGTGGGAACCAATTAACTAGACATTCCATTCCTATGAGGGGCAGGAATTGACTTAATCAGTAACGCTCCAGTTCAGTGAGACACAGAGAGGATTGAGCCGGAGCAACTTCGGAACAATTAACAATATGCAATTAGCAATCCAGCCAATAATGAAATTTTCATTTACCACTGAAAATAACAAGATGAATTTCTACAGACGGATTGACGATAAAGTGGGAGCAGTAATTTTCTATTTTTGGGAAATGAACTAAAATAAAAAAAAAACAGAGGTACATTTTCATACACTGTGTTGACTGCAAATTGCAGCATAATTATAAATATTGAAACAGCATAAATTAATAAAAGTGATATTTTCATTTCAATATTTTAGCTATAAACGCAATTTTCTCTAAATTTTATATTTGTGCCAGTTTCGAAATTTGACCGCATCTTTAATTGTAAGTAAAATAGATCTCTTCAGTCATTCCATTGTCTTTGAGGACTAACAGAAAGCTGTCATTATAATAAACCATAGCAAAGAGCTGTGACAGAGTTGAAGCCTCAAAAGATGGGTCTCTTTCCTCTGAGGGCAATTTTTTTGCACACAGTGGGCTAAATGACTAGATCATAAGGATTCCAAGGATTCAAAGTTGATTAGGGAAAGATGACCCATTGGATAGTTATGAGGAGAGAGATGGAAGTTTTCCTCAAGGCCATCCAATGCGTTCTTAACTTGCACAGGATATGTGGCTATTCCGGCACACTGAGTCACGGCTTTACGTTCCATCCGATGGATGGCTGCTCTTCCATGCTTATCAGTGGCATAGCTGGCACAGGTGGCACTCGACCCTGAGAGCTGCAGATTACGAGCTTGGCACACTATAGACTTAGTCAAATCTCACCCAGCCTCGAAGAAAATATCCGTAATTTTATGGAATGATTTAGGCTTACTAAAATAAGTTAGTTGAAATTAATAAGTAATAGAATGTTTCATCATAATATTTGAAAAAAAAATGATCGAATTCGCTTGGTTTCCTTACATTGAGAACATGTGAGAAGCAATGATAATGCTTATAAATGTTATAATTGCTGAACGACTTAAATATTTTCATTTTCAAAACTACATACCGATTGGTGTCTGCATTTATAGTATATCTATCGATCACTCGTCATTGCGGAGTGTGCTACATAGGGCTTGATCATGCTCCAGTAGCTCATTGTTAAAACCAAAAGTAATCTCATTTAATAAAACTTACTCATTATTTAAATATGTCGGGTATGGCACGGGTGTTTGTGTTGTTTTCCTACTGAGCTCCCGCCATTGTCACAGACTTACTACTATGGCGTATAAATTGACAGGCTTCTCTCAGACCTATGTGGCAAGCAGCTGCTTGAAGAGGTATTTAACCTATTTTCATTTTATCAAATGAAGAATAAATTCTTTTCAAGCAGCTGCTTGACACAGAGGTCTGACAGGAGCTCCCCGGTTTAATTCGCACATAATAGAAGATCTGTGATGATGACGGGCCCTCCAGAGAAAGACAACACAAACATCCATGCCTTACCCGAGGCTCGAACGCAAGACTCCTTGTTTAGTAGCCAAGTGTGCTAACCACAGGGCCACGCTATTGTTTATTTTAATTTTCATCCATCATAAATTTTTTGACTTAATTTTTATTTTCATCTCTTTTTGACTTAATGTTTATTTTAATTTTCATCCATCATAAATTAATTTATACTTCTTTGCGATTCTGGTGTTTCGGACTCTACTATTTTTATTTTATTTTGAATAAAAGAAATTTATTTTTTTCGTAAAAGTATTTTTTTGTGTTGTCAAAGCTGTGGCATTTTTGCGATAAAGAGAAAATAATTTATTCTCATAACTGATCAAGTGGACCTGAGTTCGAGTCCCGGGTAAGCCATGGATGCTTTTGTTGTCTTTCTTGTAAGGTCTGTAGTTTCACACATACCTTCCATTACGATGTATATAATCTGACATACTCCTGTCAGATTTCTCTGGCAAGCAGCTGATAGGATATAGACATTTTTTTATATATTAATGTATTTATGAGTGCATTAATAATTTCATAATAATGGGTTAGTTGTTATAACTAATTTATTAATAACGAATTTGTTATAAATTATCGTGTTTTAAAGATTTAACATTACTTAAAAAATTTCCATGTGGTTTTTAAAAGCATTTCCAAAGAATTTTAAAAGAACGGTATATTTTGTGCACACCAAATATTAATTACTAAAATATAATTTCCAAATTATTAAAATATTCCACCCAAAAGGAAACGCTAAAATGATATTCTATACGGAATGGGATTTTATAAGTGCTTTTTAAATCTGTTTCCAGTGTCGTACATAAAATATGAGGTTTAAAGAAACTTATACATAGACAACTGTTTTGGATTTCAAAGCAAGTAAACAAATTTGAGATTTCCTATAAAATGACCTGTTATTCAGGGAGAGGAGGTCCGGATATCCTGCTCCCCTTCGGTTACGTCCCTCTTAGGTACGCATTTTCAGTCAAATGCTTTTCAAGGAAGAACGAAGTTTCTTGTTATGTTTCTTAGAATTGAATTAGTTTCAATTTTTATACTTTGTCTATGCAGAGCTCCAAACATGCAAATCATGTAGACAGGCGTACTATTAGGGGAATAAATTACTCTGTCTCCCAAATTTCTAGGACAGTAAGTAGAATTAGATCTAGCTTTTAGAAAAGTATTTGTCAGTGTACATACATACATACATACATACATACTAAATCCTTATGCAGCCATGGGCTATTGAGGTCCAGCCAGGCTGTGTAATTTTCCTCTCCAGACGTGTCTCTTCTGAGCTAATCTGATGCATTTGGCCACTCTAGGCCAATTCTAGCAAACTCATGTTTCATACTGTCAGCCCATCGCTTCCTAGGTCTTCCCTTGTTTCTGAAACCCTTAGGCACAGTGTTCATAATCCTGTTCGCTATTCTGCAGCTATGCATAAGGGCAACATGGCCAAACCATGGCAGTCTCTCTCTCTCTGTACAATAGCTGCTGAAAGGAGGTTGATGACTTTTTCTTCTAACCTCATCAATACTTACAAAGTGAAACCACATAATGCCCATGGTACTGCGTAAGCATCTAGAATCAAAGGCATCAAGTTTCTTGTTATCCTGCTTACAAAGGGTCCACGTTTCGCTACCATAACAAACATCAGAAAGAATCAAACTATTACACAGCTTAATTTTGTTCTTTAGGTGTACACGTCTGTTTTTCCACACTCTCCATAGATTCACTTGCTCAAGAGTGCAGCCATTCAAAGCAACTGAAGTACTATCTGCCTGACTAATTTTTCATCAGTTTAGTTTTTTCCTTGTATATTACCAAACCTACTCTATTACCAGTCTCATCAACAGGCCTAATGAAGGAATTCATCTCATCAACATCATTAGCGAACAGCGCCAAATCATCTGCATAATCTAAATCAGAAATGTGGAAATCTCTAGACTATTTAAGACCAAACTCTTTCCTTTACGAAGAATTTCGCCTAACATAATCAATAACCAAAAAAACAGAAAAGGAGACAAAATTACCTTGTCTAACTCCACTAACAATGCTAAACCAATCGCTGCAAGATGTACTAACTCTCACACACGACTCAGTGTTATTATAGAGAGCTCTCATTACACTAACCAACTTATCAGGTATTCCATATGATCTAACAATCAACCACAAATTATGTCGATCAACAGAGTCAAAAGCCTTTTTGAAATCTATAAACTAGTAACCACAGGTTTCTGAAACTCTAAACATTTCTCAAGAATCTGCCTAAGTGAAAATATCTGATCTACACATCCCTTACCACTTCTGAATCCACACTGTTCATCACGCTGTTGTCCATCAACCAAATTCTTAATTCTATTAAGTATAATAATGCAAAGAATTTTACCTGGAACAGAAAGAAAACTAATTCCCCTATAATTATCACAAGAACTGGGATCACCTTTTTTAAAAATCGGGACAATTATAGCTCTAGCAACATCCTTTGGAACAACACCTTTATCATAAAAAATATTCAAAATTTAGTCAGCCATGTGACAACACAAATGTTACCAGCCCTAAGGATTTCAATGGTGATTTCATCATCTGGGGATTTATGGAGTTTTAATTTAGAGATAGTCAAAGCAACTTCAGAATATGATATCGAGTGATCATTAAAGCCAGTAATGCATTTATCCTTATTACAAACAACGGGAGTAGAAATAATCGCATTATATAGAACATCTCTGAAATGCTGAACTCACATAGCTATCATAGAATCCTCACCTTCAATCACCTTGCCATGTTTATCCCTCAATCCCATCTACTGTCTGTTTCTTCCCACATAAAACATTAACAATCTGGTACAACCTGCTGCTTCTTCTGCTTTGTCAGCCAAGCTATCAAGCCAAAGATTCTTATCAGCTGTTAACTGATCCTTTACTCGTTTATGAAGCCCGTTTTAATGCCTTCTGTTACGACTAGTAGGGTGCTGCTTCATATTAATCCTGCACTTCCTTCTTTCAGAAATAAGTAACATGGCCTTATCACTCAAATAATTTTGTTTCCTCTGTTCCCTTTAACCCAAAGTGTACTGTTGGTTTCAAGTAAAGCCTGTTTAAACTGATCCCATTCTTTCTCAACTTCAGCAGTAAACAAACCACGATTATCCTAGTGACTAAATAGTCCATCATGGTATGTTTCGGCTAAATCTGGATTTCAGGCATTAAAAATTATAGTTAGTTTTTTTAACCTTAGCACAACATTTCTTAAGCTTCAGCTACAAAACACTTTTGAAATGGTAATGGTCAGACCCAATTTCGGCTCCCCTGTACGATCTAGTATTTCTAACTAACTGACCCATTTGCTCATATTCCTGTGCAACCCATCAGATGAAACCCATGTATATTAATAAATGTTACGATGTTTGTAATATGTGTTAGTTATTCGTAAACCATTACGTTTACTTACCTGTAGGAGACGTTCCCTATTGCCATTGGAACTATCAATGCCAAAGGGACCCAAAACTCTTGCTCAAAGATTAGTCAGTACCTATTTTAGCATTGAAGTCACCTAGCACAAGAGAAATATATCCTCTCTTCACAGAATTCGAAATATCCTGAAGCTGACTGTAAATCGTATCCTTCCCGTTCTCATCACAGTCCTGTGTGGGGGCATAACAACAGATGACATTCAAGTCTTTAATTTTTGTTTGAAATTTTCCTGTAAGAAATCTTTTATTGATGCAGTGATAACCTAGAAGAGTATCCCTGATGTGTGTGCTGAGAAGGAAACCTACACCTTGGAGATGCTTTACATCCTCCCTGCCTGAAAAGAGAAATTTAAAGTTATTTTTAAGTATATCACCTTTACCTGTGCATCTAGTCTCTTGCAAGCAGAGAATATCTAGATTATAAACGCTGGAATTCCTGAGTGAGGACATCAAGAGAATTATATCTATATAACGTCCTCACGCTCCACATACCTGTAGAGATAAAATGATTAGTACGAATTTTAAGGGAACTAGGTTTATTGAGAGAAATTATTGTCATTGTCATTGTCGCTATATATCATGATTTTAAGGTTAAGGCCTACTAAGGCCAGTAACTTAATAAATGTTGATTAAGATATCAAATATCAGATCTCAATCATAAACTCATTTCCATCCACATCGCAATGTTATGTCACAGATATTTCAATGATACTACCAAGGCTTTTAAAAAAGAAAGTTTACTTCGAAATGCAAGATATCCTGATGAATTCATCTGATGTCTCCATGCTGAACGTCGAGACGAATCATTATTTATAGTCTCCAAAGTACCTTTTCGTTTATTCGTTAAAGTTAGGTTTCTGTTCACTAATATAGCCGTTAAAAGGTACATTAACCGGAGTTTCAATCTTTATGGTAGTACGTCAAATGAAAATATTTTTGTCCACTGCAAAAGAGTCTCGGAAAAGTGGAATTTCTTCCAATTTGGAGCAAAATAAATGTTATGGACCTTCTTACTACATTAATATAGAACTTATCCTGTCAATTTTCAAACTTGGTTACAAGCATGTGAAGAGAAAAATTAATCTAGTAACTGTTTTAGAATCACTAAAAAAATACTACTTTTTTACATCATTATTTGCACAGAAAGAAAGGTGGTTTTAATTTCAACGGTTTGTTATTTTTGTTTGCTATGCAAAGTGAAACTCCGATTACTAGACAAAAATAAGAAATGCAAAATACAGATAATAGAGATAACTAGGAAGGAACAAGAATAATACACTGAATGCTCGTTTCCAAAGAAAACGAAGCATTGCAATTACCTATTTTGCATGATCCGTCAATACAAATCCGAAATAATGGATGATTTGAAAAAAAAAATAACATACATAATTTATTAGCAACTATAAAATACAAAAAAAAAAATTCATTATAGGATTTACCTCTTAAAACGAAGAAGTTCACTTTCCCACCATCTAAGATTAAGGGGGGAAATCAAAGTAAACTCATGATTATTACATCCCATCACCAGATTTTTAAATTCTGTAATTACATGTAACTTGCAATTTAAGCTCCCATATTTTCCATATTTAGTACCTTCTAACAATGGAAACTCTAACTAATGCAGAATATGAAAATTTCTTAAATTAATTTTTTTCTCGCAAAACAAAAATTCAGTTTTTCTACCCCTACCCTAGAGGTCAAATCGTTGATACCAATATAATGACCATCACGTTCCATCATAATTTCTATTTACGGTTTTTCAACCAAATATGTACGATTAATCTTTAACCTTTCATTAATCTGAAATATGAGAGGCATTCACACCAGGAGGACCAAAAGATTTTATTCGTAGCCTCGAACTGATGATTGTATTTTGAAATACAATCATCAAATTGAGGAGTTATCGACTTTTAGTTTCAAAGAGAACATTTTCAGCAAAATTACATTTATTTGTTTTATGATTCGCATATCTTCCTAACAGCTGACTGTAAACAAAATCCGGAATGAAGCTTCGAGTAGATCAGTGTCTCGCAAACTTTTTTTACTCTGCGGCACACTGAATCTAATTTTTTTTTCCGCGGCACACCTAAAAAATAATTTTTGATGGTTACGTAAAAAGAGGAAAATTGAAGTTTCGTTAAATGCATTTTATTTAAAATAAATGTAATAATAAATATAATTAATCATAACAAGATGTTTGTTTTAAATATTTGTCCATTCTATGGCTTGAAATAATAAAAACTTAATACCAAAATTTGGAAAAAGCTTGATAAATACAAGATCCCAGCTGATAAAATCTGAAAGATTTTTATTAAAGCACGTCGATATTAAAGCACGTCGATAACACAAGTCAAGTCAAAATGAAATCTTTGAAATATCTAGTGTCAATTTGAAAATCTCTCGCGGCACACAGTTTGCGAGGCAGTGGAGTAAATATTATTTAAGGAAAGAGGAGTTATGACATGAAACCTAAAGACATTTTATTAGTCTTAAAAGTTTCTCTTTTTGTAAAATTAATTTACCTGATTACCTACGTTTTACCTACGTTTTGATTTACCTACGTTTTTCTTTATAAGATGGGAAAAATCTAAAGACATATAGCAAAACTGTAATAGACTCTATAATAAATATAATTCAAGAATCAATGAACTAAACACATAAACTGAAAATGCCGCATTCTACGAAATGTGGTATTAAAACGTAATAACAAAATGAAGTACGTTCGTTTGAAAAAACTCGAAGCTCATATTTTCACAAAAACTGTAAATGGAGAAAAATACGAGATGTGCAATAGTGGTTTTAATTTTTTAAATCTGATCTAGAACAAGAGACTACTAAAGACTTGGGCACGATTCGTTTGAAGACAAAACTGTATGAAGCATTCAGAGTCAAACAATTTCGTGAAAAATATACAATCGAAAGTCATTTCGAGATGATCACTATGAAATATAGCTTTATACACTCATGATATATGTTTCGACGCTGCGAAATAATATTGACAATTTCTTTTCGCAGAGAAAAATTCAGATATTTCATTATTAATATTTTTAAAAAGTTGCTCACTTTTAACAAAAGTTTCAGGAAGCGCTGAGTTTCAAGCAAAAATATATTTGAAATAATTTAAGTTCTTCACATTTTTAGTCAACAGAAAAGAAAGAGAATCTCAATGATAAATTATGAGACAATTCAGGTGCTCAATATCAAGTTCATACGAGATACTTTACCAGCCTGGTGCTATTGTATCACGTGATCACAAAGAAATAATCCACTTCACCCTCCTAAATGCGAGGCTGTTCCATAGACAATCCATTTCCCCTCCTCTGTCTCACGACTACAACCAGAGAAAAAATCGATGCTCATAAGTAAAACAAATGCAACCAATTAATTTCCATTTATTTCCATACTTACTAATTCATCTACAGATACAATTAACTTCATGCGTTAGCGTATAGACTTCTTTGTGATATCGAATTCTTCATAACTAAATAATTCTATAACCTATTAATTGCATTTATTAATTATATCCATTAATTATAACTATTAATTGTGTCTATTAGTTATATATTAATCACATCAATTAATCATACATATGTGTGTGTTAATTAAATAAATTATTTATATGTGTAGTTAAATATATATATGTACAGTCGCTCAAAAAAGTATACGAACACTATGGTTGACTACAGAATTCAGAAAAAATATCTGGCAACGATTTTTTTTAGAAATTAGTGATCTGGCAACCTTCGTGTCACGTGACACGAAGGTTGCCAGATCACTAATTTCTAAAAGAAAACATTACCAGATATTTTTTCTGAATTCTGTCATCAACCATAGTGTTCGGATACTTTTTTGAGCGACTGTACAGTACACTCCCTCTTATCCGGAACTTACGGGACCGGACCCCTGGCAGGATGAACGAAAGGCCGTTAATCCGAAAATTGTGTCAGAAAATATATAAAAGCTGCAAATGACAAAAGTACTAAATGTACTCTATTTTAATTAATGATTTGTTGTACAATATTAACAATTTACTCACACTCACTTGAAAAAATCCGTGATTTCCTTTTGTTTCTTTGAACTTCACTTTTTTTTACCTGCAAAGTCTTGCCATTTTTTAATAAACATCACATCAATCGCAGTTGTTGCTCAAAGTATCTTACTGCAACATCAAAAGCTTGTTTTCTTTCAATATGGCTAATTTTCCCTTCTTTCTCTTCTTCCTCTTTCTCCGCTTCTTTTCCGTTCCCTTCTTGGCAGACTGCATTGATAATTTAGTCATCATTCAGTGTTTCATTTTTCAACTATTTTCACCTTTTAACCACTTTTTCAATGTCATATTCTTCAAGTGTGTCACCTCCAGGCAGCAGGTTAAAGTCATTAAGCAGCGAAATATTGGCATTATCGTCATATCTTCGGCAGGCGCAGGCTCATTAGATACTTTCGTGTTGTCGTCTTTGGTACTTTCTACACAGTTTCCAACTTGGGCCCAAGTTTTGTCCATGACTTCACAAACGTTGTACGAGGCATTTCCTCAAACGTTCTTGCCAACATGTAGATCACATCCTTGATATTTATTGTTTTCAAAGCATTTAAAAGTCCTATTCCGTCATTTTCGGTTCGCAGTAGAATTTCTGAAAAAACCTTTCTCCGGTATCGCCTTTTTAAACTTACAAGCACGCCTTGATCCATTGATTGCACTAAAGATGTTGCATTATGTGGCAAAAACGTTGCGTTTATCTTGTCAGAAATGAGTTCGCTTAGGTGTGTTGGGACATTGTCGAGAAAGAGTAGGAACTTTACAGGCGTTTTAAGATTTGTCAAAGGTTTTTAATTTTTACTTTTGGAACAAATTCTGCAAAGAACCACTCTTTAAACAAATAACAAGCAGAATTTTGAGCATTGTAGTAAACCGGCAAAGATCTAAATTTAAATGCTTGAATGATCGGGGTTTTGCTAATTTCCCAATTACAGAAAGAGGAAGTTTGTGCGTACCTGCAGCATTTGTACACACAGCCACAGTGATTCTTTCTTTGTTTGTTTTAAAACCTGATGCTGAAATCACTTGCGCTGTCACAAACGTTTTCGTTGTAAGAAGTTTAAAATTTAACCCAGTCTCATCTACATTGTAGATTTGTTGTGAGCATAGGCCTTCTTCTTCAGTAAGCACTAAAAGGTTTTCTGAAAATTCCTTTGCTGCTCAAGGATCAGTTGACAATTTCTCACCACAAACACCAAAGTAATGAACATCATGCCGTTTTATCCAGCGAGAAAGCCATCCCTCGCTTACTGAAAAAACTCTCCCATTATCGATTTTAGAATCAAGGATTAATGTTTTTTCTTTCAAGATTGGCCCACTGATTGGCGTTCCTTTTCGACGCTCTTGTATGAACCATAACCAATATGCGTCATCGACAATTTCATTTTTCGGCTTTTTGAGAGTGCACCGAGAAGAAAGCGTTTTTTAAGACTCGACTTGAGTGCAAAAGTCTTGTAAAGGTTATCTGTTCCTTCTTCATTCATTTACCGTGCTTTTACGAACACCTAGTTCATCACAAATATGCTTTACTGAATCACATTTGTCAATACGTTCTAACGCTTTTAATTCCATCTGCATCGTAACGATATTACGCTTACGTTTGCACCCACTCATTTTGTACCACAAAATAATTAATATATCACAACACACACTCCTGTATACGCACAGTACACTGTAATATATAAAAAGAGGAACTGAAGCAAATATGTACTGTACTATAAACAACAAAACACGCAGCGACTAGCTTCTGCTTCTTGGAACTGGAGCAAATAAGCAAAACAAACGGCGACTTGTTTACGCTTCTTGGAACGACCGGTTAAAGCGGAGGCCGGATAAGAGAGATTTTATTGTACTTTGCGCGATATTGGCTGATAATAGCGAAACTAATTAACGTACTTTACTAAATAAATTAAAATAATCTAATGATAATAATAAAAGCGTGGATTTCAACTGCTTTGAAAGAAATTTTCATTGAAGCTACCCTTAATATGCAATAGAATCAGAATCGCATCAGTTTGGAAACTTCCTTTTATACTAAGAAAATGTGGCAGCGCTGCTTTAAACCATCATGCGGGCACTTGTAAAGCGCATCTATTCCACGCGGTGAGATCAGGAAAAAATGCGTGCCGTGCGATATACCATAGCCCGTGATTCATAGCTCTCTAATTGATTAGATCAGAGATGAGGAAACTCCTGCCCGCGAGATGATTTTTTACGGCCCGCTGGTAAAAACTGCATCTGCATCCATCTCATTAAAACATGAGTTTAATCTTCTACGTTCTTTAAACGTAATTTTTTTATCGTTGTTTAATAGATAATATTATTTCAAGATCGATATAAACACTTATTTACTATTTCCCGCAGTTATGCATATAAGATATGGTTTCATAGGATTTTCGTTACAGCCCTCAATGTCTTTTTTTTTCTTTTAGTGACGGCGCAGAGAAAAAAGGTTTCCCCACTCCTGGTTTAAATATTCCACAGGTTCAAATTATTGCAGCTTAGCCAGATGCTAAAAAGCAAAGCAAGTAAAAATGCGCGTTATAGACATTGTTATAAATTTTTAATAGAAAACTTTGAGCGTGAGTTCAAAGAATGTTTAACAACAAAAATTCATAAATGAACCTTTTTATCAAAAGTATTAAAAAATCACGTATATCAAAATAAATTCAACTAACACAAAAACCTTATTTTCATCAGCATGAAGTTAAACCATCAAACGAATATTTCTCATTATCTACCAATACTTCAAACAGTCGTGTTAAAATTCTTACAGACTCTATTCAAAGCATGAAGGAAAAACATTTTACAACGTTTCAATAAGTGACATATTTGTCTTTGTGAATAAACCTGTAAATTACCAATTCCTTTTACATTATTAAGATCACCACGCATCAGACGATGAACTCTTCTTGTGAAGAAATTAAAGCCAAGGTCAGCAGCTTGCTCGACTAGCATATTGCCTCTTCTGTTTGATTGCCAAGTCTCTTGACCAACCTTCACCAAGATTAACCTAACACTAATTCACTTAAAGAAAAATGAATATACACTTTCAGCCACTACCAACAACTTTTCAATTCTCTCTTTTCTTAATACCGTTAAATATCGAAATTTTTGTGTTCCAATCAGCTAGTGACGTAATTCTCACACTGAAGCACAAGACGAACATCAAAAAGATACATCGTGGTTTTATTGTTGTTCGCTCATCTGTCGTAACAATATCATTTAAAGTTTTTTTTCCTTCTGCAAATTTTATTATACTGATCATATTTGTGTTGTATCGCGTTAAATTTGTATTTCGTTATACTATAATATATGTATACATCTATATAACATATACATATCATATATATATTATATACATCCGTTAAAAGGAAAAACTTTCATTAACTGAATGATTCGTTGTTATAGAGCTCATTATAACAATGTTTCGATAATACCTTAGGGGGTTCAAATCTTATATTTCATAAACAGATTTGTGCTTAAAAAAATTAGTTGAACTTAGACTCCCACGTTATTTGTCTGCTTTGAGTGTCCAAACGATTCTGTTACATCTTCCCAAGTCGTTCACCAGTCGTAATGAAGTATGCACCTAATGAAAGCTTTTCACGTGGGAAGAGTCATAAGCTGCGAAAAATATCCCCATATTTCCTTTTGGTTATATTTTTAAATTCAGTGGTCCTTTCAAAAGCAACCAAATAAAGTTCATGGCAAATAACATAACGCGATCAAGGGATATTGACGGAGAGATCAATATACCAAAGCATTAATTATAAGCAATACAGGGTGATTCCGAAAGGTCGAGTCAATCTGTGAGAACGAGTTCTGCTTACAGCGATGAAAAGTTTCCGACGAACATTGAAGCCAGTAACTCTTCCCTTCCGAGTAATATAACATTTTGAGAGTGAAAGTAAGGAAGCCTGTCAAAAGGTAAATTTGCATATCTGACGTCATAGTGCAAATCCAATTACATATAATCCATCTCCTCAACCAGATATCTCTGCAGGTGTAAAATCTATTAATTCTCTCTTTCAAAGAAGAACAGATGAAATATCCATGAATACTCTATCTGCAATTTCCATGGATATAAAATCTCCCATTAATCAAACACCTTTATTGTGATACATGATATGACCTATTCCTGTCTATTACTTATTTCAGTAAACATTTTCAAAGCTGTACTCTTTTTTTTTCAAGTGTACACTTCAAAATTAAACCAGAGTGAATTATGACATGTTAAGTACACACATCTTTCTCTATCAATCAATTTCTTAATTAATATCGCATTTTTAAAAACAAAATTGGTGAGATAGTCGTGATCAACTTTTATTATATATCTGCAGATCAGTTTCTAAAGATAATTTAATTTACATGACAAATATATGCAAAGTTTAGTGGTAAACATTTGTAAATAACTTTCATTGTTCACAAAAGAAATGAACCCGAGAGAGATCACGATTAAGTTACATACATTTGCCATCATTAATGGAAGTTGTGCAGCAACAATTAGTTGTTCACCACAAAAATTAACAAAATTAAAGAACAAGCAAAAGGTTTCAAGGGTATGGTAAAAACATTTGATTGACAGGTTTACCGTTTTAATTCATAATTTGTTAACTTTCAATTAATATTGGGGCGAATAGATGTCCCAGTTTTGAATCTATTGTCCGAAAGCCTAAAAAGATCATTGACGTGATCATTTTTCCTGGTTTCTTTCAAAAGTGAAAAGTTTGTCTTACTGAGGGCGTTCAAACAATTCTTGGCACGTGTCTATAGATTTCCACTCGTTCCTCCCACGTCAATGAGCTACGACTTGTTTGAGAGCTTGTCTAAGTCATTATGTGTTAAAAACAAATACCTTATGATCATTTCTGTCTTAACTGGAGGAGTGTCAAATTCGGTCTGCGAAATATGTGCGTTGTTGCTATGGAGACTACTAAAAACAAAGATTTTACGTTTAAACAAGGATGCAGCTTGGGGACGACATTAAATTATTCTTGACGGTTCATTATAAGTATATGGGAATCATCCTGTTCATGTGGCACTATTACAGGATGGATGTCCAAATTCAGAAAAGTATGGCAGAGTTTCGAAGACCTGCCTCGCACAGCAAAATCGAAGAAGTGATGAATGAATCATCACTGCTCTTCGTGAACTCATTAAGGAAAACCCACACATCACCTTTTAGATGCCAATGTGTCGATTGGTAGTGTGGAAACAATTAATACTGAATATTCAAAGTTTCGAAAGAACAGGAAAAAATATAAATTAAAAATAAAAAAAAATATCTTTCTTAGTATATAAAGCATACCGATGATGCAATCGGACATTGAGTTCGTATTCACTTCAAAGGAAGATAGGGCGCCGGCAATGTTGCATACGTAAATGGCGCCTTATCTTCCTTTGAAGTGAATAGGAACTCAATGACCGATTGCATCATCGATATGCTTTATATTTATTTTCTGCTTTTTAGGGCCTTATAAGAAGATTTGTATTTTTTTTAAATTTTTAATATTTTTCTGTTGTTAATAAAAAAACCACCTTCAGAAACTTTGATATACGACTCATAAGCATCGAGCACGTCCCCCCCCCCCCGACTTTGGAGTCACGTTTAAGATAGACCACGATATTAAAGACATCACAAACTTTAATTTGAGATACAACTCAGTCTACCCCCTCGAAAATCTCTTCCCTCCACAATTTTTCAGGGAGAAATAGTGGAGACGAAATTCGAAATATTTAACGACTGTCATTACATGAGCTTTCATTTGACACTTAACTCATAAACGTTGGCCCTCGCATTCGGAAAATATAGCAGAACGACTTCCACATCTCCCTTCTTTTAGTGGGGAAGAGAGAATAGGGGTTCAATGTTTATAGCCTACGACACTCCCCGCGTCACAAGCTTTCATTTGAAACATAACTCGTTACTTTCCGAACTCGCATTCAGGAGATACATGGGAACAATTCCACATTGTCCTCCTTTACAGGGGGGAAAGAGCACGGGGGATCAATGTTTCGTAGCGTAAGACATTCCCCGCGTCAGAAGCGTTCATTCGATGTATTGCGTATTACTTTCGGCCTTCGCATTCTGGGGATATAGCTTAAAAATAATTTTCACATTTCCCCTTTTTTAGGGGGGGAAACACAAGGACGGTCAATTTTTCATAGCCTATGATACTCCTCGCGTCACAAGCATTCATTTCGCACGTAAATCATAAGTTTCTTCTGTTCGAAAGATATGGTGGAACAACATTTTGTCAAATCCACAAACCGACAAATATCAAAGCCAGAACCAATAGGAAGATAGGTAAAAAGGGCTAGAGTTGATTCACTGAGGGAGATGCTGGCAATCGTTGAACCTAATGGCCACAAACGATTAACAGACATTGTCACAGGTGATGAAACATAGTTTTATTACCATAAAACTCCTAGAAAGATAGACAAATATATTTATGTTGTGAAAGATGAACCACGTCCCCAAATCCTCCAAGACTTCCGCTCAAGAGGATTTTCACAGTTTTTCTCAATTCCCAACCAATGGACACCTCACCTGAAAAAATGTTTATAAATGGCCAATACTACACCACACTGTTTTGCCAAAAATGGTAAAGGAGATGAAGGAGCAGAGTCCAACAACAGCAATGCCAAGGGTTCAACTTCTTCATGATAATGACAGTGCTCACAAAACCCGGAAAGTTTATGGCCCATCTGGAGGGGGAAATAAATCAAACAGCTATCCCATCATGCATATGCAACCGATCTTGCAGCATGCGATTTTTGTCTCGCAGATGCATGTCATGAAATTTTTGCAACGCCCCTCGTATAAACGGGGAACCAGATTGAGAGAGCAGTATCTTCTAAAAGACTTTTCATGAAAATAAAATGACAAATTAATCAATTTTCAGTCTGAATTGTCTAATCACATAGAATATTTACGTCTACAGGCGCGTATCCAGATTTTGGGTGTGTTAAATGTTTTCCTTCAATATAGCTTTATTAAAAGCCGTGACATGCCATACAGAGTAGCATGATGAAACATTTCTGTTGATGGGTGGGAGGGTTTATGCACTCGATACAGTTTATGAAGAAGAAAATAGTCCTCTTCTTTTAACCGCAAAAGGTAGTTGTCCTTCTAAAGAATAATTCTCCATGCGCTGGTCCAAAAAAAAACCAAACTATCATTGCCCGCTGATTGGTGTCTCATATCATGTTTATTTCTTGTGGTTGAAGAAGAAGAAAATCTTCATTTTCTTTACCCTGATTAACTACAATTGCTTCGGCATCTTTCAATACAATTTCAGTTATCCACCTTTCCCAAACCTTTGAATCGCACCTATTAACAGTTTTATCCTTTTTCAATTTCGATTCTTCAAAGATTTAGGGGAAGGTGTTTAGCACTCAACGCCCCTCCCCTAAATATGCACTTGAGAGCTAATATCTACATCGATTAAGGTTCACCATTCAGTTAATTATCGAAGCGAGAATATACAACAGGTGTTAAAATTAATTTAATTCGAAAATCAAACCTTCAAAGCACAACTAATTTCTAATATATTTAATTACATTAAATGTATACGCGTAGGTTTAATTGTTATGTTCAGTTGAATTTTTAATGATTTTTTTCCCAGATGGGACGGCTCTTAAATAGAACAGCTTTTTAAAAATTTTGAATAAACCACAAGCAGCACTGAAAAATCGATGCATAGATGAATTAATTTGAACTTTTTACTTTTTATACGGTTACATATTTGCAAAGAATATTTAAGGGGTTTTTGAGTTTGAAAACTGATTTCTAATTAACATAACAGGTTATTTCCTATTAACATAACATAGGTCGGTTCTAATTAAAACGTTCTCTGACTGCATCACAAATTTTGTAATAACTTTTAAAACATTTCATCAAATGACAAACTGTAACAAAATGTCAATAGAAAATTCGTACAGAAATCGATGATATTTTGTGCATAAGTATCACATATCTTTTTCTCATATACGAAAGCAATAAAATACGAAACTAAATTCATCACTTCTTGCCAAATTACTATCATTAACTGTTAATAAGTAATTAAATAGCAAAATCAGCTAAATAAACAGTGACCGCAATAGATTAACATAACAGCTTTAAAAATGCTTCTTTTCATGTCGATTTAAATTACTGTTAGTTACAAATGTTTTTTCGCAGTGTTTACACATGAATGGCTTTTGCAGTAAGTGGAATAGTTTATGAGTAGATAGTTGACCTTGCTGTTTGAAAGACTTGCTGCAAATATCACAAAGAAATGGTCGTTCACCTGTGTGGATACGAAGATGCACCTCGAGATGAATCTTCTGTTTGAAACTCTTTTCACAATGAGAGCACTTGTGAGGACGCTCTCCAGAGTGGATAAGCATATGTTTTTTCATGCAGGTTGAGTAATCTGTAGAGTAAGGACATAATGAACAAGGGAATCTTCGACCTTTTCCTTCCCCTCGATGACTCTTCTTGTGTTTGGTGAGGAATTGTAATGATGTAAACCGGCACTGGCAGATGTCACACTGATAAACAGTTTGTCCTGTGATAGAGAGTATGAATAAATATCTGAATTTAGTACTCATTTAACAATTCATGCTATTACGTAAAATACTTTAACTCTGAAAAATATTATATCCATAGAAATAATGGTTTACATTGCACTACAAAACATAATTTACTATGATTACCTAAAACTAATAATAAAAAAGCTGCAACGGTGATATATATTAATAAAGGAAGATATTCGGACCAGAAAATCACTTTTAATTACCCAAAATAACGGTCAAATTTCGGAGGGTGGGCATAACCTCCCCTTCCTTGATGGGAGTGCAAATAACAGGAACAGAGGTAAAAAAATAGTAAACATACAGAGGCACCGACAGAAAAATGAAAACAGTTCCATGTTATCTCAACAGGAAAAAACATTCAGAGCTCAATTAACTTCGTCAATGCGATTTTTAAGGGGAAAGTATGTTTAAAGGTAGATTTAATTAAGAGCTTTAATTTATCTAAATCTCGATTTTAAACTATATTTGTTGATTATAGAAAGAGCTATGAAAACTGGACGATTTAACCAGATATGAAATATCTGACCCTAATATTTAATTAAAAAATTTAAACAGGTGAAGATATCAGAGATCATAGTTGATTCTACTAGAGTGTTTGCTTTAACATTTTAATTAAATTGTTATTAACAATTAAATATATTGTTATTAAAATAATTTTTGTAGCCTGTTATATATTCGAGCCTTCCCAACTCTTTAAATATCAAACAAATATTGTTTAATCTCAATATTTAGATAGATTTGATTGGGATCTTTATTATTTAGAGGAATTTTTCATTGGGAATCACATGGAAGAAGCTATTGGTCTCTGAATGTGATTTCCTATTGAGATAATATCGAAAATGGTTTCCATTTTTTTCCCAGTACCTCTATATCGATATCCCCCGAAATGTCAAGAAATTTGTTAAAAAAACACTAAAACATATGAGAAGAAAATTATACCGGAAGCGTTTCCGATTTACGGCGCCCTCTATCCCATTTTTTTTCCGGATCCGGAATTGGAGCAGAACACCTTGATACTAAAGGCCTTACAGGTAGTTTAACATCACTCATGGAGGGGAAATTTTATTTATATTATAGCATAATATTATTGCAGATAGCTTCAAAATAGGTTTCTCAAATGAATAAAACAATAATTAACAAAAAAATTTTACATATGCATTTATTATTTTTTATTGTTATTGCTGATGGAGTATTATTATATTAAATATTATATTCATTTCTGACTATGTACTAAAATTACCTGCAAAAATATAAAACGTTTCCCTCTTTACGTGACGCTATTGAAATAGCTGTCATCGTCTTAACCATCGAAGTAGCCTTGACCTGGAGACGGATGCGAAACGGAATCGCGCTTTGTCGCCACAAGTGATGTTCATCGCAAATGCTTGTCCATTTCGCATTTTATAGCAAAATAAAATGCACGTTAATTTAAATGAAGGCGAACGGTTAGGTGTGACCTCTTCTGTGCAACAATCGGCAGTTCCACCGTGGTCCGCGGTTACTTGACCTTACGGTCCCTAATATGGTGGGGCGGTTCCACTTAGTTTTCACCATTTTGGGATAACACACAGGGCTCCTAACTGCCATGGGTCAGGAGTGATCCATCGAAAAGTGTTAGAAATATCTGAGGGTGTTGCCGTCGCCTACCTAGTAGTGAGTAGTAGTTGAGGAAACGTTTAAATCAAGTGATAAAGGGACATATGTTTGGCGGAATTTAATTGCGACTGGAGTGGTGGAAAGCTGTGAAGGAACTGATCGATGGGAAGAGATATCAATATTTTTCGCTTCAGAGTTTTGGCGTGGGTTAAATTAATTAAAAATATTGATTTTGAAAAAACAACCGTTTATCCTTCTTCACCATGTCTTCTATAGTTAGCGATTCATAATTTATGAATTACTTCAAGAAACTGCTATTAAAATTCTTTGTGAAATCGGATACATATAGCAGCCACAGTATTATTCACATTAATTTTAAAGATAACAACTGCCATGTTAGATGGATATTTACCTTTGGTGTAAAGTTCAACAAAAATAAAACATTAACTGAATTGTGGAATCCCCTCGAAAATAAAATCCTTCAGTTAGATAGATTATTTCTGTTATTTGTGTAGGGAAAACACCTTCTTCCCTTTAAAAAGAAATTGCCACTGAATTTTGACAGCATAACACCAAATTAATATCTGTTTATGTAATGAAATGAAAAATTTTTCTTTCAATATGTACGGAAAAATAACGGGAAGATTTTAAAAATAGGCATTAATAAATATCGCATATTATGTTTTCCTTCACTATAAACTAATTGTTTTATACATAACATAAAAATGAAATTTCATCTGGACACCATAAATGAGAAAATATAGTAAAAGAAATGATACATTTTAAAATGTTTAATCATCGAAAGATGAAAAGTACGTCCTTATGATCTTTGTTTCATTATTTTAATATATTTGTAATTTTTCATTATTTTAATATATTTGTAATTTTTCATTATTTAATATGTAAAAAAAAGGTCTCATAAAACAGAATTAGTGGCTTAGGTTATATCATGCATTTAGAACCGCAAAAAACTGTTGTGCGGGATAATGCCAGATAAAACAAAGAACAAGCAAACCAAAAAAACATAAAAACAAACTGATGATACTTCGCAGTATTCTATCAATCGTATCTTTCTCAAAGTGTCAAGCAAATGAAATCAGAAATTGATAAATGGAATTCTAAGATTATCATCGATATGGATCTTAAAATGCAGAGTTACATAATATATGAACACAACCATTTTAAAAATATTTCTTTTCATATCGATTTAAATCATCCTTTTGCACAAATGACTTCTCACAGAGTTTGCACAAGAATGGCTCTTGCAGTAAGTGGATTTCTTCGTTTAGATAGATTGTCCTGCTTTACGTAGGACTTGCTACAGAGATCGCAAGGAAATGGTCGTTCTTCTGTGTGGATACGAAGATGCACTTAAAGATTAATTTTTCTTTTGAAACTCTTCTCCCAGTGGAATATTTGTGAGGAACGGTATGCAGAGGGGGTTAGCATATGATCCTTCATGTTGGAATATCTGTTGGTAGAGTGCGGACATAATGGACAAGGGAATTTCCGGCCTTTTCCTTCCCCTCGATGCCTCTTCTTGTGTTTGGTGAGGTATTGTAATGATGTAAACCAGCAATGGCAGATGTCGCACTCATAAACACGTCCTCCTGATTTAGGAAATAAATAAATAATACATTATTCTTTGAATTGAATAACTAAAGTACTGAATTATATTCAACAGCGTTTGCAGATTTACTCATGACATTATACTACGAATTCGGAATGAACTTAATATGAAATTCAGTATATGAAAAATATACATAAATAGTAATTTTTTAATAATTAGACATGCAATAATATATTTATACCAGAAATTCGAGTCAACGTTCATATGAGAAAATCCCGATTTTTTAAAGCAAATAGTAGTATAAAATTAGACATATTTAGCTCTTGCAACTATGAAAACTTTTACATACTAAATAAAATGAATTTTCTACTTATATATTTCAATTACGATTTCTTCGTTTTACGTATAATACCGTAATTCAGTTAACATATTCATATACAGGTGCTGAAGAGAAAAATGGAAACAGTTCCATGTTATCTCAATGGAAAATCACATTGATAGCTCAATAACCTCTTCAATATGGTTTTAATTAACTCAACAAATCTATCTAATTATCAATTTTAAACAATTGTTGTTCAGTAGTATTCAAAGTTATTTGTGAACACTGGAATATTTAAAAGACTATAACATTTACTCCAAAATTTAGTTAAAACATTACACAGGTTAAAATATCCCTTTCTTTAGAGTCAACTATGATATCTGATCGCTTAACTATTTAAATTTTCTATATATTCTCTATGTACTGAACAAATAACGTCTAAAACCTATATTCAAATAGATTTGATTGAGATCTTTATCGGCACATATTTTTCATTAAAATACTATTGAAGAAGTTACTGAGCTCTAAAAGAGTTTTTCTGTTGAGATAATCTGGAACTGTTTCCATTTTCTGTCCAGTACTTGCGTATATTGCATGTTATATTATCTATTCTTCACCTTATGAATTGATTACTGCTATTTTGCACACTTAAAGAAAGAATAAACAATAAAATGTGTTAGTAAAATCATACAAGGTGTTGAATTTCTACATTCATTATACTTTAAGTTCTATGATATTTGTTTCCATAAATAACTAAATTCGAGTTCAGAAAAATGTACTGCTGTAAAATCTGCATATATACAGCTTCTGCAGAATTTAGCTTCTTCTGTCTTCGAAAAAATTATTTCTTTGGTCAAGCTAAAACTGCCAATGCTTTAAATAAGTGATTCACTTCCTTCGAAAAGCTGTTTTCTTCATAAGATCACTTGAAGGCCTTTTCTACTGAGGAAACCAGTTTTAACTTAGATCAAACGCAGACCAAATACGATAAGTTTCGAATCAACTGTAACTTCTTCATGACGCCATTACTTATGTTCTGTTGGCACAGTTCCTGCAGGTATACTTCTGTAATTCTCATTAGCAAAGATAAAGTTGCAATCTGAAAAGGAATAGGAAAAAAATATTACTCTTCTGTTAAATAAGATGCCTTAAAGACTTCAAAATAATTTCATCGCGAGACCCAACAATAAAACCATCAATGAAAAATTTAGCCTCTTTACATAAATTAAGCTTAAATTGGATATGGTAGGTATAATACTTTCAATGTATCTACTACATTACATTTATGCACTAACTTCGGATAGGCATGAAGGGTAAATTATGAATGGGTTAACCTTAACCTTAATAATTTTTCTTAGCTTATTACGGAATATTATTATTATTACGAAATAATATAATTGAGCACAAATTAAAATCTCAATCGACGCTATCTGAATCTCTGTTTTGAATCAGATACTCTAAATTCTTCTGCTGCCATTTTCAAAACCAGTCCCTGTTCCTCCATCATAATCTCAAAACTAAAATATATATATAAATTCGAGACCACCATTTGGCCAAGAATGGTTGTAACAAAGAAAAATAAAAAAAATATCAAATAAAACAAAAACAGAGAATATTACAAACAAGTAGTTCTTTCCAAGCAAATTTTATTTCAGTGGATTATTTTGACTGTGAGACTTTTATCAAGTACAGCTCCATAGTGCATTTTTAAATTTTTTTGTATGTTTACCTTTGTTTATGGTTTTACCGAATGATTATCTTTATTTTGAGAATGAAAATAGCTTTAGGAAGGGGCTATTTGACAGTGGGAGAATATATTTTATAAATTAGATAAGTAAATAATGTGATAAATTTGCAAAATTTGGTAAACTTCAGTTCCTTTAAAACCATGGCACCGTATTCAAACTGAATTCCCATAAAGCATTCCATCACAGAGTTATCACCGACTATTTATTTTATATCACTTCATATCAATTACTTCAAATAAATCAATTTCTTACTTTATATATCAGATTTATCAAATACGTTTTCACACGATAAAATAGTCCCTTTGAAAAATAGGTTTAATTCCGTAACACCATTAAAGATAAACAAATCTTAAGACAAAGAAAACAAAAACAACGCAAAATCTTAAATTCTCTGCCTTAATGTATTTAAAAAAAACACTACTAAATACCAAATCAAATTCACTTCCGGCTAACATCTCATTTTATTCATACGCCACAATGTGGTTTCAATATATCCATGCGAAACTACCGATTCACAACTCCATAGACTTAACATTAAGGAAACCGTAGAATGCTGCGATAAAGTGCATTTTATAAAATGTTTTTAATTTTATTATTATCCATAATTACGAAAGACTTTATTTCTACGTTTACCTATTAAAAACATCCCTGCTTATGATTTATCCGACGTCTTCCTAGGGGGAAGGAGTGGCTCGGTCGGTAGCGCGACAGGCTCGTTATCTGCAGTTCCCAGGTTCGAATTCCATTACGGGAGGCTATAAACTATCTGCCAACAACTGTTCAGTGAGTACCCTCCCGTTATCCTTCTCTGACCTTCAAGATCCTTGTGACCTGTTTATTCAGCCCACTGTGTGCAAATGTTTATGCAAAGTGCCACTCAGAGATAAAACAACCCAACTCCGACTTCCTCCAACCCTTTAAGAACTCCCAGTCCGCTCTGCTAAATAATTAATTTGAATAATATTCGTCCACTATATAAATTATGGCACGCAGTATTATTACAAAGATTAATTTATTTTTTAATACATGGGTTCTCAAAATTTTCGATATTGCGTCCCACTTCAGTCGTATATAAATTAATATAGATCCACACACGTCCCTATATAATGTCAGACATACACAGCACGTTGGTTTAATACGACTCCATTATGCATTCGGGATCCATGTTTCAAGAACCCCTGGTTTAATGCAGTTTATGAAGATATATTAAAAGCTCCAAGAACCAGTCATACACTCCATAATCAGTGTATTTCTTTGGTAAATAAAACTTAATAGATATATAACATTATCACTATTTAAATAAAAAATATCGTACCGTTCAACGAATATAACCAAATCTGAAACAAATTGTATTTTAAAATGAGAGCTTAATAAATAATTCGATAAATCATTTTAAGATCGTCAGGCACTAGATGATACAATAACAAGTCGTAAAATACCAGTGAAGTTACTTGTATCTTACAATTTGAATTAGAAGCAAATATTGGCCAAAGAAGAAAGGAAATGCTAAGGTTTTACCTGCAACAAAGTTAATGTATAAAAGTATAACGTTTTCCACTACTACTGCCACTGAATGCTAATGGCGACATAGCTTTGTTGCCAGATATTTTTCTAACTTTTAAACAAAATATTGTAGGAAAATAAAGGGTTGCTCAGAGCGTAGCCTTCAAAGGTAATTTAGCGCACAAAGTCAGAAAAAAACTTTAATTTTCATTACTTTTGTATGTAAGTCAGCTAGTGTTTCGTAGAGTAGTGTTAAAACACTACACTACGAAATAGGATGCCACTAGAGTATGATTTACTGTCGTGTATATTACTAGTTCCCCCTATATTCTAAAATTAATAAAGGGAAGCAGATTCATGTTTCGGATGAAAAGGTATTAGATGCATGCAACTTAGAAAAGAATGGAGAATGTTATGTTACTAATCATACAGAACTGAGGTTACTAATCTTAGAGACACGCCCCCTTCCAGTCCCAACAGCCATTGCTTGTAGGTTGTGGCGCTTGTGTGCATTTTTTTCGCAGTAACTCTAGAAAGGTTGATGATATTAATATACTCTCGAAAGGTTGATCATCTTAATATTTCGCATACTCATTCTTCAGATAAAAGTACGTGTCAAATTCGAATTTGAAATAGATCCTATAATCAGAATAAAAATTGCAGCGTTAAAGTTTGAACACAATGCAAAATTCATAATAAAATTTATTAAACTCTAAATACTACACCACTACAAATATTTGAAAGCAGTTTTTTGTATCATCTAATTCGTTCTTTTCTGAGTATTTCATTCATGTATAGCACGGAACATTCTTTTCAAATACGCAACTTAACACCATTCAAAACTTCCTGTTTGGACTGCATATACGTTTGAAGTACTTCAAATTTTCCCCTGTTTGCACGGTCAGTTTTACAGTTTTTTTAATGGTAAGGGATCACAGATAAAGTAATATTTTTTCATTGTGGTGAAATGGAATAAATTTCTATTCCATTAAGCAATTTTCTTTAGACACATTTTATGAATTGTAGCTTTGTATTAAAGAGAGAAATACTCTTCAAAATGAAAAGAGTCCTATTACTACTAATTGAAGAAGGGATAAATTTTTATTCTAGCATTTGCAAATCGTAAACATTTTAACTTAGAAATAAATTTATAGCCTCTTCGCAAAAGAAAACAACATTTGATTCCCATACCTCAACTCGCCACTCCTATGTTTGCACAGAACCATGTCTCAGAAAAAAATGTTTTAAAAAGTTCAGTTATCTAGCCACACTCCTTACTCTGAAGGAGGACGATTCTTTTATTATACTCCTACTGTGTGTACAAAATATATTCACGATGGACTGAATTTAAGAACTTCGATTTTTACATCATATGTCACACTTCCTTCATGTCTCGCAAGGGAGTTCATTGTACTGAAGGACGCCTGAAGAAAATATTTTCAAACATTAATTTTACACTCTGTGAAGTAAAAGGTCATGCGAAATAAACCAAGAAATAAGCATTATTCCAAACTGGGGATCACAGGATTTACTCTGAATACTCTTAGAAAACGATTTTTTAATATCGTGAACCACAAGGTTTTGCAATCTGATTAATGCCATCAGCAATTTCATTATCTACCCTGTTTACAAAGCATCACTTTTTATTGACGGACGACGCTACAAGACAGATCATGAAAAAATATTTTGAAACATTATTTTGTTCCCAAATTGGGAATTACACTGTTTCCTCTGAATAAATATGGGCGTAATTCATTTGGGAAAAACTATTTCTCGGGGATAAACATTTTTTAATACTGTGAACCGTAAAGCCCTTCCAACAATTTATTCGAATTCCTAGGAAAAAGGTAGATTCACAACTTCAATAAAAGAGAGCCAGGAATCGTGTTTGAAATATATTAGTGGTCAGTTGTTTTTTGAAGTATCGGTTTCATGATGCTCCAAAAATAATATTATGACATATACGTTTTAAATATTAATCGTATCATGTCTCTGAGAACTGCAGTGAAGTGATATCGTACTTAAAAACTTGGAGTTTAGGTGTCCAAAATCGAATACAAAATACACAAACTTGTTACTTTTGAACAGTCGGTCAGCGGTTTAGTATAACATAAAGTATTGTGTCCATGTTATAAAGCAAAAGGGAACACATAATGTATGGGCTTTCATCTCTCTCTCCACTAACATGTGTTGGAACTGAGAACTTCTCGAAACTTGACTCAATGGTCCCTTCCGCAAAGATATTTACCATGTTGCATGCACAATCGTGATGCTCAGAAATATAAGTACCCGAAAAAAAATAAGTGTTGAAATATATCAGAAGGCACAGTGAAATGGATGATAGGATAAAACGAAAATGGGACGAAGAATATATCAAATACCGTAGAATAGGAGGTCGAATTATCGTAAAATACACAGAAATGATTGATAGAATTGCATCAATATTAAAATATACCTAAATGTGAAATAACTGCAAAATCACACAACATACATTCGAAAGGATTGCAAGATATCTTCAAAATGTATTTAGGTGGAAGACAGACCAACTGATGAATAAAAAATAACAGAGAGTACACCTAAAATGGACGATATCCTAGAATGGAACCCAAATAAGAGCAAAATGCATAAGAATGAGTGACAGAATTGCTTCAGTACTGAAATATATGTACTGAAATGGGAAGTGAAAAAACTAGAAATATCAAAACGTACACTGCAATGGGTGGCAGAATACCTAGAAAATCTCACAGAGTGCACTGTAATGTGTGTCAGAATTGCTTAAAAGTTATTAAAATATGCTGAAATGGATGGTACCTTGAGTACAAAATCCCCAAATATACAGTGAAATGGGTAATTAAATAGGTGTAAATGTCTCGTAAAAATACTCACAGAATTGTTTAAAAAATCCTAAATTATGCTGAAATTATGGTGAAATGAATACAAAATTCCGCAATTAGAGTGAAATAGAATATCTCCAAAATAAGCTGGAATAGACTCCAGAATCATTGCAAAATCTCACAGAGGAAACCGAATTATCTGAAAACACTGAAATAGGTTGAAATGACGGTTCAGTGAATAAAAAATTCATAACATACAGTTAAATTGGCAACAGAACATCTGTAAAATCAAAAAGTGTACACTGGAATGAATGACAGAGCATTTCCGAAAATATGCTGTAATGTATATCAGTATATCTTCAAAATATATCGTTATGGACAATAAATTTTCGTAAAATCGTTAAAATGCATTAGAATGACTGACAGAATTGCTGAAAATGTTAAAATATTGAGAAATCAGTGGTAGAATTATTACAAATTTCATTAAATACACTGAATTATGAAATAGAATAACTGCAAAATCTAAAAAACATACCAGAATGGTGAGAGACTTGTTTGAAAATAGTAAAAATATCCTACTAAAGACAAAGATTTTACATTTAAACAAGGATTCAGTTTGGCAATGACGTGAAAAAAATTCATGACGATTTATCATAGGTATATGAGAATCAGCCTGTTCATTGTGGCACTATTACGGGATGGATACCCAAATTAAGGAAAGGATGACAGAGTTTGGAAGACCTGCCTCGCGCAGTAAGACCGAAGGTGGCCGTGAACGAATCATCGCTGCTGTTAATAAGCTGAAATAACTAGAAAATATATGTATCGATTGACAGTGTGGAAACGATTATTCATCAACATTTAAAGTTCCGAAAGATCTGTGCGAAATGGGTACCCTACAAACTCACAGAACAGCAAAAAAGGCTAGAATTGACTTGTGCAAGGAGATGCTGGTCATCTTTGAATTTAGTGGCCACAAACGGTTAACAGACATTGCCACAGGTGATGAGACGTGGTTTTATTACTGTGAAACTCCCAGAAAGATCAATAACTATATTTGGGTTGTAAAAGATGAACCACTTCCCAAAATTCTGCTACAACACTTTCACTCAAGGAAATGGCTGTTCGCAAATTTTTTCAATTCCCAAGGAGTGGAGTGATTCTCACGAAGTGGTAACCTTACCTCAAAAAATGATTATAAATGGCCAATACTACAACAACATTGTTCTCCCAAAAATGGTTAAGGAGATGAAGAAGCAGCGTCCAACAACAGAAATGTCAAGGGTTCTCCTTCTTCATGACAATGCCAATACTGAAAAAACACGGAAAGTTTCGGTCTATCTGGAGTAGGAAAAAAATCAAACAGCTGCCTCATCATGCACATTCACCTGATCTTGTACCATGTGATTTTTGTTCTGCAGATGCATGTCAAGAACTTTTTGAACTTCCTGGTAAAAACGGGAACCAGATTCAGGGAACGGCATCTTCTAAAATAGACTTTTTATGAAAAGAAAATGACAAATTAATCAATTCTTAGTCAAAATTGTCCAATTAGAAAGAATATAATTTATGTCTAAAAGACGCGTATCCAGCTTTTCGGTGTGTTAAATGCATTTTTTTCCCCAATAGCTTTATTAAAAGTCTTGACATACCAAACAGAGTAGCATGATGAAAGCATTTGTATTGATGAGGCGCTATACATATGCACTCGAAACAGTTTATTAAGAAGAAAACAGTTGTCTTCTTTTAACCGCCAAAGGTATTCGACGTTCTCAAGAATAATGCTTTCTGCTTTGTTGCGCATAAAACCAAATCTCATTGTCAGCTTATTTTATGGGTTTTAGTTTTGGCTGCAGATTAAAAATAAAGAGGCAGAAAATCTTCAGTCTGACGAACTGTAATTGCTTTACCATCTTTTCACTCAATTCAGTGAACACAGCCTTTTCCAAAACCCTTGAGCGGTGCTTATGAACAGTTTTACCATTTCGCAATTTCGGGTTTTCAAAAGTTTAAAATAGGGGAAAGGATGCAATGGATCTTTACATCCCGCCCACCTTTGAATACGCTCTTGACATTTAATATCGATTTCCAATAACGTTCGGGGGAAAGAGTCTCAGTCAGTAGCGCGCCAGGCTCGTAATGTGCAGTTCCCAGATTCGAGTTCCAGCTAGGCCAGCGTAGAGATTTATTTCCGCGAAACTCCCCGCCCTGCCCACGGCCAGTAGGGTCACCGATGGACTTGGGAAGGCCATTGTCCGTCGGGTGGAACGTTAAGCCGTGACCCCTACAGGAGGTTACGATCTGTCCCCCAACAGCCGTTCGAGTGTGACCGCTTCCTCACACTTCTTTGAGCCTTCGGGCTCCTTGTGACCTGGCTATATAGCATATTTTGTGCAAAAAAGTGTCGCTCAGAGATAAAATAACCCAAGTTAAAAATTCCATTTACCATTCAGTTAATTATCGAAGCTAGATTATATAAATAAATAAATAAAATAAATACCCCTCAAGCAGCTGCTTGCCACAGAGGTCTGACAGGAGCCTGTCAGTTTATATGCCATAGTAGAAGAAGGTCTGAGAGGATGGCACAACCTCAGCAGAAAAAAGACACAAAACAGCCATGCCTTACCCGGGACTCGAACCCAGATCTCTTAGATCAGTAGCCAAGCGCGCTAACCACTCGGCCATGGGGCGGCAGATTATATAACATGAGTTAAAATTAATTAATCCGAAAAGTTAATCACAGCTGGTCAAAACAAAACTACTAGCTGTTATATTTAACTACACTAAATATATAAGCATAGGTTGAATTGGCTTTCATTCTGAATAATTTTTTTTTTCAGAAAGGACAGCTTTTAAATACAAGAGTTTTGTTAAGATCTGAAATAAACCACGAACACCACTTAAAATTGATAGTTAGATGATTTAATCTGAACTTTTTATTTTTATACGATTACATTTTTGCAAAGAATATTTAAGACGTTTTTGAGTTTGAAACTAATTTGCAATTAAAATTTCATAGAATAACCTATATTCTATTCTAGGTCATTTCCTATTAACATAACATAGTCATTTCCTATTAACATAACATAGGTCATTTCCTATTAACATAACATAGGTCATTTCGTATTAACATAACATAGATCATTTCCTATTAACATAACAAAGGTCATTTCCTATTAACATAACATAGATCATTTCTTATTAACACAACATAGATCATTTCTTATTAACATAACGTAGATTATTTCCTATTAACAGAACATAGGTCATTTCTTATTAAAATAACATAGGTCATTTCCTATTAACATAATATAGGTCATTTCTTATTAACATAACATAGATCATTTCTTATTAACATAATATAGGTCATTTCCTATTAACATAACATTGGTCATTTCCTATTAAAATAACATGTCATTTTTATTAACATAACATAGTTCATTTCCTATTAACATAACATATTTCCGTTCTAAATAAAACGTCCTCTGATATCGATTTTATAATCACATTACAAATTTTGTAATAACTCTTCAAAATCTCACCAAAAGAAAAACTGTAGCAAAATGTCAATATAACAGAAAGTTCGTACAGATATCGATAATGTTACTTTATGCACAAGTATCACATTTGTGTTTCTGGTATATCAAAGCGTTGAAACACGAAACTGAATTTATCGCAACTTTCCAAATTACAAACTGTTAAACTAATTAAGTAGGAATATCAGGAAACTAACAAATGACTGCAATACATGAATATAACAGCTTTAAAAATGCTTCTTTTCATGTTTATTTAAATGACTCTTAGATACAAATGATTTTTCGCAGTGTTACACATGAATGGCTTTTGTAATAAGTGGATCCGTCTATGATTAGATAGATTGTAATGCTTTATGAAAGACTTGCTGCAAAGATCACAAGGAAATGGCCGTTCTCCTGTATGGATACGAAGATGTTCTAAAAGTACATTCTTACTCTTAAAACTCTTTCCACAGTAGGAACACTTGTGAGGACGATCTCCAGAGTGGATGAGCATATGATTCTTGATGTTGGATGATATATCAGTAGAGTAAGGACATAATGAACAAGGATATCTCTTGCCTCTTCCTTCCCCTCGATGACTCCTCTGGTGTTTGGTGAGGAATTGTAATGATGTAAACCTGGACTGGCAGATGTCACACTGATAAACATTCTGTCCTGCAATAAAGAGTAGAAATAAATATATCAATTTAGTACTTACTTAAAAATTCATGTTATTGCGTAAAACCTTTTAACTGTGAAAGATATTATAGCCATTGTATTAGAAACATTACAAATAATAATTTACTACAATTGGCTAAAACTAATAATAAAAAAACTGCAATGGCGATATATTTTTATAAAGATAGAAATTTGTACCAGCAAAAGCACTTTTAGTTACCCAAGGACAGTATCAGATCTAGGAAGGGGGCTCCTTCCCCTTCCTTTATGGGAGTGCTAGTAACAGGAACGGAAGTGGAAAAAATAGTAAACATACAGAGGTACCGACGGAAAAACGGAGAGAGTTCCATGTTATCTCAACGGTAAATCAAATTCAGAGATCAATAACTTCTTCAATACCATTTTTAAAGAAAATAAATATGGCTAAAATTAGATTCGATTGAAAACTTTAAATTATCTAAATATCGATTTTAAACGAAATATGTTGATTATAGAGTTATGAAATCTGGACTATTTAACAGGATAGAAAAAAACCGATCCTAAAATTTAATTAAAAAATTAAAATAGTTTAAGATATCAGAGATCATAGTTGACTCTACTAGAGTGTTTAATGCTTTAATTAAATTTGGTGGTTAATGTTTTGCAGCGTGTTAAAATTTCAGCGTTCATAACCCTTTTCAATAATGAACAAATATTGTTTAAAATCGAGATTTAGATACATTTGATTGGGAACTTTATATTTAGACGTATTTTTCATTAAGAATCATATGGAAGAAGTTATTGAGCTCTGAATGTGATTTCCTATTGAGATAACATGGAACTATTTCCAGTTTTCTTTCAAGTACCTTTATGTAGGTATTACGATAATTTTCAGGAAATTTATTAAAAACTACCGAAATATATGGAAACAAAATGGTACCAGAATAGCCTTTCAATTCCCCCCCCCCCTTCTTTTTCCATAGAGCACTTGATTACTAAAGGCCTTACAGCTAGTTTAACGACATCACTTATGTAGTGATAATTTTACATAAATTATAGCAAAATATTATTGCATGTAGCTTTAATACATGTTTGACAAATGGATAAAATAATAATTAACATAAAAATATTATACATCCATTTATTTAAAAATATACATATATTTCTTTTTATTTTTTGCTATTTCTAATGGATATTTAATATTTTATTCATTTAAGAGCTATATACTGAAGCTAAGTACAGCAATAATATTATAGTTAACTTTATGAAAAGTATTCTCTCCTTATGTGACGTCATCAAAAGAGCTATCATGGTCTTAACCCTCGAGGTAGCATTGACCCGGACAAGGATCTGAAACGAAATCGCGCTGTGGCCAACTATTGCAAATGTATGCCGGATTTGCATTTTATCTCCAAATAAAATGTGCTTTAATTTAAATGCTGGCGGACGGAATTGTATCGTCATATGTGGCAGCAATTGGCAGTTTCCCCCTGGTTCCGCTGCTACTTGACCTTACGATGATTATGATTACGGTTCCGAATTGGGGAAATTAAGTGGAGTGGTCGCACTTAGTTCTGATCTTCTTGGGATAACATATAGGTTCCTAGCTGCCGTGGGTCAGGACTGATCCCTCGAAAAGTTAGAAATTTTTGAGGGCGTTGCCAGTAGTACATGAGGAAAGCTGTAAATGAAGTGATCATTTACACATAGTAGCCACAATATCATTAACGTTCACTTTAATAATAATAACTGCCATTATTTACCTTTGGTTTAAAGGTTAACGCAAATTAAACATAAAATGCTTCTCATCAAAAACGCTCATTTGTAAAAATCTACAATTACTTCGGGCAAATATAATCCAATATGCATTTAGCCTGCGCTTGGTCTAGTGCTCAGAGCGCCTAACTACTAAGTAAATGAGTATGTCCCTGTGAAAACAGGTTCAGAAGGTCAACACCTCCCTCCCTCTGAAACAATAGGTCGTTGTTATAAGAAATCTCATACGTGTCTACTTGCCTTGAAATCCAAAACAAGTGTCTTTCCATAATTTTATTTCCGCCTCCATATTAATATGCCCGAAATTGAAAATTGAGTTAAAAAAACTATAAAAATATAATTTTATATAGAATGTCATTCTAACCTCTCCTCTCCTTTGGAATGTTTTTGTAATTAGGAAATCCTATTCAAGTCTTATTTTTAGACCCTCCCCCAAGAAAAAACTAAATCCTGGGTACGTCTCTGTCTTTGTATGTTGTACGAGAAGCCAGTAGAGGCCCGATTGTGCAGGCAAACACCTTCTTCTCCTTAAACAAATAATTGCCAATGAATTTTGAAAGTATAACACCAAATTAATATCTGTTATTACAATGAAATAGAAAATTTTTTCTTTCAATATATACGTAAAAATAATGGGGAGCTTTTAACAAGAGGTATTAATAAATATCGCATATTCTGTTTCCTTTCAGTACAAACTAATTGTTTTAAACATAACACAAAAATGAAATAAATTCTCATCAGGACACCATAAATGAGAAAATATAGTAAAACAAATAATAGATTTTAAAATGTTTTAAAACCAAAAGAAGAAACGTAAGTCCATGTATTCTTTCTTTCATTATTTTAATACATTTGTAAATTTTTATTATTATTTAATATCTAAAAAAGACGCTTTCATATAACTGAATTACAGTGGTTTAGATTATATCATGCATATAGTACAGCCAAGCACTGTTGTGTGGAATTTTCAAATACATAACGAAGAATACAAAGAATTTAAAAAACGAAACGTGAAAAGAAACTGACGATACTTGGCACTATTATATAAATCTTAGCTTTATTATAGTCAAGAAAATGAAAATATAACAGAAATTGATAAACGGAATTCTAAACTTATAATAGACATGAATGTTACTATGCAAATAGTGTAAAAATATAATTCGGAAATCACATGTCGATGTCAAAATCTATGAACTCGACCGATTTAAAAGTGTTTCTTTTCATGTCGATTTAAGTCACCCTTTTGCACAAATGACTTCTCATAGTGTTTGCACAATAATGACTCTTGCAGTAAGTGGATCCGTCTATAATTACATAGATTACCCTGCTTTATGAAAGATTTGTTGCAAAGATCACAAGGAAATGGTCATTCTCCTGTGTGGATACGAAGATGCACTATAGGAGTAATCTTCAGTTTGAACTCTTTCCACAGTAGGAACACTTGTGAGGACGATCTCCAGAGTGTGTGAGCATATGATTTTTGATGCTGGATGATTAATTTGTAGAGTAAGGACATAAAGAACAAGGATATGTCCTGCCTTTTCCTTCCCCTCGATGCCTCTTCTTGTGTTTGGTGAGTAATTGTAATGATGTAAACCTGCACCAGCAGATCTCACACTCATAAACGTATCCACCTGATTTAGGAAATAAATAAATAATACATTACTCTTTGAAATGAGTAAACTAAAGTGCTGAATTACATTCAACAGCGTTTGCAGGTTTATTTATGACAATATGTTATGGAATGCGACAGAACGTAATATGAAATTCTATGAATGAAAAATATATATTTTAATTTTTAATAACTAGAGATGCATATCGCATACGAATACGAATCAAAATTCTTCTGAGAAAAATCCAAATCCTCTAAAGCAAACAGTAGCATCAAATTAGATATATTTTATGTCAAAGCATAAAGCATTTAAAAAGTTTTGACACTACATAAAATATATTTTTCAGTTTTCTAGATCATACAGCATTTTAAATTTTCAAGCATGCTATTATTGATTATTAGTTTTTTTATATATTATATATTTAATTTTCATATATTATATTAGTTTTTTTATTTACTATTAATAAAAACGCATCAAGACAATATTTAAATAAGCGCAGCGATTTGCATAAAAATAGTTCTTATCACTCGTGAGAGCATTTTTTTTGGTACCCATATTAGATTAATGTACTACATGTCAGTAAACTTGAGAAAATATGGTATGGCTAATATTTTCGTCAAAACAAATTAATATTTTATTTACATCTTAAATGTACCAAACATTTTAATGGGGATTTAATCGAGAAAAATATACGCTACCTCGCCAAATTATTACAAAATATGTCAATACATTCGTAGGCAGGCGAAGGTTTAGAAAAAAATCGAGTGGGGGGGAGAGACACAATCGAGTTGGAAAATTGTAAAAGGACTTAGAGACAGGATTTTCCCTGCAGTATAACATTTCCCCTTCCTTTTTACAAGTCTTTAAACATTTTTTTTTTAAAAATGCATGAAATATAAATAAGTTTCATAATTTTTGGCCCCTGTTACCCTTAAAAGCGTTTTAAAAGTTGGGCAATCGCCTCCCCCCTAGATCAGGTCCTGTTCCTCTGCAACATTTCTTCCGCACTTAAGCATTTTACGTCACTACGAAGTCTTGTAAAAGACGAAAAGGCATGGTGGGAAGCAAGTCAAGTGGAGCATGGGTAAAATGGCTGATCTGACTGACTCCGAAGGAGGTTTCATCCGTAATGCAGGTGATTGAACTCAGCGGAAAATCAGGGGGCGCAATGTCCCAAGAGTATGGACAATGGCAAAGGTCTGAATTGGAAAGAAAATCAACATATTATATCCATTTTTCTACATCCTATTGAATTTCTGCGCAATAAGCAATATCTCACAGAATATCTGTTAGATGAATGCCATTGTTACAGCGAGTGAGAAGTAAATGTCAGTGGTAAGTTGGCACGGCATTTTGGATGATTCGAATAAAATGAACAGAATTATATTCTTAAAATGAAGCCGAGAACAGCTAGGGAAGCATATCTCTTAGTGAATGAGGTTAGGGAAGGAATAACTCTCACTGAACAAGGTTATGGAAGGAATAATTCTCATTGAACCAGGCAAGGAAAGGAATAACTCTTGCTGAACAAGGCTAAGGAAGATTAAATCTCACTGAATCAAGCTAAGTAAGTAATAACTGACCTTCTCTACAAGGAATAATTGAACGAAACTAAGCAATAACTCTCACTGAACTAGGCTAAGGAAGGAATTACTCTCCCTGAATTGGCTAGGAAAGGAATAACTCTCACGGGAGAAAGGCAGAAGGAAAAATAATTTTAAATATTTTCTTATCTACTATTTAATATCTCCATAAAATAAAACTAAAATTAGAAAAGTTCAGGTTACGTACCACATTGATTCAGCATAAACCTTTTAATTGCCAGGTTTTGAAGACATATAACAGTAAAGAATACATATTGCACAACAAATCATGCAATACTTATATTATACTTATTATTATATATTATTAATTATACAATTATATTATATATATTAATATATATATATTATTATATATTATTTATTATACTTATACAGTAGTTTGTAACACTAAGATTTTTTAAGATATGAAAAAAATACAAATGGTAACAAAAAATTGGAAAATACCGTTTTGAGCTTATCAAATAATCGGCACAGATTTTAAACATTCGAAGAGTTAAAAAAATAAAGATATTAAAAGACAACGGACTTAAACGTGCTTCTTTTCATGTCAATTCAAATTAGAATTCTCTATGAAGGTCTTCATTGTCTACACATAAATGGGCGTTGCATCATCTGACTTTGTGCCTACTTAGAGTATCTTAGGTTGGAAAGACTTGTTACAGAGATCAAAAGGAAATGGTCGTTCTGCTGCGTGGATACGAAGATTCGCTTCAAGATGATTCTTTAATTTGAAACTCTACAGTAGCAAAACTTGTCAGGACAGTCTCCAGAGTGAGTGAGCATGTGAACCTACATGTCGGATGATCTATCGGTAGAGTAAGGGCACAATGAACAAGATAATCTCCTGCCTTTTCCTTTCCCCTCGATGCCTCTTCGTGTGTTTGGAAAGGAATTGCAATGATATATACCTGCACTGGCAGTTGTCACGCTCATAAACATTTCCACCTGTTCAACAGAACAGAGAGAATGCATTAAGCCACCTTTCTTAAAGATATAGAATTCCTGAAATATCATCAGTCGCATTTGTAGGGTTTATTTTTGACAATGTAGTATAAACTGTAAAAAAATTTTAAATATGAAGCTAAAAAATATTTTGTTTACGTTATTATCATCAAATATATAATGCTATGTTGTATATTAATAAAAATTAAATTTCTTATGTGAAAATACAAATTCTCTGTTGTACTTAACTAAATAGTATTCAAACAAAATTGGAAAGTAAGAACTAATCACAATTTTAAAATATTCGATAACTAATCTGTTTCAATCTTAATTAAACGATTTTCTGCCTCCATAACTGAATTATTCTTTTCATGTTTCTTAGATCATACCATTACCGGATTTAGAGGGCGGGGGGGGGAAGTGGCCATGCTATCCCGTTTTGGGTATGCTAATAAGGGAAAATATAAGGAAAAACATTATTAAACTTAAGCGTATTTCAGGGTATCTTTCAACAATCGTTTTTGAAGATCTCTAAAACGGAGTAAAAAGAGTTCTATTTCAGTTTAAATCCAGTCGCTTGCGCGCCTTTTATTTTTTTCATGCTGAATTGCGTCACTTGATATCCCCCCACTCCACTTTATTTTTTCTTTTTACAACATCCGGGTCTGAATAATACTGCACTTCACGATTTCAAAACTGCTAACATCGAAATATTGATCTCTGTAAATTAGTATTTTCTTCCCTTATTTAAAAATGTCTCCTCAAGCAGCTGCTTGCTACAAAGGTTATTATTTAATTAACAACACATAAATTTAACGCAATCTTTAAATACGTGCTTTGCTTTGCATAAGAAACAGATCTTATCATTTTGACTGATTTTTTCTTCTATTTCCACAGAGACAAACTTACGTGTCCTTCAAACCTTGAGCCACATAGAGGATGGCTAATATTTTTAACAAAAATATTTTTAAGTAGGACTTTATTAGAGAAAAATATACACAGTCTCGGGAAATTATCATAAACATCAGGTGCAAAGTTCCATGAAACATGCGAATCTATGCAAAATATCTTAGTGGACGCCCCTGCGAAATCCTATAAAAGACAAATGCAAGGATGATTCGTAGGATTTCGACAGCGGGCTCATCGTTGGATAGAGATGGACAGAAGCAACTGTAAAGGAGGTGATGGAACTCAGAGGAAAGTCACGGGGCACGATATCCCAAGGGTATGGACAATGGCAACGGTCTGAAGTTAAAAGAAAGTGAACACATTTATAGTCATTGTTCTACATCCTGCGAAATTTATGTGCAATAAGCAATTTGTCACAGAATATGAGTTAGATGAATGCCATTGTTACAGCAAGTGAGAAGCCAAGCATTGTACGTGTCAATGGTAAACTGGAACAGCATTTTGAATGCATCGAATACAGGGAACAGAATTATATTCTTAAAATTAAGCCGAGAACTGCTAAGGATGGATATTTCTCATAGAGCAATGCTAGGGAAGGAAAAACTCTTAATTAACAAGACTAGGGTAGGAATAACTCTCACTGAATCAGGGTGGGAAAGGAATAGATCTCACGGGGAAAGGAATAACTCTCACGGAACCAGGCTAAAAAACAAATAACTCTCACTGAAACAGATAAGGATAGTCATTCAGAGACTTAACAAGTAAATATTTGATTGAAGATTAATTAAATATCTCAAAAAATTTATTTAAATTTTAATAATTTTTTTGTCAATATTTTTGATGACAAATTGTTATTTAATGAACTTTCTAACAGTTGGAATGCCAGTTGAAATAATTTAGCTGGAAGCAAAATTTAAAAATAATTATGAAACGAGTTAATAAAATAAATAAATACCCCCCTCAAGGAGCAGCTTGCCACAGTGGTCTGTCAGTTTATACGACAAATAGAAGGTCTGTGTGAATTACAGAGACTTATCAGAAAGAAAACAAAAACATCCATGCCTTGCATGGGGCTCGAACCCAGGTCCCTTTGATCAGTAGCCAAGCATGCTAAACTCTCGGCCACGGGACTCAAAAAACTAGTTATTACAAATAAACAATTATTAGATTCTTAAAACGCCAAATAAATATTGTGATAAAATTCATAATTAACTGAAATCTCTAATTTATACATTTTTACATAAAATGCTTGTTTAAAATTACGAATGCTAAAAACAGTTGTTAAGTTATGGATCTCTGAATCTGGTATTGAAATTGATATGAGTATATTATTAGTAAAGAATTGAGAACAATTAAAACGGTTTTCCTTGTTAAAATGTCTCACCAAACACTAAGCAATTACAGTACAAAATATTTAAACTATAACTGCAATGCCATGGAAAATTCCTTAATAAATCGATAATGACATATGGAGTGCATGAATTTCATTAATCGTTGTGATATATCAAAGCACTAGAATAGGAAAACTAATTTATGTAAGCAAATGGTAATAATTATATATATTAAACATAAGCAGGGTTAAGGAAATAACTGACGGTAATAATATATTAAAATATGACATTTAAAAATTAAATTTAAACATTTAAAAATCCTCTTTTTCCTGTCGATTTAGACTTCTCCATAAAGCTATAATCTCTAAGTTTACTTAAAAACACGATTTTTCTATCTCCTTCTCACACACAAAGAAAAGGAATCTTTTAATTATCGGACAACTACTTTATATCGTTTTTGTTCATTAGAAACTCAATTAATAATAAAAAAGATGTTCAAATTAGAAACACCATAAATCAGAAGACATTTTTTGAAATACGTAAAAGGTTTTTGTCTTAAAACCAAAATACAGAAAATGGGGGAAAATCCATGTTCCGTTTTTGCTTTATTAAATGCATCATTTCGTTTTCCATATATCATTAAATAAAACGAACTCATAAGAGACAAATTTCGGTAATGAAATATCTAATCCTAAGCTACATGATCATTAAGAAAAAGAGGTAAAACATATATTTAAAATATAGTAAAGAAAGCATGTAACAATACTAACAATACGTGGCAGGATTGTATCACACTTAATTTCTGAAAACAAGAAACGATACAAATCATAACACAATAACAAACGGAATTATATACTTATTATCCGAAAGATATTACAGTTTCGAAATTTTCCAAAATTTACTATTACAAAAACGTTTTATATATAGATAAAACCAATTTAAAAGTGTTTCTTTTCAAGTCGATTTAAATCGGTCAGTGTCTGCACAAGAATGGCTTTTGTCGCAAATGGCTTCGTCTGTGAGTTGGCAGATATTCATGCTGTTTGAAAGACTTGCTACAGAGATCGCAAGGAAATGGTCATTCTGCTGTGTGGATACGAAGATGCACTTCAAGATGGATCTTCAGCTTGAAACTCTTTCCGCAGTGGCAACACTTATGAGGACGAACTCCAGAGTGCATGAGCATGTGACGTTTGATGTTGTATGATCTGTCGGTAGAGTATGGACATAATGAACAAGATAATCTTCCGTCTATTCCTTCCCCTCGATGCATCTTCTTGTGTTTGGTGAGGAATTCCATTGATGTAAACCGGTAGTGGCAGATGTCACACTCATAAGCATGTCCTCCTGACTTAGGAAATAAATAAATAATACATTATTCTTTGAAGTGAATAACTAAAATACAAAATTGCATTCAACAGCATTTCCAGATTTATTTATGACATTAAACTATGGAATGAGAAACATTAATATGAAATTCCATGAATGAAAAAAAATATATATTTTATTTTTTTTTAATAATTATACATGCAATGATATTTATACCATATGAATACGAGTCAAAATCAAAATCTTTTAAAGCAAATAGTAGCATAAATTACATTTTTAAAATAAAGTTCTTAAAAATATAAAAACTTTTAGACACTTAATAAAATATATTTTCTACTTATATATTTAAATTAAGATTTGCTTCTTTTATAGACAACACTGCAATTCAGTTATCATATCTATATACAGTGTTAACCAATTTATCACTCATTTTATGTACATCTATTATTTAATAAAAGTCATTTAAAATGTAACTTATAAACATTGATAAATGCGGACTGAAATAATTATAATCAAATCATATGCACAGGTACTGGACGGAAAAATGGAAACAGTTTCATGTTATCTCATAGAAATCATCACATTCTGAGCTTAATAACCTCTTCAATACGATTATTAATGAAAATATGTCTAAAGATCTAAATAAAATCTCACTAAATCTCGATTTAAAAAAAAAATGTTTTTAATATTAAAAGAGGTATGAATGCTGGAACATAGTAACAGGACATAAAATTATCCCCGAAATTTAATTAAAATATTAAAACAGGTTAAGAGAACATTTTGACTCTAGGGTCAACTATATAACCTATGAACTTTTACTTAATTTATTAGATATGTATCACACTTAGCTTCTCAAAACTAAATATGATACACATTTGATATTTAATAAATATCAATTTTATCAACTATGCTATCTGAACTCTCTCCAAATTTTTTCTTTAGAAATATGCTTATTAAAATCGTATTGAAGAAGTTATTGAGCTCTGAATGTGATTTTTCTTTTTAGGCAATATGAAACTGTTAACATTTTTCCGTCCAGTATATGTATACATATATATATATATATTCGATGCTATCTCTTCTTCAACTTATGCATTGATTACTGATATTTTGCATATCTAAAGAAAGAATAAAAAAATAAAATGTATTAGTAAACGCATAAAAAGTTTTTCAATTTTCTACATTCATTACCCTTAAGTTTCATAACATTTTTTTTAAATATTTAAATTCTAGTTCAAAGAATTGTCCTGCTATAAAATCTGCATATATATATAATATATACACAACTGATGCAAGATTTAACTTCTCTTGTGTTCTGAATGGATTGTTTCTTTGGACAATGCTAAACTGCCAATGCTTCGAATAAGTAGTTCATTTCCTCCGATGAGCTGCTTTCTTCATAGGATGATTCGTAAGGCCTTTTTCCACTCAGAAAACTGTAGTTTTGCCTTAGATTAGACTGTGAGTTAACACAGTAAGAAAGTATGGCATCAACTGCAACTTCTCCATGATCACATCACCTCTGTCTTGTCAGCACAGTTCACTTTTGTAGTTTTCACTCAAAAAATAAAGTTTCATTCTGAAAAGGAATAGAAAAAATTAGTACTCATTGGTTAAATAAGATGCTTCAAATAGAGACATTTAAATAATTCCATTATTAGAGACCCGAAAACAAAATCATCATACAAAAATTAAGTTAAATGCTACTTTATAGTTATTTATTATCTTAAAATAGAAACGCAGTAAATTATGACAGGGTGCAGGTAATGTAAATGAGGAATCAGTAATCTTTCTTAAACATTTTAAGAAAATAATATAATGGAGCATAAATTAAAATCTAAATCTGTATTTCGAATAAGGTAATCGAAATTTAGCAGAGTGTACTGACGCCGCTATTTTCTAAAGTGTTCCGTGGAAAGAATCCCTGTTCCTCCATTGCATACTCAAAATCAAAGAACATACTTCGTCACCGCCATTTAGCCAAAATTGATTTTCACAAATTGATTTTCACCATTTGATCAAAATTGATTTTCAGCATTTGACCAAAATTGATCGCACAATATAAAAAATTCGAAAACAAGTACTTCTACTGAAGGACATTCATTTCACTGGATTATTGAGATCGTGGGACTATTCTTAAGTATATTTCGACATGTTATTTTTCAACAATTTGATATATGTTTATCTTTTTTAAGCTGTTACGGTATGATTATCTTTGATTTTTGAATGAAAGTAACTTTAGAAAGGGGCTATTTGTTAGTGGGAGAATATATTTGATAAAGTTGATATAAGAATAATATATTAAATTTGAAAAAAAATTGATCAACTTCTGTTTCTCTAATACAAGGGAACCGTTTTCAAACTGAATTCCCATAAAGCATTCTATCACAAACATCGATTTTTTTTCAGTTCATATTCATTCATACGAAATTACTGCAAATAAATAAAAAATAAATAATTCTGGGACTCCCCCCCCCCCCGAAATATTTTCGTCTTATACGAAATCTCAAATTTGGCTACTGCTTCGAAATCCAAGACAGGTGTCTTTGTATAATTTTATTTTAGCCCCATATTATAACATTGAAAACAAACCTTTTACGCAAAAAACTGTTGCTGGCGATACATTGTCACTCAAATCTCTCTAAATATATTACCCGCAATATTCGTTTAATATTTGAAGAATGAATGGAAGCTGAAGCACTTATCTTTAACTTTTGACACTTGTGAAAAAATACTTCAATAGATAAAACGCAACAGATACGTACAACAGTATGACGATTTTTTAAGATTTCATCATTTGGAGGCAATGCCAATTTTCAACAATCTTCAATCAATATTTAAAGAGTCATTGAAGCGGGACCATTTAACAGCAGACGACACTTTCACATTGCCTCCAAATTGATGAAATCTTAAAAAATCGTCTTACAAACTTCAGATATTTAATTTAGGTTAAGTGAACAAATTGCTACAAGAGTTGTGTTTTATCTATTCAAATATTTTTTCACAAGTGTCAAAAGTTGAAAATAAATGCTTCAGCTTCCATTCATTCTTTAAATATTAAACAAATATATCGGGAAATATATTTAGATAGATTTGAGTGAGAACTACAATTTATTGCCAATAACAGTTTTTGCGCAAAAGGTTAATTTTCAATGTTAGGGAGCTTTGAAAGTGACTTTCCATTCACATAACATGGAAGTGAAAATAAACAAAACACGGACTAAATAATCAAATCATATAAAACTCACTTCCTGCTAACATCTAATTATGTCCATACATGAACACAATATATCCGTGCGACTCCATAGATTAAACATTAAAACAGCAATAGTATTTTGCGATAAAGAGTGCCTTACAAAAAGTTTTTAATTGCATTATCATTCATAATACAGAAATTTGTTTTTCATTTCTAGTTTTACTTATCAGAATTATACCTATTTATTGATTTCCCCAAACCCGTCAATGACATTAGTAAGCTATGCTAAATAATTTCTTCGAATAATATTTGTTTCGTATATTAGCAATGGCACGCAGGAGAATTATTATAAAGATTAATTCATTGCTTAATGAACGTGTTCTCAGTTTCGATATTGCCACCCTGTACAATCGTAGATAAATTGATGCAGACACTTCACACTTCCATATAATGTAAAACTTAAATACCTCGTTGATTAAATCTGATTTCATTATGTACTCGCGATCCACTTTTTAAGAACCCCTTGTTTAATGCAGTGTGTATGAAGATTGATTAAAAGCTCCGAGTACCACTGGCGTAAACTCCATAATCTGTGTATTTCTTCGGTAAATAAAACTTAATATACATATAACACTATCGCTATTTAAATATAACTATCGTACCTATCAACGAATATAAATTTATCTCAAACTATTGCGTGTTGAAATGATAGTTTAATAATAAATCTTACGTGTATCTCCTACGAGTATCATTTTCAGATCGCGAGACACTGGATGATACAGTAACTACTTGTAAAGTATTTATCACTGAAGTCACTTGTATCTTACAAATTGAATTAGAAACACATATTGGATAATAAAGAAAGAAAATGCTAAGGTTTTACCTGAAATAAAGTTAATGTTTAAGAGCAAACTTCATTCATCTACTCCTACTATTTAATGCTAATGGCGACATAGTTTTGTTGCCAGATATTTTCCCTAAATTTGAAACAAAATATTGCAGGAAAATAAAGAATTGCTCAAAGCGTAGCCTTTAATGTTAATTTAGCACATATAGTCAGATTTTAAAAAAAATACTTTCAAGTAGATATTTAATAATCAATTTTCGCATCTTGTACATGTAAGTCGCTAGGGTTTATTTAAACTAGACCACGAAATAGGATGGCACTGAAGTATGATTTATTAACGTGTGGATTTGTAGGGCATCCTATAATATAAAATTAGGAAATGGAAGTAGATTCATGTTTCGGATGAAAATATACTTTTATGCATCCAACTTAGAAAAGAATGAAGGTGACTTACGTTTATGTATGTTACTAATCATACAGAACTGAGGCCATTAGTCTTAGGGACACGCCCCTCTTCCAGTCCCAACAGCCATAGCCCGTATGTTGTGGCGTTTGTGTACATTTATTTCGCAATAATTCTAGAAAGGTTGCTTGATCACCTTAATATTTGGTACACTCATTCTTCTTATTAAAGTACGTGTCGAATTTGAAATTGATTCTATAATTTGAACAACAATTGCAGCATTAAAGTTTGAACACAATACAAGATTCAAAATAAAATTTATATACTAAGTGTATATGCTAAACCAGTACAGATATCAGAAAATAGTTTTTTGTATCATGAAATCCGTTCTTTGCTGATCATTTCATTCATTTATAGTACGGAAGTATTTTATCAAATACCCAACATATCAACAACCGGAACTTCGTGTTAGAACTGCATTTTGAAGTTCCGTACATATTGTTCTGTTCGCTCCATCAGTTTTACAGTTTTTTTAATGTTAAGGGATCAGAGATACAGTAATTAATTGTTTTTGGTGTTAGTATTTGTATGAATGTCTAGAGGAGCTGGTGACTTTAAAAAGAGGAGCAACAAATGAAATCTGAGCAAATGTAAATATCCTTTTTTTACACGATTGTGAAATGAAAAGGGAAATTATATTTTGTTAAACAATTTTCTTTGCACAAATTTCATCAATTGTAGTTTCGTATTAAACGGAGAAATTCTCTTCAAAATCAAAAGAGTCATGTAACTATTTTACTTCAGTAAAAATATTCTTAAAGTTTAAGAATTCAGTTTAAAATTACTTAATAAATAATAATACTTTTGTACTTATTGTAGAATTTCGGCGCTAATTAATCTTTTAGGAAGTGCTACAGGAAATGTTATATCAGAATTCTAGATTTTTTGAAATGTAAATATACAGAATTATAGCTATGGTAGATTTCCCCAGGCTCTGCTCGGGTCTAAAACTGTTTAAATTTGTGCTAAATGGCACACGCCACATCGACAGCTTTCGTTTGGCGTAAAAAATGTTTTTCAAAATGCAATCAATGACACATTTTAGAAAATTTATCAGTCTATCTGTTTATTCGACAAAAAAGTCCTAGACCTAGACCGTCAGACCAAGGACCACCACACTCGTTTACAGCTTCCTCTCACCATAATGCACTACTAGGTTTTCGACACCATAAAATTAGGTCCCCCACCAAAGGTTGGCCGCGGAACATCTGTCCATTGATTACTTTGCCCATCGATAACGTTATTTTCACTTCGTTACTTTCACTTCTCCATAATGCAGATAACTCTATCGCCTCCAGAGGTTTCCGACACTTGACCTGGGTTTAATCAATGGTTACATCCTGACCCACTGCAGCTATCAGTCTTATTTATAAACCCTACGAGCAAGATCCAAGCTTGACCACCACATCAAATTCGGGACTGATCAACCAAGTACCTGTGGAATTACGGTCAGCTGAAACTTCCGCCACTAATGACGAGATCCGGATGAACACTTGTGTCTGAGCATAAGTTCGGAATACGCCTGAAAGCTGAGTCATTTCTAAGGCTCAAGCAATGTCAGGGAATACTGCAATTATAACGCATTAAGTATCAGGTTATCCAACATTTGTGGGAAATAGGGGATGCCGGTTAGATGAATCTGAAGGTTGCATGAGAAATATTCTTGTAATTCTTATAGGAAGCAAATATAGTAGGTACAATCTTGTTTTCAAGCCGTAGTTGGGATAGCAATGTAATTAAAAAAAAATTAAAATGAAATAAAATTCCCTTGATACAGATGTAGATATATCAATTCTCACTCTTTTTATACGTATTTTCACACTAAAATGTAATGTATAAATCCGTGCACTTAACAAAAACTTCAGCAAATGCTTATCTGAAAACTACCAAGGACAGTGCTGCAATTTTAGCCGTCGGATGGCGCTGATCACTGGTGTTACCTAGTGGTCCTACATAGGGAGAGGTTGGCAAATGGCGTTCATGGACGCCATGTTTGTGCTCTGCGGGTGCTTCAGTCAGGCTAGCTAACTGATTTTCTTGCTTTGTCAACACACACATGAGGAAGGAGCAACTGTGCAATAAGATATTGTTACTTAGAAATCATGGAAATGCTTTCTGTTCTCAGTATTTTATAGTAATATTTATTGATTGTTAAGTTCATAAGAATTACTTAAAATAACAAAAATTGAAGCAATAACTGTTCTTTCAGACATTCTGTCCCAGATATTAAATTTTTACTTAAAAAGTAAAAATGTTTAACATTCCTGAAACGATATGGCAATATTTTTAATTTGGGCTCTGATTTATGCTTTTACAAAATTAATATTCAAATTCTATTCAAAAATAATAGTTGAACATTTGTAGCATAAGCAAGCTTTATAAAAATATTTATATATTCTGAAATCTGTCAAAATTATGCTATATATATATTTATAAAGAACCAGAACATTCTAAATGTTTTTTTCCTTTATTACACAATAATAATATAAATAATTACCCCTTAAGCAGCTGCTTGTCACAGAGATCTGACAGGAGCCTGTCAGTTTAATATGCCCTATTAGGAGATCAGTGAGGATGGTGGGACCTCAGAAGAAATACAACATAAGCATCCATGTCTTAACCGGAGCTCGAACCTAGGTCCCTTTGACCAGTAGCCTAGAACGTTAACCACTTTTAATCACTTTATATTGTGCATCTACACGTTTTTTTTTTTTTTTAATCTGGTAACCTCAGCCTGTAGTTTAGCGCACGTAGAGCAAGAATTACTCTGTTCAGATGTTTCACCATATGAATTAATTGCCAACAGATCATCAACATTAACTTCATTTACGATGCAATCTGAGATATTTTCTCTATTACCAGTGTTCACTAGTAAAGGGTTCAGTTGTTTTACCTCTGAGTGGCACTTTTTTGCACACCATGGGCTAAATGGCAAGGTCACATGGACCCAGAAGGATCAGAGAACGTTGGGGGAGGGGACCCACTGGATTTGGGAAATAGATGGTAGCCTCCCGTCAAGGTCATCCTGCGTGTTCTTTAATGTGCACAGGGTATTGCTCTCCCGCACACGGAACCACGGCTTAACGTCCCATTCTACGAACGGCGACCTTTCCAAGGCCATCGGTGTCACCTGCTGACCGTTGCAGGACAGGGATTTTTGGGGAGAAATCTCAACACTGACCCAACTGGGACTCGAACCTGGGAACTGCAGATTACGAGTCTGGCACGCTACCGACTGAGCCACCCCCGTCCCATTATTTCATGGAGATAATGATACTAATGAAATTGTTTGAATATAGACACACTGACATTATTTTAATTATTTGTTTCAAGATGAATAGCTTGGAATATGTTTGATTACATACAATATTTTACCAAAACTTTCCCGACATTTACATGTTATGTGAATGGGAAATTACATCCACATTTTCTTAACTGTGAAAACAAGTTTTTTAAAAAATGTCACTAGAAATGAATTGAAGATCTGGCACAAATTCTCGATTTTCAGCAACATTCTTTTAATATTTAGAGTTATTAAGTTGCAAACATTTAACAACAAATGTTGCTGTTTAGCATTTTAAAAATTAATTGAATGATTACCTAAATTTCTAACGCAGCATTCATTTTAGTAAGTGAACGTTTAAAATAGATTTTTACAATAATGTCATTGAGGTCTACAAACTATTCGGAATGTATTAGTAATATTATTCGAATATTCAGCAGCAGAGAGATTCAAATATTGAGAATAACTATATTTTCGGTGTTTTTAAAGATATAATTAAATTCAACTTACCTCATAGAGTCGAGAATAATCTGTCAGTTTCCAGAATTCCCGTTTCACTTTAGTTGCCCAGATATATCTTCTAGAGTGATCTTTTGGGAAAGCTTTCATCAATTTCCATTTCTTTGCAGAATTAGTGCAGCCGAAAGCTGCACAATGTGGCATTTGAACAAGCTTAATACTTTATGTTTATCAAAGAAAACAAATGAGGAATATAATAAGTAAATTACGTTATAACACAGCGATCTAATTCAGTATAGAACCAACACCTTTACCTGTAACTATCACAGAGCTAATCGACAATCGACGCACAGAAATGGCGCCCATGAGACACATGACAGCGACAACCAATAGAAATCGACATCGCCGTTTGCCAGCCTCTCCCTATATAAGACCACTATTGTCGGTTGCTCTTGGCTCTCACTCCTCGGCTATATCATTGCATCTCACAGGGCGCTTGCGACAACTCTGCTGATTTCGCTCTCCAGGGATAAATTTTTCACGTCCACCTGTGCTCGAGTCCACGACGAGAATGTCCCACACTTTTGCGCCTTTTTCCAATGTACACCGTCCGGTCCTCTGGCAGAGGTCACCTATGTCCGTTTGTGGCTATTCGTGATTGGCGAGAGTAGCCGAGGTGCGAATCTCAGATCCCCTCTGGCCAAAGTTGTTTACCAGGCATGTCACGTAGTCCTTCTTCATCCGGGGTTTCAGGGTCAATCTGGAAGATTCTGTGCCTGCGGCCGAGTTTCTCTTCGTCGAACTGGACATCAAAAATAGAGTCAATGTGAAATGGACTATTCTACGAGGATAAGGGCATCCATGACCCTCCACGCCAACAGTCGTGTCCACATGATAAAACAAATGTGAGCACGACATACCTATCCCCCTTAAGGGGGGCAGGGTAGGCAACGACGCAGAAAGGTCCATGGCTTGGCGAGAGACAGGCGACATTTTCACGCTAACTGATCTGGTTCATGTGTAGAAAACGTCCTCACGTTATCTGTGTCGAAGCGGGGATCAATGTTCCAAACGCGCATTTTCACTGGTCAAAGCATTGGTTGCTCTCCTGGTAGGACGCCGCGGTCCTCTGTGTCCTCCAACGTCCACTGGCCGTCCGGTCTTCCAGCTATCGGTTGTCTCCAATTCAGTGGGGTCCTCTCAGCAGCACATGAAACAAAAGAGAAACGAGGAGGGTCAATTCTGTTTTTTTTTTTTAACTTTTTCACGTTTACTATTTACAACATACAGAATACTATCTTATCACGGTCCTGGTTTTTGATCTAGATTATTGTTTTAAAATCTAGATTGAAATAGATTTGATGATGCTTTTTCTTAACTGTAGTTAGATCTCTGCATTAAATACATAGTTTAGAAGTCACAGTTGTCTTCTAAACTATGCATTTAATACACTTGCTTAAATGTAAAAAAACTATAAATGTACTAAACTTGCATAATGGTAAGAGCTATCGGCCCTTAACCCTTATGGTGGATTCCTTTAAATAAGATGATTCCTGTAATCTCAGAAACGATGATTATCCACACATTTTGCTACACATGGAAGGGCCACATTAATAAGTCCTTGTTTACGGCTTATGAAATTTACGATGAGATAGTTCCTAATGAGAAGGATAATCATTTCGACGAGCGGCAGACACAAAACTACAACTATCATTGCAAGCATGGAGTTAGGAAGGAAAAAATGTCACATTTCACGTATTATAACTGTCCTAACGAACGACCAAGAAATGCGTACCGCAAGAATGAGCCTGTTAAAAAACTTTCAAAATAGATAGGATATTAGCGAGGTTAGGACCTACGGTACGTAGGATTTAACTGTTTTTATTGTAAACTGATGAAATCAAGATTTATTATAAATTTGTCGAAAATATCCGTCATTTGCTCTTCTCCAAATGTATCCTACCGAATTTCCATGTCTATGAGAATCTACGTTCCAAATTCTATAACTTATTAGATGTGCATAGAATGCTTAACTTTAGCTGCAGATAATTCAAACAGCAGGATCAGATGTATTTAAAACAATATTCGTCCAGCATTCAAAGAATTACGGAAGCTGCAATATTTACCGATATTTTCCACTATCTAAATTTGAAGCTGTGAAATGACTAAACTATGCATAATATCACTATAGATAAATTCAAGAATTTCAATTTATTTATCCAATATTACAGGACCTATCCGAACTCGAATATTTAACGATATTAATTTCTAAACTATGCATTTAACGCAAAACTGTCGCTGAACATTATTTAAAGAGCTTCAATATATCTGATTCAATCTCGAATTAAAACAATAGCCTTCCAGTATACCTACTCAACCACTATCTAATTGTGACTACTAAACTATGCATTTAATGTACAGATGTCACTGCAGTAAAAATAAACAGGGTCATCAAATCTATTTCAAATTAGATTTAAAAGCAATATTTAAAACTATCTGAGAGTTTGAATATTTCACACCGATCGTGATTTTCATTCAGAAATTAAGATGTTTCAAAGCAATATAAGTAAAACTTGCGAGGTTCGCGAACTTATGTTTTCTATAGTGAACACTAACATTGCTATTTTATTGAATAATAACATTTAAACCATATTTAAAACGAACGGAAAATACAATCGTGAAAACTAGTTAATTGATAAATAAAAATTTGCCAGACTTTCAAAAATATAAAAGTTAGCAGCATTAACCGCAAGAATTCATAATTTCAGAAACTTCGGCTCAGCAGCATTTCTACAAACGGGAAATGAAAAACTTTAAATGCTGAATAGGAATCTTTTTACGTAACATTTCGAACGTACACTAACAGTAACGTTTTTATCCCGCATTATGAAACATTACAATATATGACTACTTACATATCTCATAAAGACCAACATGGCGACTACACAAGCAACATATAAGATATCATTAAAATTTCCTCTTCCTACTTCCATGACTAAAAGACGGCTATTTTTCTAACCTGAAGTAATCTCTTCGATTCCTTAGAAGGAAACGTGAAAAATGTCCACCCTATATACGTTTCACTTCAACAGATTGCATTAACTGTATCCGGATAGAAAATACTCATAATAATTCGTTGGTGACGTCTGACAATAAGATTGCTGATTTAACTGTTGTCTGATTTCGAAGGAAGTAATACTTCTCGATATTCGCAACAAGGTTCCCTCTCTTTAAGCTTCCTTTCTCAGCATTTCTCGTGCCTGGGTAATATTTTAGAAACAAATATTATCTCACATAATGTAGCAGTGGGGATCGCCATCAAATAACAAATATAATCGAATAACGAAAAATTTCCCTCCCTAGACTCGTTAAAATAAAAAATATTCCACTTGTACCATGTAACAGCTACGTATTACCATGAATAAGCAAACTAAAATATGTGTGCGCCTTAATAATAAATTGGATAAAACACAGAAATGACGTCACAGCAACGCGGTTTCGGCTACTTTCCAGCATTATTTCTATAATATGCATATCTCGCAAAAGCATTTTCAATGTGTCATGAACGTCATACAACAAAAATATATAGTGAAAGAAACAATCACAGTTCAATATTCATTTCACTACATTTTCCAAAACATTTTTTCTCCTGAGGTCACTCACAATACGTATCTGAAGGACAAAAGAAAACGGAAACATTTCCATAATACCTGAGCAGCAAAATAACGGCACCAGCTCAATAACTTATTCAATATCATTTGCATTAGATATCTCTAACACCTACACGACATATCCCTAATATCGATTATAAAAATATTAGTTGCCTTACTATATAAATGATGAACGCTGGAATATTTAACACGCAAAATATACTGAATGCAAAGTTCACATGAAACTTCAAATCACGTTTAGGTTTCAGTTCAATTCTTAGTCGAATAATTAGTGTATTGCACGAGAGAATTGTTTTCCCTCTTGGCATTACATTTTCAGTCATTTATTTTGTCTCTCTAAAATTATCCTATCGTCATAACTATAAAAGCGATAAAATAATGTAGTTCAAAAAACGTCATCTCTATAGCTACGATTATGGGACCCAATTTTGTGTGAATACAAATATTTCATTACGAATGGAAGAATATAGGAAGAATAAAGGAAGAAGATAGACCTCTAAGTGAAGAATTGTAAGGTCGTAATCTGAAAAAATTCTTTGTCGAGGTGTGGTGCAATGGTAGCGCGCTCTGGCATGAATCTGGAGAGATGCGGATTCGATTCCCACAGTGTCGGCGATGAATTTTTTTCAGAATATTTTAACTAATGTTTCAAGTGTATCTCTACAGGTAATCTGTGTATTTACTATGGATCATCCAGCGGATTTCGCATCAAACGACTCAAAATAGCTTGCAATGCGAAATTCAAAGTATGCAACTTTCAACTTTCACTACGACTTCGCAATGTTTTGTCTATACCTCTCCAAACCTTTACATAAGCATTTTTAGTTCTCTCTAGAAAAGTAAAAATGTATATTACGTAACAGAGATCGAAGTATTTCACTTTGCATGTAATCATCCACCTAAAATAGTGTTGCGGATTACAAAAATGGATAGCCACTGAGCGTGAGTATTAAAAGCTATATTTCAAAACCAAATTCAATACAAGGTAAATTGTTACAAAGGAAATATGGATGAAGTATCTTATTAACAAATCAACTATTAACATGCACAAGTCATCAATCTTCCTGCGTAGAGCACACAATATCAGCTCTGTGTATTTTACTAAATACTACCTTTTACTTGATTTACCAGGTCACCCGAAGATCTTCACTCGTAAACCAATTCTCGTCCTGTGTTAATAACTTTTCACACACTAGCCGAACAAAAAGACAGTCCGTGTAGACATTCGAAGTTAGCCATAAAAGTTCCCACTTTTATACTTCCGCGTATACACAACACATCAAGTTACTTCTTGATACTTAACGATAAAAGATCCCACTTTTATCCTTCCGCGTATACACAACACATCAAGTTACTTCTTGACACTTACGCGCACTGTCTCAGAACAGCTCACCGTCCATTTTCGAACTCACCGACCGTTACAACACAACGACCGTTACAATACAAAACCGTTAACGCTCCACTCTTCTTCTCCAAATTCTCCCAACGTTCTTATTCGTTGGCTGAAACTTTGCTTTCGGTTGCCAGATTCTTCTGTCGTAACACTGCCCCCTTCCTAGGTCTTGTTCGTCCCGAACAATTCTGGATTCCAAAGCTTCTTCAGTTCTTCGATGAAACGGGGCCAAACGATCCACGTGAACCACCTTGCTCTTTGTAGCTGGACGTCGACGAATGCGATATTCCACGTCTGTGTCAAAATGAAAGCGAATCTCATTATGACTTAGATTTCTTTTCTGACTGAAGCCTCGTCCACAAATATAATACGTGTAAGGCCTATAGCCCTTGTGAACACGTTTATGTCTCCGCAGGGAGAAGAATCGACTAAGAGTTTTCGTGCAAAACCTGTAAAAAGTTTTCTTCTTTGTCGAAAGTTTTCTTCTTTGGATTTTTACTTCTATCAACAGTAACAAGGAATGAAAGTCATTAGTGACATAAAATCTAGGGAGGAGTTTCATTCTCCAGTCTGACCCTTTTGTCAGTTGACTTTCATTTAATTCAGAACTGTCGTGATGAACCTTCAGCCATATTTCACCTGATTCAATTTGATCCCCAAGGTGCTTCACAATTATATCAGCTCCATAATTCTTTTTAGCTCTTCGGTCCATCTCCTCCTTCCATACTCTTGCTAGAACTGCAGCTTCTAATCCGACAACCTTACCTGTTTCTCCTGTATAAGTGAAATCAGTGATGTGTCGGGCTGCTAGCAATATTTTTTCTGTTTTACCTTCACATAGCCAGCTTGCAACATCTTCAGATACTCCTTGTTCTATTAACATGTTACGAAACTTGTTCAAAGCATTGCCGTTATGCAGAACCTTACGGACACGTGATGCTTCATCTACCCTATTATCCACAATGTTCACCAAACGCAGTTCTTCTCCTAACTCTTCGACGAGCTCTTGCAGTTCCAAGGATCCGTTACCAAGGAAACACTGAACAGCTTCCATCACTTCCAGAGAGTTGTCAACAGAGTTTTCAAGAGGTGAATCCATGTTGCTGATAACAGCTGAACAACTCAAACTCTCCATTCCACGAGCTTGTGATGCTGCAACCACTTTCTTAACTAAATCAACAGCAACATCTTCTGTACTGATGAGATCAATAGCTCCTTTTCCAAATTCATCATCATAAACCAAAGCGCACACTCCTTCAGCCAGCTTTTTGGACACAATTGAGCATCTCATTAGAGGAACGCTATCTACGGTAGCCATCAGATCCTTGTAGCGGTAAATCTCCTTATCTGTTGGCACCAGCTCCTCTGTCTGTCCTACGATGCAGCATCCGACGTCTTCCATCATCTGCTCGATTTTATCTTTAGTGCAGTCGACTGTGAAGCCAGGGATGGATTCCAGTTTGTCCAGAGTAATATCAGTCATGATTGCCAAATTGTCCATTCTGGAGATCAGCGACGAGTTCTGTAACATGATATTGTCCACTTTAGAGCTCTTGTAATCGTGATAAAACTTTTCTATATCCTTATAATCTAAATGGTTATAATGTCCAAATCTGCGCATTGACTGTTCAGAAAAGAAATTCAGCATGGTTTCGTTGAGATTGTCTGAAGGCTTTACTTCTCTCCGATCGTAACTCTGAGGCTTAATTTCATCCAGAAAGTTAGTCTTTGAAGTACCGTCTCTGCCTGAAGCTCTTTTACTAGCATCACCTGTTATGCTTCTAAGCCATTCTTCGGAATTCCTCTTCCTTAAATCCCCACTTTCTATAAACGATTCGAGTGTGGCTATATGCTTCGGAAAAACCTCTCCGACTTCCGCGGTAAAGTCGAATGGCACTTTGTATCTATGATGAATGGACGCCTCTTCTTTACTCGGACCACTCTGCGAAACGTAAACTCTGTTTCGTTCCCCTTCATTACCACTCGTTACTCTGCCTTTGCGATAATTGTCCATGACGCATTTTGCTGAGAGCGAGGAATAGAATACCTTTCGTGTGGATCTCTCTTCAGATCGTGCCAGACTTGTATACCTAGGTATTTTGAAGTGCAAAGCGTACTGTATAGTCTCACAGCTCTCTGATCTGTGTGATTGTTCTTCACAGTTCCTAGACATGTCACCAGCGACATAGACACTCTGCCATGCATCACCAGTAGTTGCGTGGTCAAAGGCATTATCTGCGCTATCTCTACGATTCTTGATTTCCAGTAGCAGATCCACATTTTTATATGCGTTGCCTTTCTCTTTTTCTTTTCCATGTTTACAATCTAACTTAACACTATCAAGATCATCTTTTTCACTGACAAATTCAACATTTAAACTATTGCATTGTCTATTGAGTTCGGTTTTACTATCCTTGAACTGATCAATAATCTTACCAACTTGAGGAGCCACTTCATCTCTCATCTCAGTATTTTGTGCGGCCATTTCGGCTTTCAAGTCACCTATTTTATCGCTTTGGGCAGCTAGATCACTTTTAATATCAGTCATCTGCGTAGCCATATCGGCTTTCATATCAGTCACCAGCGTAGCAATAACGGCTTTCCTATCAGTCATCAGCGTAGCAATAATGGCTTTCCTATCAGTCATCAGCGTAGAAATAATGGCTTTCCTATCAGTCATCAGCGCAGCCATATCGGCTTTCATATTAGTCATATCGGCTTTGAAGCTATTTATCAACTTTACTAATTCATCCATACTTCTAGTTAACGGCATTCAATTAATTAATCCCACTTCTGACACCAAGTGTTGCGGATTACAAAAATGGATAGCCACTGAGCGTGAGTATTAAAAGCTATATTTCAAAACCAAATTCAATACAAGGTAAATTGTTACAAAGGAAATATGGATGAAGTATCTTATTAACAAATCAACTATTAACATGCACAAGTCATCAATCTTCCTGCGTAGAGCACACAATATCAGCTCTGTGTATTTTACTAAATACTACCTTTTACTTGATTTACCAGGTCACCCGAAGATCTTCACTCGTAAACCAATTCTCGTCCTGTGTTAATAACTTTTCACACACTAGCCGAACAAAAAGACAGTCCGTGTAGACATTCGAAGTTAGCCATAAAAGTTCCCACTTTTATACTTCCGCGTATACACAACACATCAAGTTACTTCTTGATACTTAACGATAAAAGATCCCACTTTTATCCTTCCGCGTATACACAACACATCAAGTTACTTCTTGACACTTACGCGCACTGTCTCAGAACAGCTCACCGTCCATTTTCGAACTCACCGACCGTTACAACACAACGACCGTTACAATACAAAACCGTTAACGCTCCACTCTTCTTCTCCAAATTCTCCCAACGTTCTTATTCGTTGGCTGAAACTTTGCTTTCGGTTGCCAGATTCTTCTGTCGTAACAATAGCAATATTATTATGATTAAGAAAAGCATTTCTAAAAAACTTTTACATACCTGCAATATATTATACAAAATCTACTGGCAACACAACAAAACAATACTACTGACGTACTAATTTTAGTGAGTTGACTTATTTCTGACGCCGCCATTTTTTTTCTCACCAAAATGTTTTTAACTTCGAATTTTATACGAGATAAAAAGCATTATTTCCCGCCGTCCGTGGCCAAGTGGTTAGCACACTTATATACTGGACCTGTGTTCGAGCAGCAGGTAAGGCATTTATTATAGTGAGTGGGCATTTATTTTATTACGTTATTTCGAACCATAAAACAATTAAAAGAATAAGGTCGAGATTTCCTAAGTTTGATTGCCTCCCCACCCACCAATATTTATTTTTGCTTTCCCGAAGTCCGATCATGTTGCCAACTATTTCATAATTTAATAGAAGAATACTTTTTTAATTCATACTTCGGTCAAATGTGCAGTATAATAAGTTATTAATTATGTTTACTTTTAAAACATTTGCAAAGGCTGAAGGGTGAAATATTACACGGCACCGACGAAACATTCTGTTCTTCTCCTCAAACCTGTTTGTCTCCCATCACCGAAATTTCAAATCTGACGTAACTAAATATTATTTTCAACACTAATAAGAAATTCAGATACAGATTGTTGCATGTAAAGAAAAAAATGAGGATAATTCCTCACAATAAACGACTATAACGTGTGGTTATAAATAAAAATTAAAATTACTCAAATTAAAAGAAGAATAGAGCAGATAAATAAGGATTCGAAATGATACAGCAAAAACATGCACATGACGTCAATAGCGCTATTTCCAGGTGTTGCCATCAAAATTTCTATAGTACTTAATCGTCCAAAACGAAAAATGTACAAATCGAAACATTTGTAATCCAAAAATATACCAAGTATATGTGTACAGGGTGATAAACCAAAAATAGATAGAGCTATCCAAAATATTATTATCCTTTTTTTTCAAATTCAACTAATTTGCAAAATATAAAGTTAAATGCAACATATGGCTTCGAAGTTTCCTAAAAGGGCATAATCTGCTTATATTAGAAATTTCTATGTGGTGGCCACGGCGCAATCGCGATCTGGGCATTTCAGTGTGCTGGTCAAGATTGTGGTTTGTTTGTTAGGTGTGTAATACGCGTTTCCATGTGGTATCCTTGGCGTAGGAAGATGGGGAGGCGCCCTTACTATCTCTTAGCATAGGTCGCTACTGTATGGCCGCGGAGAAAGGCGGTAGCCATGTTCCTACTTAGAAAGCTGCACGTCAGTTGCAATATATCCGAAAATTTACTGCTAATATTATTGAATAAAATCGCAATTGTTTCCCGTACGAAAGTATACTTTTTCACGACTTAAAAGTGACCTTTCATTTAATTAGCATATTATATTTACAATTATTCCAAAATACAATCGATTTTTTATGGAAAGTATATAATTTTTTATAGCTATAAAAAGAACTGCTTTTTCGGCTTCGGTTTTGCATTCACTTTTGTTTTCAAACACAGTTATTTAACCCCACTTAAGATTAGCAACAAATTACATATGAAATGAAAGCTTCGCAGCTTTTTTTTCATAAAATAGGAATGGATTGTAGAATTATATCCAATGCAGTACGTAAGGGTAATAAGGACAAAAAAACTATTGAACTTATTTATATTTCACGCTACTGAAGAATAAACCGAGGTTTCATTTTTAAAGACCTATCAAAAGGAGCGGGAAATGTTATATTGCATTAGAAAATCATCTCTTACATTGTATACCTACCCTACTATTCCTAATAGAAAGCATCACAGAGAGATTAATAAAAGTATAAAGGATCAGTTAGCTCCTGATAAGAATCTTTAGCTTGATGGTTTGGCTGACAAAGCCGAGGAAGCAGTTAGACAGCACAACAGCAGAGAGCTGCACCAGATAGTTAATGTTTTGTGTGGTAGAAAACGGACAGGTATACAAGGATTGAAGGATAAACAAGGTAAGGTTATAGAAGGGGAGGATTCTGTCTTGGCTATGTATGCTGAGCATTTCCATGATGTTCTAAATAATGTGGTTAGTTCTACTCCCATTATTTGTAAAGATGATAGATACATTGGTGGCTTTAATGTTGGCCCTATAACACAATCTGAAGTTATTTTGGCTATTTCTAAACTTAAACTTCATAAATCCCCAGGGGTAGATGAAATTACTACAGAAATGCTCAGAGCTGGGAATGTTTCGGTTACCACTTGGATGACTGAAAATTTGAATATCTTATATGATAAATACATAGTTCCTAAGGATTTTGCCAGAGCTATTATGATCCCTATTTTCAAAAAAGGTGATCGCAGTTCTTGTGATAACTATAGGGGTATCAGCCTACTCTCTGTTCCAGGTAAAGTTCTTTGCATGATTGTGCTTAATAGAATTAAGAATCTGGTTGACAGTCAATTGCGTGATGAGCAATGTGGATTCAGAAGTGGTAGGGGATGTGTGGATCAGATATTTTCACTTAGGCAGATTCTTGAGAAATGTTTAGAGTTTCAGAAACCTTTGATTACTAGCTATGTTGATTTCAAAAAAGGCTTTCGACTCTGTTGATCGTCATAAATTGTGGTTGATTGTTAGATCATATGGTATACCAGACAAGTTAGTTAACATAATGAAAGCTCTCTATAATAACACTGAGTCATGTGTGAGAGTTGGTAAGTCTTGTAGCAATTGGTTTAGCATTGCTTCTGGTGTTCGACAAGGGTGCATTTTGTCTCCTTTTCTCTTTAGCTTGGTTATTGATTATGTTATGCGAAATATACTTCAAGGGAAAGATTTTGGCCTTAAATGGACTGGAGATATGAATATTTTTGATTTAGACTATGCTGATGATTTAGCCCCTTTTGGCAAATGATGTTGATGAGATGAACTCTTTCATTCGAGCTGTTGATGAGACTGGTAGTAGAGTAGGTTTGGTTATAAACAGAGAGAAAACTAAAGTGATGAAAATTGGTCAAGCAGGCTGTGATTCAGTTACTCTGAATGGTTGCAGTCTTGAGCAGGTGTCCCAGTTTAATTATCTTAGGAGCTATGTAACAGGTAATGGTGATGTGCGGCATGAGATTAACAGACGAATAGGGATTGCTGCCGGGACTTTTAAGAATCTATGGAGAGTGTGGAGAAATAGGCGTATACACCTAAAGACTAAAATTAGACTGTATAATAGTTTGGTTCTTTCTAGGGTTAGTTATGATAGTGAAACTTGGACACTTTGTAAACAGGATAACAGGAAACTAGATGCTTTTGATTCCAGATGCTTACGCAGTATCTTGGGTATTAGGTGGTTCAACTTTGTAACTAATGATGAGGTTAGGAAAAGGAGTTTGCAACCTCCTTTAAGCAGCATATTGTGCAGAGAGAGACTCCGTTGGTTTGGCCATGTTGCCCGTATGAATAATTATAGATTGTTGAATAGGGTTATGAACAGTGTGCCTAAAGGCCTCAGAAAGAGGGGGAGACCTAGGATGCGGTGGGCAGACAATGTGAAACAGGACCTTTTTAGAATTGGTGTGCGGGTGGCCAGATGAAGTAGATGCAGTCAGGATAGACTTGCTTGGAGAACTAAATTGCACGGTCTGGTTGGACCTCCGTAGCCCATGGCTCCTTGTGGATGATGATGATGATGATGATGATGATGATGATGATGATGATGATGATGATGATGATGATGTCGCTTTGATAATTAATTCAATAATAAACGAACATTAATGGATATTGATAGGACATTGGGCTTACCTCACCCCCCCCCCCACACCAATGAAATTCGACGTCCACGTCAATCGCTGCACGGTGCTGATGGAAGAAAATCGCACCTCGAACTTGCAGCCTAGAAGGAGAGAGAATATTGGGTCTTGCTGACACAGTAGCGATCGTTTCTTTGATCAGCTGGAGTTGCTTTCATAGAGTGAGTGAAAAGGAAGTTAATGAGTAAAATACTCCCGATGAAAATCGGTGTAAAAGGAGTTGGTGGAGAAGACCTTCCTGTTTGTGTAAAGTATTATTAATATTACTATTTATTATTAATTATTATTATTATTTATTATTAGTAATTATTATTATTATTCTCCTAAACTTTTTGGAATTGAAACATCCTGAACACCAACGGTGAAATACCTTGGTGTCATTCTACATAAAAACTTTGTTAGAATGCACATATTAATCATGTGCTCTCAAAGTTTCAAATCGTCAGAAGTTTCCCTGATTTTTTCCCCTGATAGGGTGGAGCTCGAAACTTCCTCCACAAAAGAAAAAATTATTTCTTTATAAGACCCTTCTGCGGCGTCTTGACATATGGCTACCAACACCAATGTCAGAAGGCTTCAGAGCTTCCAAAATAAAATTCTCAGATTTGTGGTCAGTAATCCCTGGTTTGTGAAAAACAAGACCATTCACACTGATTTGAGCACTGACCACATATACACTCATATTCAGAAGCTCGCGCAGACCTTTTTCGAGGCAGTGGGAGATATTCTTATAATATAATTAGATCTTTGATTGATTATGTTCTATTGATTTTAAACCAGTTCAAGCGTCCTACGATTGTAGTGTATGACACCCTCTTGTTTAACGTTTAGTTGTTGTTCTTTATAGCAAGTTTGTTTTGCTCGTATGGCCCTTTGAGGTTTGTGTTTTACTTTCGTTATTGCCAATCAGCCATCATTTTAGACTTCGTGATATTAGACATATACGGCCTGACCATTTGGACCATTGTGAGCAAAAAAAGTGCCGCTCAGAGATAAAACAATTCAACCCTTTTCCTGTATCTACATCTGAGCCATTAAGTCCTAGTGACTTCATTTGGCCAGTGAAGGTAAAAAAAAATCATGCTGACAATTAAAACAACCCAACCAAAAAATAAAAATTAAGACCTTTCATTTTGAAATCAATAGGATATGAATGATATAATAATAATTTAACGATTTGTTTCCATTTTGAAAGTTTTTAGAAAAAAGTTTCGAAAAAATGTTATTATTTATTTATTATTTTTATTCCAACGTTAATCTAAATATTTCAATTGATTTCTTCAAATCATACGGAAGCCCGAATAATTCAAAAACACGAATATTCTAATTCACGCAATTGAACAACCATATCAGTATAGAACAATGTCACGCAACAGCCAACAGATCCATTATTAGAATGCGATCACACTGTGTCGTAACGCAAGAATTACAATCAGAGAATATCCGTTTTCAGAGCGGCGGCAATCATTCAGCCTAAGATGAGACTGCGCAGTTGACGCTTTCGAAAATTCTCGTAGATTCGTAGTTCACTAATAGGAAAAGCGATCGTGTCGACCTATATGACCTATGAGAATTTTCAAGACGTTAACTGAGCACTCTTCGCCCTCCCCCCTCCCATATTAACGTGACCCGAGCCGTTGTTTTACTTTCGTTTGGTTGTTTTACCTGTCAACGGCACTTTAATTCGCGTAATGAGCTAAATGATCAGGTCAGAAGACCCAGGGCTGGATCTGGGGGGACCGTGCCTTGACGTGTCCTCTGACGTGCGACCGTACCTTGAAGTGTCCTCTGACATGCGACCGTACTTTGACGTGTCCTCTGACATGCGACCGTGCCTTGACGTGTCCTCTGACGTGCGACCGTGGCTTCACACGGACCATGCTGATAAAGGCAAGGAATTGTGCAAGTTATATTTATGTTATATATGTGGCCTAATAACTCTGTAATAAAACTTCATTTAAAATTATGTTGCTAGCATTATTTCAAACTCACGCTCGATTTTCTATTATTCATAAAGAATAATCTCTAATACATTTTTACGAAATTCAGAGGAAAATTGCATTCACCTGGGTGGTGATATCTACAAAACATCATAGTGTCGTGGTTCGTATCATGCCTGGATCGAAACATTTCTCATCTGAGATTGATATCAATGCATAAGAATGATAACTGGGTGACCAATTTTGAGGCAAAAGCTTCTGCTTTCTCAGCATCACTATATACCACCCCCGTTGCACCATGTATAGGCGGAAGGTTATGCTTAGGGTTTTTAAGCCTTTTTGTAAAGTTCCAAATAGAATTATCATAGCAAGGTTTTCGATCTTATTTTTCCAAGAGGTTGCTCTGAATTCTGCGATATCTGCTCGAACTCTGTTCTTGAGGGCAAAGTATTGTTACGACAGAAGGAATCTGGCAACCGAAAGCAAAAAGTATCAGCCAACGAATAAGAACTTTGGGAGAATTTGAAGAACAGTTGAGCGTGTAACGGTCTAGAGTTCGAAAATGGACGGTTAGCTGTTCTGAGACAGTGCGCGTTAAGTATAAAGAATTATCTTTATGTGTTGTGTACGCGGGAAGTATAAAAGTGGTATCTTTTATGTGTTGTGTACGCGGGAAGTATAAAGGTGGTAGCTTGTATGTGATGTGTACGTGGATGTTCAAGCGACATGGTAATCAAGTAAAAAGGTAATATTTATTGGAATTGACAGCTAATGTTGTGTGCTCTGCGCAGGAAGATTGATGACTTGTGTATGGTTAATAGTTGATTTGTTAATAAGATACTTCATCCATATTTTCTCTGTAACAATTTACCTTGTATTGAAAATGGTTTTGAAATATAGCTTTTAATACTCACGCTCAGTGGCTATCCATTTTTGCAATCCGCAACATTTGGTGTCAGAAGCGGGATAATTTAATGAATGACATTAAAAGTCAAAATAATGCCTTGAAAGCCGATATGGCTACACAGATGAATGACATTAAAAGTCAAAGTAATGACTTGAAAGCGGAAATGGCCGCACAAAATAATGAGTTCAGAACTGAGATAGTTTCTCAAAAAGATGACTTGAAAGCCGATATGGCTACGCAGATGACTGATTAACACAATAATTAATTCCACTTTTAAAGTGCTTCTTAAAAGCTGTATTAAGATTTGAAAATGAGAATCGTAATATTTTTTTCAATGTGTATTCGACGAAAGGAGAATTTTAAATCATTTTAAGGGAAAAAAGTTTAATTCTTTAAATGGACCGACTAAGGAACAGTTAGAGAGTAAGAGAAAAATGACAAAGTGAAAACATTTGCTCCTTTTTTTGGAAACGATCTAAGTAGTTCACTATGCTTCACCCATATGGGCGAATACTACACTCACCAATATTCGTAAGATTCAGGTCTTACAGAACAAGATTTTGAGAACTGCGGTCAATGCCCCTTGGTTTTTCACTAACAAACAACTCCATAATGACGACCATATACATATAAAACGCACCTCAAAAAGTGTTTTTGAGGCTGTAAGCAATAATCCCAATGAGATTATTTCTTCTCTGATTCTTTACGATCATACAGTTTTGAAAAAGTACTAGAGTCCTAAACCAGTAACGTTCTCTGAGGAGACCTACAGGTTTTTAGGTTTCTTATACGTGTTTACTGCTATTTTTAGCTTTTCTTATGTTTGTCCTTAGCTTTCTTATGTTTGTCCTTGTACTAAGTTAGGCAGAGTGTTTACTCATGCCAAATAGGCATATCTTTACGATGGAGATGGTTAGGGGTAAAATTATTACCCGGTACATCGAATATGATTATACGATCTACCATCACACTACGTCACTTTTAGGCTTAACAAAAACAAAATATTGAAGCAAAGAAAGTTGATGCCAGATTCGCTATACCCAAGGCTTAACAAAAACAAAATATTGAAGCAAAGAAAGTTGATGCCAGATTCGCTATACACTAACGTAATTTGAAATATGTTAAATTTAATTGTATCAAATCACACAACTACGAGATGCATTAAACCGAAAAGCTTCTATCAGACCTCTGTGGTAAGTAGCAATTTGGTAATTTTTCTTTTATCACATTTGATTTTATAAAATCAATTAATAACATCTCGACTCCAACTACTAAGATTAGACAGAGTGTACTTAGGCAGAGTGCACTTTAGTTGTAGTGTCTGTGAAGACTATTAGTTTGGTATTAATTAAACTATAAATTCTCAGCGAATTTTTTTACTTCGAGTTCAATTTTACATTCACACCAGTCTTAGTCGAAATATATGTTTAATTGAAATCTGAAATGTAAATGATCTGGCAACAAAATTTTGACGCCATTAATATTTTGATAATAAGACAATGCGAAAACGTTACCGAGCATGACTCTTCTTTCAAGTAAGTAACTATATTAAAAGATTATTTTCCCCTCTGCTAATATATGTTTGTAAATCGGTTTGTGAGATATATCTAACTTTAGTGCTAAGCTTTCACAAATCGTTACAGTAACTCAATGTCTGATGTGCTGGTGATAATTGCCGAAATCTTTCAGAAGATTTATTGAGATAAAAATATTAATGTAGTGTAGTGATTTTGATATATATTCTGAAGTTTCATGTTGAATGACATGTACGGATATTAGTGTTATATACGGAGAAATATACACATCATTAGAATTTATGCCAATAATTCTCGACATTTTTCGTGCTTTTCTATAACTGTTGATTTAAAATAATGATAAAAAATAATGCACCTTAGAACTTTTGCTAATTGTTCCTATAATCAGATGTCGGCCATTTTTTTTTTCTGAAAAATACACCGTGCAACATGGAAATTGCGAGTTAATGTCGGAATCCAATGAAATCGCAAAAGCAGCATTAAAAACAAACGATTAATTTCGATACTGAAATGAACATTAGACTTTATTTAATAAGTAGTATGACCTGCTAGCTGCGATACAGGCCGTCAATCATGTATGTGGGAAATGCATCCACCAACTCGGTATTGACCTCTGCTTACAGCTCTTGTAAAGTGGGAGCAACAGTGTCCTAAGGAGGTTTCCTTCAATATTGTCCCTGACGTTATCGACGAGAGACTGGTCCGGTGATTGTGAAGACCATGGCAGGGTATTCACACCATATAGGATGTCGTAAATCTTAGAGTGTGCAAGCAGGCTTTATTCTGCTACAAGATGCTTGTTCAATTAAAAAAATGTAGCATTATGGGAATTACAATGTATATTCCACATCAACATTTTCCATAACCACAGCTAAAAAAATGAGACCATTATTGGTCAGGACGAGCTAGCAGATTAATATATTTTTACGATTGTTATATGATAAATATTCAAAAGTAGAATTAGGAATTCTCGTTTCAAATAAATCCTCTGGCCACATTATAAAAAAAATCTCCAAAAGATATGAGGTCACAGAGGGTGAGAATCAGTAGAGTTAGCGATATGTTTCGAAAAATCGGAACTTGAGCACATTCGGCTTTCTGGGCATAATAACTGCCTGATGTTTTGTATTTGACAAATTTGTATGATGCCATCTCTACTATACCGATGACTGGCTCCTACATGTCTGTGGACAATTGAAAATTACACGTTTCTGGATCATTTTGAGCCATCATTTTACCAGAAACGAAACGGATTTATCAGTGAACAAAATATAGCCATTGCTTTTCCATGTTCTCCTCCGTTCCAGTCAACGTGCTTATTATTATCGGAGTGTTCTACATGCTCAGTAATTGGGGTTGTGTAAACATCATTGGATCATTTAGATGGACACAGTTAGGTAATTAAAATAATTAAAATGTATTATATAATAAATAAATAAACACCCCCTCAAGCAGCTGCTTGCCACAGAGGTCTGACAGGAGCCTTCAGTTTATATGCCATAGTAGAAGATCTGTGAGGATGGCAGGACCTCAGCACAAAAACAAAACAACAGGGGGCTCGAACCCAGGTCCCTTAGATCAGTAGCCAAGCGTGCTAACCACTCGGCCATGGGACGGCTTATATTATATAATTATATAATAAGTAAAATAATTAAAAAATTATTAATCTGATTGCTCGTCCTGGCTACTAATGGTCTCAATTTTTAACTGTGGACAATGGTGATGTAATATACATTGCAATACCCATAATGCTAAATTTTTTTATTAAACAAGTATCTTATAGCAGAATAAAGCCTTCTCGCACACTGTAAAATATACGACATCCTATACGGTGTGGATACTCTGCCACGATCTGCAAAATCGCCAGACCAGTCTCCCGTCGATAACGTCTGGGACAATATTTTACACGTGCTTTGGTTATGCTTTAACCCTACAACAGCAACAGAACTGTATCACCAACCCATATAGCCTGGGTCTCCTACTTCCTTCACCTCTCCATTTATCTCTTACTACTGGCATCCTACGTACTGCAATTCTGCAGTCATCACCTGGGGAAATGTGTGACGTTTTCATATTCGAGTTATCTCCTAATGCACTGCAAAACGACAATTAATCCAACAGGATTAATTGATGGTGACGCGTGATGTAATTGACATGTGATGTGCCTTGCTGACGTTCTTTCCATTCATATAAGCAGTCTCCAACACAACCATTAAAAGAAGAATTGTAATTATTTCCATATGTCAGTCAATAGAATTCTTATGGTGATTAACATGGCTCTATCTATCCTCATTCCTGGTGTGGCAATTTGCATGTTGGGTAGTGTACATAAAGATAAGGCAGACGTCTTCTCGCCACATCAACTATACTATCAGGGATGGAAATAGGTTTTCCGAACTAGGTGGACGCTCCAGAATGAATTGAAAAAAAAGACTACATAGTTGACATTATGACGTTAGTAAATACATAAAAAATCTGTTTAAAAGCCAAGGAATTATGATAATTATGAACAAAAATATGACAAAAGACTGGATATACATACGGTGGATCTATTTCCTATCGTTAAATATAAGGGATAAAAGAAAAGGCCACTGGGCATAAGGCAACAGCACCTACTTTCTCCCTTTCCAGACCTGTTTACTATCATTAATTTAACATACTTTAAGAGGAGCTAAAGTTTTGCTCTTTTTTCCATATCATAGTGAAAGTGTATATAAATATCTCCATTTAAATATTTTGTTACTCTAATGACTACTAAATTATGCTTTATCCCCTTCAGAATGGAGCTTTATCTTTGTGAGTGAAAGTCCTGCAGAGGTATACTCATATGTGGAATTACTCTTCTTACAAGATAGAAGAAATGTCATCATGATATGAAGTCCTTACAGTTGCTAATATGTCTCTGTATTTTGCTGACTTGGTATGAAACTTGGGGTACTTTTCGGTTAACCGGGGCCGCCAGTCGTAATTGTCCGCTAATCTTCGTATCCACTGAATCTGTCGTCCGCATTATAAAAAACGTTCCGCTTAAGCGGAGGCCAAGTGAGAACGAATTAGTAAAGTGATTTTACTCGAGGTTGTCCAATTCGAGTAAGAATACTAGTATTTCACTTTACTACTTGTGAAATCCATTTCAGTGAAGTTAAGAGATGCCAGTGATATCTAGTTTTTGATGACTTTTTTGAATCTGTTTTTGAACTTTACGCTCTTTGGTATTTTTCGGTTAACGAATAAAAAACACTTTACTAAATCGTTCTGACTTGGCTTCCGCTCAATCGGGGCGTTTTTTATAAAGAGGACGACAGATTCACTGGATACGAAGATTGGCGCACAATTACGACTGGCGCCTCCGTTAACCGAAAAGTACCAAACTTGGAGCCTCATGTCCTGATCTTTTGTGGATAAGGTCCTTACAAAATGATCCTTATGCTAAAAAAGAAAGATATATTTTTGAAGGAAGTAACTCTATTTTTTTTTCAAAGCATAAACTGTTATCAGCATGAGGCAAGTCATTCGTCCCAAGAAGCAATCTTAAGCAACACAGAAGAATCTACATTCTGCATCAACCTGATATCAGAAAATTTTACAGCAGGACATTTACTTTGAAGGCATACTTAGATATTCAAGAAAACCAAATGTAAACTTTGTAATGAATATAGGAAATTGTGTAGGCGTTTGCTGAATTATTTTATTGTTCATTTCTTCTATACGTTCGGAAAATAAGCAGCAATCTATCTAATTAGTGCAAAATATTTGTGATATTCCTAATGCACAAATACCTGATCCCTCTAACAGTATAATAGAATGAAATTGAACTGTTATGTCAATATACAGTCACATTGGAAGAAAATAACTTCTTAAATATGATTTTCATTTAAAAAATAATTAAAGCTCAATCAAATCTACATGAAACTAAATTTTGAAAAATATTGATTCTGTATTTAAAGAGTTGTGAAAGACAAAATATTTAGCAGTTGAGATATTATGAAAAGTTAACTGAAGCGACTTCAAAATGAAAACAATAAACATTTTAATTGACTTTATTATTTTACACAAACCTGTTTGTATCAGTTTGAGTAATTTTCGTTTTAACAAAGAGTTCATGCATTTATCTTCGTTTGCAATCACAACGATCATTACGTTTATTTGAAGTCAATCTCCTCGCTGTTGTTGTATTTCTGCTAATAATGCCTATAGAGAAAAATTGTCTTCAGCGGAATGGGATCCGATCCCGTCATTATCCATGCTGTTGTTAAAACGTTTCAGCGTTCGTGACACTTTGAAATACGAAATCGATATCACTACAAATCAAGATTTAAATAAATTAGAGCCTTCTCGGTGGCGCAGTGGTATCGCGATGACACTGAAACTGCCGTAGTCCTGGTTCGAGTCCTTGGGTGGCATGGCTATTTGTACGTCCTATGTGCTGTGATTGTCGCTCACTAAACGGTTGTTCAATTTTCCATATGTCAAAGATTGATGTGTTTTCCCATTCGCATACATCTGCAATCCACCGTTTTAGCTGCACCCTACTGTAGTACCTATTGTTGCAATACAATGCTGTGTTCAGTGGTAAACTTTCCCTTTCTTCAAAGATAGGCATTGCATTTAGAAATACCAATGAACTAGTTAAACCCCGTCAAACGTTTGGCACAAAACATATGTCATATTTCTAAATTTTTCCATCGATAACTTGCTATTTCATTCATAGGTTTCCACCGTTAAGGTACGACTCAATTCGAAACTTCACGATAACACTACTCTATTCTCAAAGTATGCGACGATAGCGGCCCTATAAATTTCAGGGGATCACTCGCGACCCACGGCATCTAGAAATCCGATATGTTATCCCAACGGGGCTAGAACTAAGTGGGAGCACCACACTAAATTTAGGACCGATCGCTCAAATGCCAGAGGAACCAGAGGGTAATTCTGCCACCATTGACAACACTCGGGACTTGCAAAAAACGCCTGCCCGCGAATTACGGCTATTGTATAGTAAGAAGATAGAAACTACATTTCGATATGTAATCATATTCGATTTATGTCCCAATGTGAGAATATAGATGCTATTTTATTGGCTTGTCGATAATGAACACTTGTATTTTTTACTAAGGGACAGTCACAAAATATAGGACAGAACAAAGAACCATGACCTACTCCGGTCTCGACCTCGCACCCCGGCAATGGTAGTGTCAACGCGATGCCACTGTGGCCGGCTGCTGATCTTCCAAACAGGGTTGATGTTTACATGGAGCTGTGTCTAATAAATTGGTCACTAAATGTGAATATAACGAAGTTTTCAATTTTTTACGAGGGGTTTTATATATAAACTAAAGGGCAGTGATATTTTAGATACATATTAAGATGCAATTTCTTTGACAAAAGCAACATAACACGAAAAATATATTTGCCTCTCAATTACCAACGCGTATTGCAATGTATTTTCTTATAAAAGGAAATGATGGACTCACCATGCTAAGACCAGTTGGTTATGCAAAGTCAAACCTATACACAAGTGGTACCTGAAATATATGTTTTTAAAGAGTAAATATGATTTATATGTAAGGTATCTCTTTCTTTATAGATAGCAGCCTGTTTGAATATGTAAATGAAATGCTACATCATATAAAAACAAGTAAATTAATTCAAATGAGCAGAAATAGTAATTTGAATATTTGATTTTGTTTTGAAAACTTGTACATGAATATGTGATCGGTTAATGTAAATGTCATGCGACGACTTTGTTAGATATTTAGATTTACTGATATATATGTAATCTTTATAAATATGTATCACTACAGTTCTAATTAAAGAAACATTTAGGAATATATTTTACTTTACACTGGAGTTTCTTATATCAGTTCAAATTCTGTGTTTCAATTAATAATTCACTGTAAGAAATAAAACTTTTAGCGTCTATTTGATATATATATATCTACATTTCAGTTATTACATTAAATGAATATGATTTAATGGTCATTTGCTTTTCTCTAAAACAGTTGAACGTGTATATGATTGTGGCATCTGCCACTGCAGGATTACGTCATTACAATTCCTCACTAAACAAGAAGAGTCACCGAGTGGAAGGAAAAGGCCGGAGATACCTTTGTTCATTATGCCCTTACTCTACCCCCGATTGGTTAACCAACATCAGGCGTCAAATGCTCACTCACTCCGAAGAGCGTCCTCACAAGTGTTACTATTGTGGAAAGAGTTTCAAACAGAAGACTCATCTTGAAGCGCATCTTTTATCCACACAAGAAAACGACCATTTCCTTGAGATCTTTGTAGCAAGTCTTTCAGATAGCAATTCAGCTTATCTATTCACAGCAGAACTCACTTGCTATAAAAACCACTTATGTGTAAACTTTGTGATAAGTTATTTCTTCAGAGAAATAATTGAAATCGGCATGAAAAGAAACATTTTTAAATCTGTTTTCATTTTCTAATTGTCCTGAAATTTTTGTCGCAACAACATTTATTCTGTCACGATTTGCTTTGCTATACGTCGTAAAAGATTTAAGTATGACACAAAAATACGAAGTATGTGATGTTTTAACGTATATTTTTTTTCTGAAGTGCAGTGTGTCGAAAAGTAAATGAGAAATTAATTTTCTTCTTATGAGTTTTCATCATACGATTAGTTTAAGGAGGAACGAATTAAGCTCTTAAACTGAGGGATTTCTTTATTTATATGAATCATGAATTATACTTTCTTAAAACTAATACTTAATTGGGATAATATTTCCCTCTTTTAGAGCATTGTTAAATCAGACCATATTTAAGTGTTTTTATTTAATCCGAGGATTTTATTAGGGGATAATAGGAAATAAAATGGTTTTTTACTTGTCTTTGCCTAACAACGCTATGAATGTTCAAAATGTGAGTGCTATCATAAAATAAAATTATTAATCGAAATATTTAATGTAAAATGATCTCTCATTTTAAACAATTAATTTTATTTTACAAAACTTTCTATTAAAAATATGATTTGCGACTGTTTCCACTGCTATTTTTTATTATAGGATTTCCATTTTGTTAAAAAATTTAAAATCACTTGTCTATGTCTATTTGCAACTCATACCAATAACTGAAAATATTCGAAACAAATTTCATTTAATTTATTAATTTCCTACTTATGTTTTAATTATATCTCTCAGCTTATAGTAAAATATTCAAAACATAACTTACATTCTTTTTGCTTATATTTCAATAGTTCTTGTTGAAAATGAATGCGATTTAATATATTGTTTTTTTATTCTCTAAAACAGGAGGACGTGTTTACGAGTGTGACATCTGCCACTGTAGGTTTATATTGTTACATTGCCTCATCAAACACAGGAGGAGGCATCGAGGGGAGGGAAAAGGTCGGAGATATCCTTGTTCGTTGTGTCCCTATTCTGCCGATTGGGTAACCAACATCAAGCGCCATATGCTGATCCACTCTGGAGATCGTCCTCACAAACGTTGCCAGTGCGGAAAGAATTTCAATTGAAAAATGATCTTGAAGCTCATCTTCGTATCCGTACTGGAGAGCGAACCATTTCCTTGTGATCTTTGTAGCAAGTCTTTCAGACAAAGAATAATCTAGCTGTGCACAGACGAATTCCCTTGCTGCAAAAGCCATTCTTGTGTAAACACTGAAATGTCATTTGCTCGGAAAACTGAATTAATTCGACATGAAAAGAACTATTTTAAAACATTAAAAACTTAAATGTTTTTAAAACAGCGAAATTTTAAAAATTGATAACCACCATTGTTTTTTAATTTACTTATTGAATTTGTTAATTCTTTTAATCCTTAAAGTCGCAGTCACATACGTAAGGTGTATCGAAAGTGATGCCTGTTCGGTAATAAGTTCTTTATTAATAGAAGGTTTCAGTTACACGTGTATGGATGTTTCTTGTTCCACTACATAAAATAACCCTTCAAAGTAATCTCTGGCACAAGCGATGCATTTTTGCCTCCACTGAACTCAAAACTGGAATCCTGTTTACAAAAAATTGTGGTGATCATTTTCTGATCTATGTCTTAAAACGATTTTAATTTCCGCCACGTCATCGTTTTTTTTATTCCCAGACACTGTTGTTTAATCGGGAAGAATAGGGGAGGAACCAGCCCATTTTTGCAATTACGGTGATGAGTAGGTCTTTGAATCTGTGGCAAAAGATGCGTGAGAGTGGGTGTTGTCATGGTGTGGTTAGAAGGTTTTGGAGCCTCTTCGTTTCTTCCAGAAGCTTCTTCAGTGTCACAATATAACTGGCGCTGTTAGAAAATTGTTGCACCATACTCCATGAAAATCACGAGGACGAAACCTTTGGCATCCCAGTCGGCTCTCTTCAGTGACCGCAGTTGAAAGCCTCAAACTTCGTGGTTTGTCCTCGATGGTTGTTTCTCCTTTCGTTAACTCCTTCACACATTAGCTAAAGTCGATTGTCTGTTCCCTTTACACTTTGGTTAGCCTACCATGATTTTTTTTTTATCTTCGTATCCATGGTTCATCAGCATTGAACAGTTGAAAAGATGATACGAAACACATTTCTTATGTGTTTCGTAAACACAAAGCTATTGTTATACGTTTGGTTGGCTTAACTCCGAAAGGAATTTTATTCACATAATGGCCTAAATGACTATGTCAAAAGGACTCCATAGGTCTCAGAAGCTTTGGAAGAGAAGTCACTGGACATTTATTAGGAGACAGATGGTAACCTCCCGTCCAGCATGTTCGTTAATTTGCACAGGGTATGGCTCTCCTGCATACAGAACCGTGTCATTACGTACCATCCGACAGACGGCAGCTGGATATTCAGTAGGGGATACCGATGGACTTTCGAAGGTCATCGGTACTAACTCTCAAGGTGGGGGGGGAGAGTTTTGAGGAGATAAATATCAACGCTGTCCCAAGTGTAACTCGAACTTGGGAACTGCAGATTACCAGCCTGGCGAGCTACGGACTGAACCAACTTCCTCCCTTATTGTTATAGGTATTTACAGCCCTAAGGTATTACTTCCAGTACTACCCTCGTATGTTCATAATGCAACGTATTACTTCCCATTGTGTTTTTTTATTGTTTTCATGTTCTGACAGAAAGTTTAATACTGTCACAAGTTTTGTTACTTTTTTAAAGCGATTATTTTCATTATCATTAAGAGTGTAGAAGACGAAGCACTTAAGTTCGACATTAATGGAATATAATAATTTATAACATGAATTTTGAAAAATTCGTTGTGTTTTATTTAAATATCAGAAAGCAGAAATCATAACAATTGGTACAAATAATTCAATAGCGTTAAAAATTCCTGTTTTCTCAACTATTTTTCCTCTTTCTGATTTTCCCTTATATTGCTTGTTATTATTATTATTACATTTTTAATTTATTTATAGTAATCGATAAGTTTTGATCTTCAGAAGAGAATATTTTATTATTATTTCTGTTTCGAACATCAAAATTATACAAAATAAATGTTTTGGACATTACAAATATCTTTCAATATAATTCATTTCGATTATTAAAAATGTTTTTTTTTAACAGGGAGGAGTGTTTATGTGTGCAACATCTGCCAGTGCAGGTTTACGTTATTAGAGTATCTGATCAAACACAAGAAGAAGCATCGAGGGGAAGGAAAGGGTCGGAGATATCCTTGTTCATTATGCCCTTACTCTGCTGATCGGTTAAGCAACATCCAGCTCCATATGCTCATCCACTCTGGAGATCGTCCCCACAAGAGCTTCCAATGTGAAAAGAGCTTCACCCGGAAGAGCAATCTTAAAGTACATCTTCGTATCCACACAGGAGAAAGACCATTGCCTTGCGATCTCTGTAGCAAGTCTTTCAGAGAGCAACGCGTTTTAACTGAGCACCGACGAATCCACTTGCTACAAAAACCATTCATGTGTAAACACTGTGAGAAATCATTTGTGCGAAAGAGTCTTTTGAATCAACATGAGAAGAAACATTTTTAAAGCTGTTGCAATCATATGTATGAATGTTTGGAATTTGCTTATTAAATTTAAATATTTCAATCTCTTATGCGTTCGCAATTTATCTCTTTTGGTTATGATTTTTACTCTCTTCATGATGTGACAGAAAATGTGGTACAAACTTTTACAGTTCTCTTTATAAATGGATTATAAAATTCGTTATTTGTTTGCAAGATCTGATACTTAAGGTTTTTTTCGCACAAATGTATTAAGAATCAACTGTATTAAGTGCTTATGAGCCATTTTATATTCATTTGATAAGTTCAATACCTTTTTCTGAGATTTTGCAACATACGAAGAAAATAGTAGCAACTCATTTTGTAGTATTAATAAACATTTTTCCAAAGCATTGTGTTATATTTTCTTCATCCTAATTCCCTCTAATATATAAATATTTCCTTTATTGGATAACATAAAATGTTATAAAAAATAAATATTCCGTCAAGCAGCTGCTTGCCACAGAGGTCTGACAGGAGTTTGCCAGTTTAATACGCCATAGATAAAATCTGTAAGGAAGGCGAAACAGCAGAAAAACAACGTTGGATGGTTTACCTTCGAACGGCAAATTTTTGTCCACAATGGGTTAAATGGTCAGGTCATAGGAACCCCCAGGTCTCAGAGAAAGTTGGGGGAATGGGACCCACTAGTGATCTGTTAGAAGACAGATGGTGTTCTCCCCTTTTTGCCATTCTGCGTGTTCTTTAACGTGCACAGAGTAATATATAATTAGATTTATCTGCCCAAAATGCCCACCCTGCTCTCGGTCAGTAACGGACAGTGATGGAAATTTTAATATGTGATTATTTAGATGTTCTCACAAAATGTAAGACGTTTCTAAAATATCCATATAAATTTCTTATAACACAATTATGTCTGTCGAATGATACAAAGTCGTGGTCTCTTATATAGGAGAGCCATATCGTGTGCTCGTTAAATAACACGCTGGATGGACCTTAGGAGAGGTGGTGTGAAAACGCAACTTTTTTAACAAATAAATGAAAAGTTGTTTTTGAACTGAACAGAGAGCATTGAACTTTTGCATTTTCAAAAGCCATCTAGTAGTTAGAATTTCCACAGTTAAAGTCGATAAATGGCAAACTTCATTATTTTTTTCGGACAAGAGGTTAATATTCGCCATAGACGATATGTTATACCGACAGACTCCTGTCAGATCTGCTCGAAGAGAATTTATTCACTTCTTTTTCTTAAAATGTTATCAGTTAAAATCATCCAGTTCATTTTCATTCCCATTATGCCACATAAACCAGTGACCCCTGTGTGAGAGAGAAACTTACCCTTTGCACTTTAAAGACACCCTGGATAGCCTTGGCGGAAAGTGTTCTCTGAACCCTAGGGGTTTTTGTGTTCGGGACAAATTTTCCTACTCTCTGGAAAGAAAGTGAAACTCGGTGATAAAACAATCCAATCCTAATACTACTTCTCTGGTCCGCACTTCTTAATGCAAATGTCGTTTGCATTGAGAATACACCAATACAGAATTTCTCATTGGGAAGTCCAACAATCCACAGATGATATTTCATGAGAATACCACTCCTTCGTTTCTTTTGAATGTTCACAATCCCATTCCTTTAAACCTTAGAAAAAAAAATCAAATAGCTTTGTAAGCCACGTAAATGAAAGAATTAATTCCCACTGTTAATAAACGCTAACATTTTATACATATTTCTTAACATTATTGCTTTGCTATATGTATTCTAATTCACGTATTTATGCTCAAATATTAATTGTATCATTGGGAAGTACACTTATATAGTTCAAATAGTTATTTTCAGACAATAGGGTTTTGAAACCAATCATAATTCATAACACGAATCGTTACACGAGCTTTCATTTGATACCTAACTTGTAACTGCAGACCCTCACGTTCGGAATATATTGTAGAACGACTTTAATTTTTTTCGGTCTTTAGGGGGGAAGAAAGCATATGGAGGTCATTCTTTTATAGCCTAAGGCATTCTCAGCATCAGAAGATTTCATTTGACACATAACTGTTTTTCTTCCGCACTTGCGTTCAGGAGATGTAGAGGAACAATCATTTTCATATCGTCCTCATTTTTTAGGGGGGAAGTAACGTTGGAATCAATTTTCCATAGCCCACGACATTCCTCGCGTCGGAAGCTTTCATTCAACGTATAGCACGTTATTTTCGCGTTCTGCAGATATAGCTTGAGAATAATTTTCACATTTCCCATTCTTAGGGGGGAAGAAGGCACGGGGGGTGGGTCAATTTTTGATAGTCTATCATACTCCCCTCGTCACAAACTTTCATTTGACTCATAAATCATTAAGATTCTCCATCGCGTTCGAAAGATATAGTTGAACAACTTTTTGTCAAATCCACAAACTGACCGAACGAACAGCTGACAAGTGTTAAAGCCAAAAGCAATAGGGAGAGGTAATAAAAAATAAGTCTTTTCCCTCATATGTCAATGTATGGTTCTAATTGAGTTTGTGGGATAAATGCAATTTCTATTCTAAAGGTTTCACACAAGTTATTATTGCTTATAGTGCCTAGTGGGCAGACACGTATTGCTGTGTTTGATAACACTGAGCAACAAATTTCATAAAAGTCATTCCTCTGAGATAAAAGTAGCCATTCGTTAAAGATTTCAAGGTGCTGAACACGAATATGACAATTAAAATGCAAAATTACCTGCGATTTCTGACAAATCCGCAATATTTCTTATATAATAGAGTAATACATACGTATGACATGTATCGGTAAATCTTCGCTTCTACTTCCGACGTCGTTTTGCCTGTCACGTAAAAACGCCGCTTGAACAGTTGCTCAGGATCATCTCTGGCAAGCGTCCAACAGTAGTCAGCCAACATTGAAATGGGCCAGATTCCCTGGTATCGTTTCTCCATCGTTGCAATGTCCTGGTGAAAACGCTTAGCGTGCTCATCACTAACCATGTCACAGTTGTTGGATACATGACATTCCTGAGGAATTTAGTTGACACCAGACGAAACGCTTCCAAGCATTTTCCTCGTCATCCTGAAGCAGATTGTCGAACATCTGGTCTCTGAAGAGCTCGCGGATCTGAGGACTCACAATACTTCCCTCTTTAATTTCCGCTTCGTTGACTCGAGGGAATTTGTCAGCCAAGTACTTGAAAGCTGATGCAGTCCGTTTCATGACTTTTACGAAGTTTTTTTCAAACCGAGTTTGATGTGAAGGGATGGTAGCAGGATTTTGTGCGTTTTTGCCACTGCTGGGTGTTTCACATTCTTCTCTCCGATCTTCAGAGATTTCCTCTGAGGACAGTTTCTCTTCGTGTACTGCGAAGTCGTTGCTCAGCTGTCCCTTTCACATAAGAAATAGGAGTACTTCGCATATCCCAGCTGCAGACCCATCAACAGAGCCATTACCTTCAGGTTACAATATAGAGATGTCAGCCATGCTTGCTGTATTGAATGTCTTCAATACAGCAAGCATGGCTTGTAATAATATATTGTTGTAATATATAGCAAGCATGGATTGTAGCATAGCTGCTTTAGGTTGTCGTAGGTTTCTTTCATGTAGACAGCATATCCGAACGGAATGGATGGAAGTCGATGTCCATTATGCAGCAACACCGCCTTGAGACTCAATTTCGAGGAGTCTATGAATAGTCGCTTCTTGAGAGTCATGTTTGATTACGAAGGCATTCATCGGGCCATCTACATCGGAGCAGAAAACAAGGTCATCTTCCTTTCTGAAGTAAGGCGCAAACTGCCCATGACGAGTTCGAAACGAAGTCGCTGGGACATTTTCCTTCAGAACATTCCATTGTTAAAGTCTTAATCCAAATAACTGCTTTGGCCTTGGACAGCTCCAGATCGCGAGCAAGATCATTCATTTCTTCTTCGGTGAGAATGTGAGGCGTTGATGACACACCGTGGCAGATGTATGGATCATCATTAGACACCAAAGACTGCGGGGAACCTGACGCCGGTTTGCCGCCCTCCTCATCGTCTGAATCGATAAAAAATTCTTTTGGGTGTTCGGGAATGGGAAGGCCTTCGCCATGCGGAACTGGTTGGAGAGCAGATTGTATATTCGGGTACGCTATTGTCCACATCTTCTTCCTTGTGATGCCTCCAGAAACAGGTGGAAACATGCAGAAGTAGCAGTTATTTGCGTGATTTCTTGGCTCTCTCCAAACAATAGGAACAACAAACGGCATGGCCACTTTTTCGCCTTTCAGCCACTTCGAAAGATTTCTTGCACACGTACTGCAGCATATGTGTGGTGCCCAATCCTTGTCCTGGTCCCCAATCTTGCATCCAAAATAAAACTCATACGCCCCTTTCACTATTGGAGTGATGACACCTTTTCTGGCTTGTAAATGTCACCTCCCCGCAAATATAACAAAATGTATCTTCACTATTAACACAGTTATGAGGCATCACTACTACTACTGGATTAAAACTGCAAGGATCACTTGTTGTACTTATGACTCAGGGGTAAATGGGAATTGCTCAAAAGACTTGCTCATCCTACGATACTCGCTTTCAACTAACGATTGCGCCATCTTTTGTCCGCGCTTGTAAAGCCGCGATTTCATATCCCAACTACATTGCATCAGACAATGATGCAATACCTTCGGGGATTGTGCGTATGGTGGACTGATGCAATACAACGCAATATGTTGCAATCTGGAGTTTAAAAAACAGCGTTGCAAAATGGTTACCTATATACTCAACGCGGACTGAGTCGTTTATACATGACCATCTCTGTTTCTCCTAAACAAGAGCCAATTGACAAATTTTATTGCCATTTCGTATGAGTTTTTCGTATTGTTCGAAATGAGTAGAGATTGGCTATTTTCATTTCAAAGCCTTTTTGTGTTTTGCCCAGTGTAATGTATAAAGAAAAGTTCGTCCCTTGATGTATGCGAGACAGTGATAAAAGTTGTTGATTTATGGTCGGAAAGAAGTTTTATTTTGTAGTAAAAATAGCTTTGCCTCAATATCAGTCTAGGGAGAGTCCTTTATTTAATTTCTGATGTGTAATTAAGGTATCTGGTAAACCTTCCACCTTTGATTTGCGAATTGGTTGTAAAATGTTATTGGTTTATCAGTTAGCTTAGTAATTATGATTGTCAGAATTATTCAGTACCATATTTATTTAAACTTATTGCCTAGTTATTAAATTTGTTCATTTAGTGCATGTTTATTATTACGAATTCAAGCTCGGTTGTCAAATATTCAAATACATCTAAAAATCCGTAACCATATCAATAGATATGTAAGTATGCGTCATGTAAAACTCTCATCTCAAATATTTCTCCAATTTTTTTAGACAAAATTTCTAATGTTTTCAGCATTTACAAAAAGGTTCACTCTAATGATGGTGGCTTCGATTTAAAACAATCTTCAGCAGTTCGAGGTCTAAGCTACAAAACATTTGCTCTAAAAACACGACACTTTTCTGACTACGTGGTCGGGTTCAGACTAGAACCATTCATGGTGATCCTATTAATGTAATATCTGGAAAAATAAGTGGGCATGTAATCTGCTCGTGTTTAGTGATCTATCGGTCAAGGAGCACTTCAGTAGAATAGTCTAGTTTGCTCTAGAATCGACTAGAAATTTCTCTCGTAGATCATTTCTGTTTGCATATCCAACAAAAAAACCTTGTGTTATTTTCTTGCACTCTTTAACTCGAAAGCTTCTGTCCCAACCTGCATATGAAATTAAACATTTATAACTTGGAAGTAACGTAGGCTAAAAGTAATAAAATACCTTTTCCATTGCCACCTAATTTATTTACAAAAAGAATTATACAGGACTTTCAATTTTCTCTACTACCCGAACAAATCGTACGGAGTTTTCTTATTCCTCTATTGATATTTTAATATAAAAATAAAACATGCGGATGGTAAAATCGCTCACTGAATTTGTATTCACTTCAAAGGTAATAAAAACACTCTCATTCCATCCATGGGCTAAAGAACACCATACTTTTTTCTTTTACTTTCTTTTTATCTATCGCTCCTTATTTCATCCTATTGACTGATCAAATCCGAACAGGAAGCAGTAAAAGATTTCATTCAGAAATCAGAGATTTTTATCTTTAGGTAACTCTTTCTTTCCTTTCAGAAACGCTTCATTCATTTTCATTCATTTTTTATAAATTATATAAAGTCCAGTATATGTTTAAGAGAGAAATGTTACTTCCACTGAACAAAAGGAGATGAAAGTAATTTAGAGCGCGGCTAAACAAATTCTGTCTCTAAAATCCGGTGAGTATAATTTCGTGGTCCCCAGAATTTGAGGTTTTATTATAATATAATTTTATTAACAAATTTCATGTATCAATTAATTCGTGTGTAGTCTTAATCGATTGTCGATATCAATTTTTGTTGCAAAAGATAGATCAAGTCCTTCTTCCAGCTTCAGGTATTTTTTCCAAGTAGATAATTTTATTTCAAAAACCCCATGAATTATTTGGTTGCATGCTTTTTTGACGCGAATTGCTGAATACTAAATGCCGAAAGGTTCAACAAAATCTGAAACCTCGCTTCGCTCGATAAGTTGAATTGCAGTTTTACCTCTGAGCTGCACTTTGTACACAATGGGCCAAATGGCCAGATCACAAGGACTCTTAGAATGCTGGGAGAATGGGACTCACTGAACAACTGTTAGGAGGCAGATGGATGTCTTCCGTCAACGCCATCTAGCGTGTTTTTTAACATGCATTGAGTATGGCTCCGTTACACACGGAATAAGTTTCTAAACAAATTTCTAAGAAATTAAATTTATAAATTTATCAATTTAATATTGAACAAATTTTTCGTTAAAAGAGTTAAAGATTGATTTCATTTAGAATATACATCAGCAATTTTGTTTTTACTATTTGAGCAAATAAAGGATGGGTAAAACGTAAAGAGTCATATTGTATTAATATCTGTGAAACCATCCTCTCGGAGTTAAAAGGACAAACTATTCCTGTCAGTTTAAAACTTTAACCTTTGCACTCTGAAATTGAAACTTTAGAATTCTGGAATAAACAGATCTTTTGCAACATTCCCTTAAAATTTAACCATTTCCCAAATATTTCGAAAAATAGAGGGCGCTATTGACACTAGTGGGTTAGCTGGAAAATATCGAATCCCGTGTTTCATAAATGCCTAAAGAAGCCCAAAAGAATTCTCCTTTTTTCTCTGGAAACAAATAATGTTTGCAGAATGACAGACGACAGAGTAAGAAGAAAAGCTCGTTTTCTGAAAACGATCTAAAGAGATTTCTGATCATAAGTTTCTCTCCGTTTTGCTGCTACTTAATTTGCATTTGAAAAAATCCAGGAGTGCTGATACTTATCCATTATAGATTTTTATGCTGAGAATTAGAAATGCTGAACACTATCAACTGCTCACAAACATGTCGCCTTTAACTAAGAAAAGAGCAATGTTTACGTAATTTGTAACGATGTAAGATAATTTAATTTCGTTAGGAAAAATACCAAAGAATGCATGTATATATTTATATTCTTGCCATTTGGTGTAAATACATGAAATAATTAAAAAGTCTAAACATAATGTGGAAAGGTGAAAAATATTTACCTAATTGTAAAAGTAATGCTAAAAAATGCTCTTTTTCTGATATTGAAATATTAATATTTAAGTAAATATCAAAGACTATCAAGGTAGCTTTCATACCTATTGTGGTACGCAAGTTCAATGAGTACTCCAAAAATATAATTTCTTATAGAGTTAAGAACACACAACAGCCACGATGAGACGAAATTGAATAAGCCTTCGGTTGTGGGTGGTATTTGATTGTTCTCCGTTTTCTCGTTTCTTTCCCCAATCTTATGTATCTTTCTCCCTTCGTCGTTTTCCAATTCTTCTCTCATTTCCTTTCTTTCCTCTCTCTTCTTATAAACTTTCATTGCCAATCACCGCTAGTTTACAGAGACGTCAGCGATCTTGGTTCGCCGGTGTAATTTTTTCCTGTCACTGCCTTTGGAGAGATGTGGGCAATTGCCCGGCATTCCATTCTGTCCATTTCGATCTACGATCTATACTTCCTCTCACTACATCTACAGGCAAAGCCACCGCCTTGCTTGGTGTGGTTTTGCCTGTAGAGTATAATATGTATGAACTCTATTATAATTATTGGTCAACTCTTTATAAAACAGGAAAATTGAGAGTAAGATCGATACTATGTTTAAGGAATTCAATTAGTTTTAGTTGACAAGTTTTGTCCAATGTTGAAATCATATAGCTATCTAGTACCTGATTTAGAGGCAACACAGAAAAAATATTTTTTTCATCAAAATTTCCTGCCAATATTGAATTCAATCAGATTTATAATATCTTAACATTTCTCAGATTTTCGACCCGAAATACTTCTAAGCACTAATATTTAGCTCTGGTAGCAAACGATCGAAATTTGACTTTTGTCTTCAATTTCACCTTCGACCCAACGGACTCAAAATTTTACATTCTTGAGATTTAATATCCAAAATGCTTTCAGGTATCATATTTGAACCCCGAATCATCAGTAGATCAAAAGGTGACCTCGAGACCTCATAGGAACTCCCCGATCCGAAATTCCATACTCTTCGTGAGCTGTACGATCCGAATCACCCCTACACACCAATTTCCAAATTTCTAGCTCTCGTAGATCGAGGTTTGATCTCTACATTGCGTCTATTTGACGTTGAAAGACATTTCGGACATCAAATTTCTTTTTTTTTCTCAAGATCTAGGGCCCGGATTATCCCCAGATATAAAATTTCAGCATTCTACCATTTCTGTATTTTAATCAAAATTAGCGTGTTCAATCAATCACTTAGAGTTGTCTAAAATCGGGTTATTAGTATAGCGCCGACAAACCACCCAAACTGAACTCGAGTATTTTCCCAGGAAAAAAAATGCAAAACAGCTATTATGTAGCGAACAGACTCGGGCGCGTATATTTCTGAGGCATCATTACCCGAATTCACTCGGTGCTTCACAGAAGTGGGTAAAACAGTAAAATTTTGGTCGGATTTCACATTTTAATTTTAATTTTTTTAATTTTTTAATTTTTTTTCAAAACGAAATTTAAATATTTTGCTTCATTTATGCAGTGTATTTTCTTATATATTATGTTTGTGTACCGTTTGCGTTTTTTGCTCATGATGCTGTGTATAAAAATTGAGTTTTTAATAAATATAAACGAGATAAATGTATTGTTTGCTCTATTATTAACAGAAACCATGTTTTGTGTGAGAATATATAGAAATTCATTTGTATTATAACGGCTACATTTAATGGAATTTATATATCGAAAATTATTAACATTTTTTGCTAAATTATTGAAAACTAAAACAATATTCCCATATTAGAATACTTACTCTTCTATTTATTTCAGGAAAACGAAATTATCTCTGTCATTAAATAGTAAATGCAAAACTTTCCTGTTGACATAGAATTCAAGAAACACTTTTGCCGAAAAATGAGTTTTGCCGATGCGTGGGAATCGAACCCACATCTCCTAATTAATAAGAGATTGTAAAGAGACATATCTCTATGTCTCTTTACAATTCATACCAATAACTGAAAATATTCGAAACAAATTTAAATTTAATTTAATAATTACTTATGATTTAATTCTATTTCTCAGTTTTAATAAAATATTTAAAATATATATTACAGTGCTATTGCTTATATTTGAATAGTTCATTTGTTGTTGAAAATGATTGCGATTAAATGCATTATTTTTGTTCTCTAAAACAGGAAGGCGTACTTATGAGTGTGACATCTGCCACTGTAGATTTACATCATTACAATTCCTCACCAAACACAAGAAGAGACATCGAGGGGAAAGAAAAGGCCGGAGATATCCTTGTTTATTGTGTCCCTACTCTACCGATTGGATAACCAACATCAAGCGCCATATACTGATACACTCTGGAGATCGTCCTCACAAGTGTTACCAGTGTGGAAAGAATTTGATACTTAAAAGTGATCTTCAAGTTCATCTTCGTATCCATACTGGAAAACGACCATTATCTTGTGATCTTTGTAGCAAGTCTTTCCGACAACAGAACAATCTAACTGTGCACAGACGAATTCACTTGCTACAAAAGCCATTTATGTGTAAACACTGTGGAATATCATTTACTCGGAAAACTGAATTAATTCGACATGATAAGAATCATTTTCAAACATTAAAAACGTAAACATTTTTAAAACAGCGAAATTTTTAAAATTGATATCTGCATCGTTTGTAATTTACTTATTGAATTGTTAACTCTTTTAATCCTGAACGTCTCAGCTACTTATACATAAGGTGTACCGAAAGTAATGTCTGTTAGGTAATAATATATTTATTAATAGAAGTGTTATTATCTAATAAGTAATAAGTGTACGGATATCTCTTATTGCGCTACATAAAATAACTCTTCAAACATCTCCGGCACAAAGTGATGCATTTTCGCCGCCACTGAACTCAAGACTGGAATCCTGTTTACAAAAATTGTGCTGATCAGTTTCTGATCCATATCTTGAAAACTATATTAATTTTCCCCCACGTCATCAATTCTTTGTCCCGGACACTGCTGCTTCATGGGGAAGAATAGGGGAGAGACCAGCCCATTTTTGCAATTGTCTGTGAATTTGGGGCGAAAGACGCGTGAGAGAGAGCGTTGTAATGTGTGGTTGGATGAATTTGGCATCTTTGTGTAGCCTTTTCTTCCTGAAGCTTCTTCAGTGTCACAATGTAACTGACGCTGTTATTAGAAAATTGTTGCACATGCTCCATGAAATCCATGAGGATGAAACCTTTGGCATCCCAGTCGGTTTATCGTCAGTTTCCGCATTTGACAACCTCGAAATTTGCGGTTTGTCCTCGATGGCTGTTTCTCCTTTGGTAAAGTCCACCTTCACACATTGCTTGAAGTCGATTGTCTGATTTCTTTTCTTCTCTTTTTTTTTATTATCTTCGTATCCATAGTTCGTCAGCATTGAATTTTTTAAAAGCTGATACGAAAGACATATGAAAATGTAATTTACATCGTACATTTTAAATAAAAACAAAGTTATTGTTATGTATTTGGTTGGCTTACCTCAAAACGACGCTTTATTGCACACAATGGGCTAAATTGCTAGGTCAAAACGACCCCTAGGCCTAAGAAGCTTTGGAATGGAACTCACTGGACATTTATTAGGAAACAGATAATAGCCTCCCGTCTCGGTATTTTCGTTAACGTGCACAGAGTATATCTCTCCTGCACACAGAACTGCGTCATTACGTACCATCCGACAGCCGGCAGCTGGATAGTTAGTAGGGGATAACGGTGGACTTTCGAAGGCCATCGGTACTAACTGTCAAGGGAGGGGGGAGTTTTGAGGAGATAAATATCAACACTGGCCCAGGTTGGACTCGAACTTGGGAATTGTAGATTACGAGTCTGGAGAGCTACGGATTGAACCAAATTCCACCCTTATTGTTATAGGTATTTACAACCCTAAGGCATTACTTCCGGTACGACCCTAGTATGTTCATAATGCAAGTTATTACTTTCCATTGTAATTTTTTTTTACTTTTTTTCATGTTCTGATAGAAAGTGTACTACTGTGAAATGTTTTGTTGCCTTCTTTAAATCGATTATTTTCATTCTCATTAGGAGTGTACAAGATGAAGCACTTAATATTTTCCACATTAATGGAATATAATAATTTGTAGCCTGAATTTTGAAAAATTGCTTGTGTTTTATGTAAATATTAAAAAGCCGAAATCGAAACAATTGGTACAAATAATTAAATAGCGTTAAGGATTCCTGTTTTCTCAACTATTTCTCCTCTTCCTGATTTTCCTTATATTGCTTGTTATTATTATTTCATTTTTAACTTATTTATTGTAATCGATAAGTTTTGATCTTCTAAAGAAAAATTTTATTATTTTTTTCTGTTTCGAACATCAAAGTTATGCAAAATACATATTTTGGACCTTGCAAATATCGTTCAATAAAATTTATTTCGTTTATTAATTTTTTTTCTTTAAAACAAGAAAGAAAGTTTATGTGTGCGGCATCTGCAAGTGCAGGTTTACCTTATTACAATTCCTCACTAAACACAAGAAGAAGCATCGAGGGGAAGGAAAGGGTCGGAGATATCCTTGTTCATTGTGTCCCTATTCTACCGATTTAGTAACCACCATCAAGAATCATATGCTCATCCACTCTGGAGATCGTCCTCACAAGTGTTACCACTGTGAAAAGAGTTTCACCCGGAAGAGCAATCTCAAAGTGCATCTTCGTATCCACACAGGAGAAAGACCATTTCCTTGCAATCTCTGTAGCAAGTCTTTCAGCAGCAGGGCATTTTAATTCAGCACAGGCGAACCCACTTGCTACAGAAACCATTCATGTGTAAACATTGTGAGAAATCATATATGCGAAAGACTTTTTTGAATCGACATGAGAAGAAGCATTTTTAAAGCTGTTGCATCCATATGTATGGATGTTTGGAATTTACTTATTAAATTTAAACTTTGTAATATCTTATGCGTTCGCAATTTATCTCTATTGGTTGTGATTTTTTCTGTTTTCATGATATGACAGAAAATATGGTACGAACTTAGGGAGTATCGAAAATTCCACAGTTACTTTTATAAATGGATTATTAGATTCGTTATCTGTCTGCAAGATCCGGCAGTTAATGGTCTTTTGGCTGAATCAACTTTATTGAGTGACATGAGACATTTTAAATTAATTTGATAAGTTCAATACATTTTTCTGAGATTTTGCAACATTTGAAGAAAATAGTAGCAATTCATTTTGTTTTGTTAATAAACAATTTTTTTCAAAGTATTGTGTTATATTTTCTTCATCCTAATTCCCTCTAATATATAAATATTTCCTTATTGGATAATATAAAAAAATTACAATAAATAAATACCCTTCAAGCAGCTGTTTGCCACAGAGTTCTGACAGGATCTGTCAGTTTAATACGCCATGAATAAAATCTGCAAGGAAGGCGAAACATCAGAAAGACGACGTTGGGTTGTTTACCTTTAAACGACCCTTTTTTGCACACAATGGGCTAAATGGTCAAGTCATAGGAACACCCAGGGTTCTGTGAGAAGACAGATGGTAGACTCCCCTTTACGTCATCCAGCGTGTTCTTTAACGTGCACAGAGTAATACATAATTAGGTTTATCTGCTAAAAATCCCCACCCTGCTCTCGGTCAGCAGTGTACAGCGATGGATATTTTAATATGATTATTTAGATATTCTCACAAAATGCGTTGTAAGACGTTTCTGAAATATCCTTATCAGTTTCTTATAACACAATTATGTCCGTCGGATGAGACTTAAAGCCGTTTTTCCGTGTGCGGGAGAACCATAACCTGTGCACTTTAAAGAAGATGTTGGATTGTTATCGGGAGTGGTGGTGTGAAAACGGAACTTTGTTAATGTATAAATGAAAAGTTGTTTTTGGATTCAACAGAGATTATTGCTATTGCATTTTCCAAAATCATCTGTAGTTAAATTTTCCAGAGTGAGAGGACGTTTAAATCAATAAATGGGAAACTTTATTATCTTTGAAGACATGAGTCTCCTATCAAGTCTCCTATCAAATCCCCGTGATAAGGAAAGGAATTTGTTATTCTTAAAACGAAATGTTATCAGCTAAAAATCATCCATTTAATTTTCATTCCCATTACGCTACGTAAGCCGGAGACCCCCGTGTGCGAGAGGAACTTACCCTGTGCACTTTAAAGAACACTAGATGGCTATGACGGAAGCTTTCTCAGGAGCCCTTAGTGTTCTTGTAACCTGGATAATTAATCATATTCTCTGGAAAGAAAGTGTCGCTGAGTGATAAATCGACCCCATCCTATTACTACGCCTCTGGTCCGCACTTCTTAATGCAAATGTCGTTGCATTGACAATAAGACAATTGAAAATTTCAGATTGGGAAGTCCAGCAATCCCCAGTTGATATTTTAAAATAATCGAACCCTTAATTTCTTTTAAACATTGACCATCCCATTCCTTTAAGGCCTAGAAAACATCCAATAGCTTTGTAAGTCATGCAAATGAAAGGATTAATTACCACTGTTAATAAACATTAAAGTTTTATGCATATTTCTTAACATTATTGCTTTTCTAGGTTTATTTTAATCCACATATTTATGCTCAGATATTATTTGTATCATTGTGGAACCAAACTTATAGAGTTGAAATACGTATGTTCAGACCGTAGGGTTTGAAACCAGTCATAATTCATGATATTGCTTATTATGGAAAATTAGATTTCGCTTAACGTTGGTTCGAAAAATGTGGCCTTTTTGAGAAAGAATTAACGACGTTAAGTAGAATTCACTGTACTAAACTATTTTTAATCTATCATAGCTCTTAATTTAATACTAAATCTAGTAGGTGTAATGATACCTAGCAACAAACTTTCAACACCATTTGCTTTCGAGAATAGAAGCAATTTGATGAATCGTAAATAGAGTAGACGAGCATAATCATGACATTGCAACGCCCAAGATCGAAAGCTGTGTTATCACGTGACTGATGTAATGAAAGCTTTGGGAATTGTGTTGCTGTGCTGTGGATTTGCTTCCTCCTCAAAATTTATCAATGGGGGAACAATTACATTTCACAGGTGAATAAAATAAATTTAACTTAGATCTTTATGTCAATTATTTGTGATATTTATTGTTAAATTACTTACTTAAAAATAGTAAGACATCTAACAAGTCAACGTTACTTTTAACATGGCTACATATTTCAGTAAGCATGAAAATATTGACTACTGAACATTTTTTTCATATTATTTATACTCTGAACATTCTAATCAGTTTTTGAAAAACATCTAACATTAGCTATCGTGCATTATTTTTGGAGCTGAATTTTCATTTCTGTTAGACATGATTTGGAATTACCTGTAAATGATATTGTACGAGTTTTATCATTGAAATAAAGTAATACTATATTTATTTCATTAACTTGCACTCTTTTTATTGGAGCATATGCTGACAAATTTTTCTCCTTTCTGCAAATATAAATAAATTTAAAAAATTACAAAATGCCTTTAAGTGTCCTAAAAGTTGTAAATAAATGAAAACAACTATGCAATCAGTTTCATTTGAATGAGAAGAAAAATAAAAACAATGCAATCAACTACAATCATTCGTATTCATTTCAGGCGCTGGCAGTCTTGTTGCGTAGGTAAATCGGCGACATTCTTCGTAACTCAGGATTTAGTTTCGAGGGGGGGTCGCTGGACATAATATTCACAAATAGAGAACACATTTTTCTTCCCCTTTATTAGTTGTAACCTTTGAAGGAGCCCACGACGTTCAAGATATCACAAGTTTTCAATTGAGAAAAAAACTCTTTAATATCGACCTCCACGAAATTTCCATTCCCTTTTGGAAGAGGGGAGAATAGTAGGGGGCATGACTGTCCTCACATGAGCTTCCATTTGACACCTAACTCGTAAATGTAAGCCTTTGCGTTCGAAAGACAGTATCTTTCATCAAATATCCTATTTTGTTTAGGGAGGAAGAAAGCAGGGGGAAAATATATTTTATTGACCGACAATATTTACCACTTCACCAGATGCGGATTTAGAAAAAAAAAATCGGGATTCTTGCGGTGGGCAAGACGCAAAATTATGGGAGAAAAGAGTAAGCAGGGGGCCAAGAGACTGGATTTCCATCGAAGTATAACGTTTCGTCTTCCGTTTTATAGATCTTTAAAAAATTGCTTCAGAAGTTCATGAAATATAAATGAGTTGAATAATTTTTTTGCCTCTTTTAGCCTTACTAGCATTCTGAAACGTTTTTTTTTTTATTTTTATTTATTTGATGTTTTATTTGAAGTTTCTGTTTAGTATTTAGTTTGGTAATTTTTCTCCCTATATATTAAATGATATTTGAAATCGAGATTTGTATTCAGGTATTTAGTTTGTCTTTCATATGTTCTCAAGTATAAATCTTATATGAGAATTTACAGTGCTTATAATTCGACTCCCTATTGACATAACATGATCTATTGTTCATAATAAATTGACATTGACTGCAATGTAAAACTTTGTATGTATATAAGTTATATATATATACCCCAAAAATTGACTCTCCATGAAAACACCGATGTTTATGTAAAGGTATGCACATAAAAAATATTTTAAATGTGTCTTTTATAAACAATAAATATGAATAACATTTAGAATTTTTGGCAGCATTTTGAAATTTTCGAATTGCATTTTGAACAAAGAAGGAAAATATTAATTCGAAAATATAAAGAGAAGAAAATTTATGCTCAGTATGAAGAGTTCATCTTTCCAAAACGTTTCTTTTAAAATATAAAAATAAAAGTAAATATTTCAATCCTTACGTAACGATTGGTTTTCCTACAGCATTACACTTTATGATAAAATTATCATCATCATCATCATCTCATCCTCAAGCAGCCATGGGCTACGGAGGTCCAACCAAACCGTGCAATTTAGTTCTCCAAGTAAGTCTATCCTGAGCTACATCTACTGCATCTGGCCACTGCACACCAATTCTAACAAGGTCCTGTTTGACATTGTCTGCCCACCGCATCCTAGGTCTCCCCTTCTTTCTGAGGCCTTTAGGCACACTGTTCATAACCCTATTCGCCAATCTATAATTATCCATACGGGCAACATGGCCAAACCAACGGAGTCTCTCTCTGCAAAATATGCTGCTTAAAGGAGGTTGCAAACTACTTTGCCTAACCTCATCATTAGTTACAAAGTTGAACCACCTAATACCCAAGATACTGTGTAAGCATCTGGAATCAAAAGCATCTAGTTTCCTGTTATCTTGTTTACAAAGTGTCCAAGTTTCACTACCATAACTAACCCTAGAAAGAACCAAACTATTATACAGTCTAATTTTAGTCTTTAGGTGTATACGCCTATTTCTCCACACTCTCCATAGATCCTTAAAAGTCTCGGCAGCAATCCCTATTCGTCTATTAATCTCATGCCGCACATCACCATTATCTGTTACATAGCTCCCAAGATAATTAAACTGTGACACCTGCTCAAGACTGCAACCATTCAGATTAACTGAATCACAGCCTGCCTGACCAATTTTCATCACTTTAGTTTTCTCTCTGTTTATAACCAAACCTACTCTACTACCAGTCTTATCAACAGCTCGAATGAAAGAGTTCATCTCATCAACATCATTTGCAAAAAGGGCTAAATCATCACCATAATCTAAATCAGACATTTTCGTATCTCCAGTCCATTTAAGGTAAAAATCTTTCCCTTGAAGTGAATTTCGCATAACATAATCAATAACCAAGCTAAAGAGAAAAGGAGACAAAATGCACCCTTGTCGAACACCAGAAGTAATGCTAAACCAATTGCTACAAGCCTCACCAACTCTCACACACGACTCAATGTTATTATAGAGAGCTTTCATTATGTTAACTAACTTGTCAGGTATACCATGTGATCTCACAATCAACCACAAATTATGACGATCACCAGAGTCGGAAGCCTTTTTCAAATCAACAAAGCTAGCAACCAAAGGTTTCTGAAACACTAAACATTTCTCAAGAATCGGCCTAAGTTAAAATATCTGATCCACACATCCCCTACCACTTCTGAATCCACATTGCTCATCACGCAATTGACTGTCAACCAGATTTTTAATTCTATTAAGCACAATCATGGAAAGAACTTTACCTGGAACAGAGAGTAGTCTGATACCCCTATAGTTATCACAAGAACTGCGATTACCTTTTTTGAAAATAGGGATAACAATAGCTCTGGTAAAATCCGTAGGAACCATGCCTTTATCATAAAACATATTCAGAATTTCAGTCGTCCAAGTGGTAACCGAAACATTCCCAGCTCTAAGCATTTCCGTAGTAATTTCATCTACCCTTGGGGATTTATATAGTTTAAGTTTAGAAACAGCCAAAATAACTTCAAATTGTGCTATAGGGCCAACATTAAAGCCACCATGCATCTATCATCATTGCAAACAATGGGAGTAGAAGTAACTACATTGTTTAGAACATCACTGAAATGCTCAATCCACCTAGCCATGACAGAATCCTCCCCTTCTATAACCTTACCTTGTTGTTCCTTCAATCCTTGTATACCTGTCCGTTTTCTACCACACAAAACATTAACTATCTGGTACAGCTCTCTGCTGTTGTGCTGTCTAACTGCTTCCTCGGCTTTGTCAGCCAAACCATCAAGCGAAAGATTATTATCAGCAGCTAACTTATCTTTTACACGTTTATTACGTTCTCTGTAATGCTTTCTATTAGGACTAGTAGGGTATTGATTAAGGACATTCCTGCAGTTCTTTCTTTCCGAAATATGCTCAAGTGCCTTATCACTTAAATAATTCTGTCTCTTCTGCTCCTTTTTTCCTAAAAGAGTACTGTTAGTGTCCAAAAAAGCCTGTTTAAAATGATCCCATTCTTCCTAAACTTCAGTAGTAAGCAAACTATGACTGTCATAATGACTAAATAACCTATCATGGTAAGCTTTGTCTATAACTGGATCTTTCAGAGCTTCAGTATTAAAAGGAAATTTTTTAACTCTAGCACAACACTTTTTAAGTTTAAGTTGCAACACACTTTTAACAAGGTAATCATCATCATCATCATCATCATCATCATCATCATCATCATCATCATCATCATCATCATCATCATCATCATCATCATCATCATCATCAAGCAGCAATGGGTTACGGAGGTCCAACCAGACCGCACAGTTTAATTCTCCAAGCATATCTGTCCTGAGCTAAATCTGCTGCATCCGGCCACTGTACACCAATTCTAACAAGGTCCTGTTTGACATTGTCAGCCCACCGCATCCTAGGTCTCTCCCTCCTTCTGAGGCCTCTAGACACACTGTTCATAACCCTATTCGCCAATCTATAATTATCCATACGGGCAACATGGCCAAACCAGCAGAGTCTCTCTCTGCACAATATGCTGCTTAAAGGAGGTTGCAGACTCCTTTACCTAACCTCATCATTACTTACAAAGTTAAACCACCTAATACAGAAGATACTGCGTAAGCATCTAGAATCAAAAGCATCTAGTTTCCTGTTATCTTGTTTACAAAGTGTCCAAGTTTCACTACCATAACTAATCCTAGAAAGAATCAAACTATTATACAGTCTAATTTTAGTCTTTAGGTGTATACGCCTATTTCTCCACAATCTCCATAGATTCTTAAAAGTCCCGGCAGCAATACCTATTCGTCTGTTAATCTCATGCCGCACATCACCAGTATCAGTTACGCAGCTCCCAAGGAAATTAAACTGTGACACCTGCTCAAGACTGCAACCATTCAGATTAACTGAATCACAACCTGCCTGACCAATTTTCATCACTTTAGTTTTCTCTCTGTTTATAACCAAACCTACTGTACTACCAGTCTCATCAACAGTTCGAATGAAAGAGTTCATCTCATCAACATCATTTGCCAAAAGGGCTAAATCATCAGCATAATCTAAATCTGAAATTTTCGTATCTCCAGCCCATTTAAGGCCAAAAGCTTTCCCTTGAAATGAATTTCGCATAACATAATCAACAACCAAACTAAAGAGAAAAGGAGACAAAATGCACCCTTGGCGAACACCAGAAGTAATGCTAAACCAATTGCTACAAGATTTACCAACCCTCACACATGACTCAGTGTTATTATAGAGAGCTTTCATTATGTTAACTAACTTGTCTGGTATACCATATGATCTCACAATCAACCACAAATTATGACGATCAACAGAGTCGAAAGCCTTTTTCAAATCAACAAAGCTAGCAAACAAAGGTTTCTGAAACTCTAAACATTTCTCAAGAATCTGCCTAAGTGAAAATATCTGATCCACACATCCCCTACCATTTCTGAATCCACATTGCTCATCACGCAATTGCCTGTCAACCAGATTCTTAATTCTATTAAGCACAATCATGGAAAGAACTTTACCTTTAACGGAGAGTAGGCTGATACCCCTATAGTTATCACAAGAACTGCGATCACCTTTTTTGAAAATAGGGATAATAATAGCTCTGGTAAAATCTTTAGGAACCATGCCTTTATCATAAAAGTTATTCAAAATTTCAATCATCCAAATGGTAACCGAAACATTCCCAGCTCTAAGCATTTCCGTAGTAATTTCATCCACCCCTGGAGATTTATGAAGTTTAAGTTTAGAAATAGCCAAACTAACTTCAGATTGTGTTATAGGGCCAACATTAAAGCCAACAATGCATCTATCATCATTGCAAACAATGGGAGTAGAACTAACCACATTGTTTAGAACATCACTGAAATGCTCAGCCCACCTAGCCATGACAGAATCCTCACCTTCTATAACCTTGCCTTGTTTATCCTTCAATCCCTGTATACCTGTTCGTTTTCTACCACACAAAACATTAACTATCTGGTACAGCTCTCTGCTGTTGTGCTGTCTAACTGCTTCCTCAGCTTTGTCAGCAAGGCCATCAAGCCAAAGATTCTTATCAGTAGCTAACTGACCCTTTACACGTTTATTAAGTTCTTTGTAATGCTTTCTATTAGGACTAGTAGGGTACTGATTAAGGACATTCCTGCCGTTCTTTCTTTCCGAAATAAGCTCAAGTGCCTTATCACTCAGATAATTCTTTCTCTTGTGCTCCTTTTTTCCTAAAAGAGTACTGTTAGTGTCCAAAAAAGCCTGTTTAAAATGGCCCCATTCTTCCTCAACTCCATTATTAAGCAAACCATGACTGTCATAATGACTAAGTAACCTATCATGGTAAGCTTTAGCTATAACTGGGTCTTTCAGAGCTTCAGTATTAAAGGTAAATTTTTTAACCCTAGCACAACACTTTTTAAGTTTAAGTTGCAAGACACTTTTAACAAGGTAATGGTCAGATCCTATTTCAGCTCCCCTATATGCCCTGGTATTTCTAACAGAACTAGCCCATTTGCTGTTAATTAATATATAATCAATCATATTCTTATGCAGCCCATCAGGTGAAACCCATGTGTGTTTATGTATGTCGCGGTGTTTGTAATATGTGTTAGTTATTCTGAAACCATTTAGTTTACTTACCTGTAAGAGACGTTGTCCATTGCCATTGCAGCTACCAATACCAAAAGGGCCTGTTACTCCTCCCCAAAGGTCAGAGTCGGTACCAACTTTGGCATTGAAGTCACCAAGAACAAGGGTAATATCTCCTTTCTTGACAGAATTCAAAATATCCTGAAGTTGTCTGTAAAACCTATCCTTCTCATCCTCATCAGAATCCTCAGTGGGGGCATAACAGCAGATAACATTCAAGTCTTTAATGCTTGTCTGAAATTTTGCTGTAAGAAACCTTTCATTAATGCACTCATATCCTAGAAGAGCATCACTAGCATGTCTGCTGAGCAGCAGACCCACGCCTTGGTGATGCTTTCCATCCTCCCTCTCTGTAAAGAGAAATTTAAAGTTATTTTTAAGTATCTCACCTTTACCTGTCCATCTGGTCTCTTGCAAGCCTAGAATATCTAGGTTATAGCCCTGGAATTCCTGCATGAGGACATCAAGAGAATAATCTCTATGTAATGTCCTCACGTTCCACGTTCCTGCAGAGAGAAAATGATTAGTAGGATTTTTAAAGAAATTAGGTTTATTGAGATTGGTAGGGCCAACAATATCAAACAGCCCCCTGATCGCAGGCATGGGGCAAAGACCTGTTCCTCCTCCGCTAAAGGCTGAAGTCACCGATGCTGCTGGAATTCAGGCACCACCTTTTCAAGTGGACTTTTTCAAGAACCATATGGCCTGCCTGAGACACATTACTCCAGTTTAGGCTTGACGATGCCCAACTAGCTAAGTAAGGTTCAGGTACCTGCGATGGCCTCTGATTAGGATTATCCACCAGCTGATATAAGGTATCCCATGCCTCTGTTCACTTAGAGCTGGCAACCCAGAAGCAAACAGAAAACACAGCGGCAGACTCTCCCTCAACAGAGACCCACCAGTGCAGAAAGTCCAGGATCCATAATCAAGCTCAAATCCATAAACAAGTCCAGTCTAGTAGGTATAAATGGTCAGCACCAGGACCCTGTGAAGTTGACCACTCCTCAGCAGGGTTGAAAAAAAAGAAATAAGTGGCCATAGATGACCAGATCAGTAGGCCATACTGAACTGGCAGCCCTCCCCTTCCGTTCCCTTCCACAAGAGAATATCTCTTTTGAAAGGTACTAACGGCCTGCACCACGAGAAGGCGGGGTCGGACATTAGGTGCTAGACCTGGCCGGTTCTGTGCATCATCACTGGGGATTGGTACACAGCTCTCCTTCCAGTTTACGCCCAGCTACCATTTACAAGCCAACTTTTAACAAGGTAATGGTCAGATCCAATTTCAGCTCCCCTATATGCCCTGGTATTTCTAACAGAACTAGCCCATTTGCTGTTAATTAATATATAATCAATCATATTCTTATGCAGCCCATCGGGTGAAACCCATGTGTACTTATGTATGTCGCGGTGTTTTTACTAAGTGTTAGTTATTTTGATTCCATTGAGTTTACTTACCTGTAGGAGAAGTTGCCCATTGCCATTGCAGCTACCAATACCAAAAGGGCCTATTACTCCTCCCCAAAAGTCAGAGTCAGTACCAACTTTGGCATTGAAGTCCCCAATAACAAGGGTAATATCTCCTTTCTTGACAGAATTCAAAATATCCTGAAGTTGTTCATAAAACCTATCCTTCTCATCCTCATCGGCATCTTCAGTGGGGGCATAACAGCAGATAACATTCAAGTCTTTAACGCTTGTCTGAAATTTTGCTGTAAGAAACCTTTCATTAATGCACTCATATCCTAGAAGAGCATCACTAGCGTGTCTGATGAGAAGCAGACCCACGCTTTGTTGATGCTTTTGTCGTCCCTCCCTGAAAAGAGAAATGTAAGATTATTTTTAAGAATTTGACCTTTTTCAGTCCATCTGGTCTCTTGCAAGCCGAGAATATCTAAATTATAATGGTGGAATTCTTGTGTGAGGACATCAAGAGAAAAAGCTCTGTGCAGAGTCCTCTCATTCCAACTACCTATGGGGAGAAAATGGTTAGTGGGATGTTTAAAGAAACTATGTTTATTGAGAGAGTGAATGCCGACAATATCAAACAGCCCCCTAGTCGCAGACATGGGGCAAAGACCCGTTCCCCCACCACTAAAGGCTGAAGTCATCTACACTGGAAGACTTCCTCCAATGTAGAATTTGACGATGCCAATAGAAGCAAAGAGTTCAGGTGTCTGCGATGACCTCTGCTCAGGATTATCCACCAGCTGATAAACATATCCTGTGAATCTATTAACTTGGGGCTGTCAACCCACAAACAAACAGAAAACACAGCGGAAGATTTTCCCCCCACAGAAGCCCACCAGTGCAGCAAAATCAGGATCCATAATCAAGCTCAGAGCCATATATCTGTCCAGTCCAGTGGGTTTATATGAGGGTTTGATTAAAACTAGAAAACTAAATAGGATGCCTCTAGAGCAGTGGTTCTCAGCATTTTATTCTTCACGTACCCTCTGAAATTCATCAGTACTTCTGACGTAGTTTCTTAGAAGAAATATCCATTAATTTTTTTCTATGAGTGGAATATTTACACCCAAATGGAGCGCAGTGAGGCAGTGATAAAATATGGAAGCTTTTTTTAGACAAAAAAGGTGTAGAAATGTAAAAAAACTATAACAACTGAGAAGTTTTAATTAGGTACACACGCTAACTCATAGGCTTTGGTCTCACGGTACGACAAAACATGTCGCCCATAAACCACGTGATTCAATCAACCAATAGCAGTTAATCGCCGAGATGGCCAGCCTCTAACTATACAGGACCTCTAACAGTCTCCGGTACTGAGCGTCACTATGCACACCTAGTAGAAACTAACATAGTCGATGATGCGCATGCGCAACTTAGGCTATTCCGCTAAGAACGTAATGTACGCAATGGACTCGCACCGGCTTTGCAATTTCTTTATTAAAGGATAATTATTTCCAGTTCGTCTGAAAAATAACTTGCCACCTTATGCCACATCGAATATTTGGAAATATTTACAAGTGAAAGGGAGAAAAAAAAAACAGGCAAAACGCAAAATTGGCGAAAATAAAAACGCTCAGTCACATTGGGTATCAAACCAAGAAACCTTCGAAGCCGAGAGACATCACTATGATATCAGCTGCTTATTGATTGCAATGTTAAAATGGTATACTAAGATTATAGAAAAAATATTAAATGTAAATATTTTCGTGATGTATTTGATAATGAAATAAAATCGATTATGCATGTAAATTGAAAACCTTTATTAAGCAACTAATTGATATTATTATTACGCTTCTTGCTATTTTAGCTCTTCACAGCAACTAACACATATCATCGTTAGGTTTATTGCCTCTGTGAGAAAGTTCGCTATATGAAATGAATCAGTTCGATGCAATAACATTATGATGCGATCAGTAATACTAAGAACTGTTCCATATTATTTTAATCTATCACAACAAGCATATTTCATCCTCGAAGATTATCCTTGCCTATGTAAACTTTACAAAAGGTACAAGTGAAGGAGCGCATAACCTACTACCATTATCGATCGACTCAGAACACGATCTGAGTACACTGGTATCAATACGAGCAGCACTTTGCTGGTCGTTAGTGTCGTATCGTTACATAGTTATATTTATCTAGGTACTCTCCAATGCCTCCGGAAAAGTTCATCCGTTACATGATGACCAGGACAGGAGTAAATGCAGATGTCCTTATTAAACGGAATCTACTTTACTTCTGATAATTTTTTGTATAATTTTGCAGGTTGTAGGTTGTTTACAAAATTTCTAATATGTTCTCATATGTTACTAGTGATTATACATACAGGAAAATTTAACTCATTTTGAACAAGGTTAAAGAGCATTAAGTAGCAAATAAAGGGAAAATTCTCTCTCTGTTCTGTCAACTGTAACTTATATTTTATAGGATTTTTTTTTAATTTCAGCCACTTTATAACAAAAGAAAGTGTTAAACCTTTTTTCTTTTGCAATTGAATATAATATCATTTTTCCTATTTGATTTTCCGGTTAGATATCGTTTATGTATGGGATGGGTGGAAGATGCCACCTAGGTGGCATCTTCCACCCATCCCATACATGAACGATATGATCTAGTTAGATATTTTGCATCTTCGCATTTATTCCCTGGACCCTCATGAGATACAAGTGGCCTTTGTACGTTAATGGCACCCCATAACTTATTAACCTTTCGATAACCTCATACACACTACGAGGTCCAATTGTGAGGTGTGTATTTCTGTTTGAAGTGATCATACACCTAATAGTCCTGGAGTTGCCTCCCACCTGAATATCACGTTTGATACTTTTAATACCCGTTTTATATTTTTTCTGATAGTATTATGAAATTGTGAACATATTTAAAATATTTATTCAACCATCAACAGACACTTTCCTACCACTTTTCTTGCAAATTGGTAGAGTGGCATTTCCTTTACAACCCGTTTTCTATAATTTCGTTTTCAAATGCAAAACATTATATTCTTCCTAATATCATGCTTAAATTTCTTGATTTTGAATTGAAGTCATAAGTATACGTAGTAAGGATGGGCTCGGCAGCAATTATTTCGAGTTCTAACCCAGTTACTTAAATAAATATCTTAGAAAATCTTAAAGCATACCTATACTTGATGCCTTGGTGGCTTAGTGGTATCACCTTGGTTTGAGTCCAGGTTCAAGTACAGATGGCATGATTGTCTGTTAGCTCCAATTGAGTGACTTCGGTCTTAGTAGGGCATGTCCTTGTATGAGAAACCTGTTCAAACCTGGAGTAGTTTCTAACACCCTTTTCTGTCTGATAATGTTGCAATTTCATCAAATCAACATGTATTCGTGGAAATGGATATTTGCTTTAATTATTTGTATTATATGCTATTTCAGAATTTGTAATAATATTTTTATAACATAAATTTGTACTCTTTATTTAGAAATAATGCTGGCCATATTTTAACAGTTTTCAAAAGAGGAATTTTCAGTTACTTAATTTGGACATTGTAATTTCAATTAACATTTTTAAACTCAAAATCAGAATAAAAAGCTCTATCAATATAAAATATTAATGTATTTATTAATTTAGTTACATTATTAAATATTTAATTACACTTTATATGTCGGCTCATTTAGGTTGTTTTACTTTTGAAGGATAGTTTTATGCAAAATATGGGCTAAATTGGCAACTTACAAGGCACCCAATGACTTAGAGGCTGGAAAGAGAAAAGGGAACCCATTGAACAACAGTTAAGGACACATGAAATTTCTTTTGTCAAGACTATCTGGAGTGTTAGCATAGGATATGGCTCTTATGTACATATGGGTTTAATATCTAATCTGACAGGGGTATCTTCACAAACAATCGGTGTCCCCTTTCAAACCGAAGAGAGCAAGGGTTTGCAAAGGTAATTTCAACATACTTTGGTGATTTTAATATAGGAACATCATAGTATTATGAGTCTAGTGAGCTATTGACTTAACCACTGTTCCCTCTTCAGGGAAATAATAGTGATGCAAGCAAATAATGGTACACATGAGTGTTGCCTAGCACAGTTTATGTATGCATTAATCCATTATTTTATTGCCACGTATGGGAAACTTTCATTGCTTTGTCTTAAAATGGAAAAAAAAGTGTATTTTAGAGCTCATTATATTTCATTACATTTAATATTTTCGGATGCCTCTGGAAAGATTCATCCTCTCATGATATTCACCTTTGATGTGGGAGAAAGTTGTTGATTAAACGGAACCTGTTTCCGTTGTATTAATTTAGAATATAATTTAGCTGGTAGCTTAAATGTTTACAAAATTTCCCAATTGTACACGTTACGTACCGAAAAAATTTAAAGCTGTGCAAATAAAATTTAAACGCTAATAAATGGCCAAAAATGGGAAATTACGGTTCTGTTGAGTAAATTGTAGCTTCCCTGCTTCAGCTTTTTTCTTTACATTTTCATATACTTTGTATAAAAAAAAACATTTCTTCTTTGGACTTATGCATGAGGTGACGAAAGGCTAACCGAGTTACCGAAAACATATCTAAGCACCACAAAGACAATGACCAAAATTGACATAGAACTATTATCATTAACCTAACATATTCGAAACACGGGATACAGTTTCCGCCCTCAAAACGGCTAAACAATGATGTGTGTGATTCCATGAATTTCCGATCCGCATTTCCTCCTCCTGCTCTGCCATCTGATAATGACTTCCACTGACAAGCTTTTGAACTGCTACGGTATATAAAGCTTACGTATAAAATTAATTTTGTAATAAATTAATTAAATTAATTTTGTAATGATTTTGCAAAAAATGAAGTTTTGTGAAAAACTGATTTAACCAACCGAATAGCCTAAATCGGCAATACAAAAAATGCAATTATTTTTAGAACTATATTAATGATGAAAAATTCAAGGCATAGGAGAACCAAGATGCTTTTTGATTTTACAACACCTAAAAATAAATAAATAAAATATATCCTTGTTCAGGAGCCCGATGTGCAAATTTTCTCCTCTTTCGGTAAACAGGAAAAGGTTTTTCGACCCAATCTAGATTTTAGAGCACGTTCCGCTTATTCACCTTAGTGAATAGATGTCTACATCATGTTATGGGTTCGAGACTATTGGAGGTGTGCGTCCATCACAGATGAGATTAGAAGAGAGTTCTAGATGTACAATCATCTGATAGGAGACAAAAACATTCTCACCCATCTAACGTCATTGAAAGCAATACCTATGATGGTTTTCGCAGATGCTCCTTTGGATGAACACACCGAACTCCTCTCTAGTGGGCTGAATATGAATCCACGATTTTCTGATAAGTCAAGCTCTGTATCAGTAAGTTTCCGACTGCAGAGTGTATTGTAGGTTAAACGTTTGCGCATTTTGCGCCACCCAACGTATCGACCTTTACATAAATAAATTTCCTCTCAAGTACCTGTTTGCCACATATGTCTGACAGGAGCCAGCCAGTTTAATACGCGATAGTAGAAAGTCTGTGAGGATGGCAGAAAGACAACACAAACATCCATGCCTTACTAGGGGGCCCGAACCCAGGTTCCTCTGATCAGTAACCAAGCGTGTTTAACCACTCTGCCACGATACGTAACCTTCATTAAATATGTGTTGACTGAAAGTGGAGTTTCACTTCTTGATGATCGTGGGTTCGTTGTTAACCTGTGGCAGAGCAATTATTATGTACTTTTCGAATGTTGAACTCCAGGTATTTGTTTGCAATTTATTAGGTCATAAAATGCTCAAAACTAATCGACCAGTTTTGTAACTTGCTTCAAACTTTGTTTGCAAATTGCCTGCATCTGCTTTATTTGAACCAGGCCAACCCAAGCTTAGTGAAAAGCCAGTGGGAAATATTCTAAATGAGACATACAAACGTTCTCTACTTAAAAATGAAACATACCATCTCCAGAGATAAAATATAAGCGACAGAGACAACAAAATATTTTTTATGTAAATATTTACATGTATCAGGATTCATTAGTGCCAGCTTTAACTTTTTATAACATAAGCAAATATTTGGTAAAATATATTTATCTTCTATGAGTAAAATAATCTTCTTTAGATTAAACCCATATCCCGAGAAAACTGTAGGTGATGGAACAAATCATCTGTCATATTCGGATCCATCATCCTCAAAAACATAAAAATCAGACAAGTTTGGAGGGAGAGAAACATTTTTCTTTGCAGACCAATGTAATCTGTCAAATGTTCCATTTCATATAACCTTAAAATGCCTCTTCTGGCTAAATTGAGCTATTCAAAACATCAACATTAACAGACTGGGAAATATGAATCTCAACGTTTCCTCAATGATATGCAACATAAAATAAAAAAAAAAAAATGTACAAATCCACATGCGAGTTACTTGAACTCTTGTGGATATTTTCAATGTTCCTAAAATTGAATACATAATTTTAGAAAATATGTCATGTACAAATCTTTATCTCAAATGCATAACTTGTCTATTCAATGGGAGAAAAATGTCTAAATGTCTAAAATTCATTTTTAATTTATCTCTGAGAAAAAAGATCTTCAATATCTACAGGTGGCTATATGGACAGACAAAAAACAAAGTAAAAAAATTTTGTTTTTTAAAATATTATTTCAAATATCCCATCTTTAACATCATCACTAAAAAATTTTCCTACTTTAACAACGAAAGAGTTATTCCGATTTTACCATTCCTGTAGTGTCAACTCTACATAAGGTATATGCATCTACTTCTCTAAGAGCAAAAATCAAAATAGAAAATGGGAAAGTCTGAAAAAGGCAGTCCCAATCCCTGTGAAGTTATTGTTGTTCTCTAATAGCATCGTCAAGAAACGGGCTAAAGGGAAAAAATGTCTCGATGGCCGAGTAGTTAAAAGATTCGGCTACTGCTCATCGAGACACTGATTCCATCCCCAATAAGGTAGGGACTGCGTTGCCTTTCTGCTGATGCCTCACCTTTCTCACAGATCTCTTCTCTGCCGTATTAAACTGAGAGTCTCTAGCCAGACTTCGGTGGCAAGTATCTACTTGAAGAGAATTCTAGATTTTCTTTTGCAAAAGCGGCCAATAGATGGTGCCACAAGTAACGTGAATTTAGAGTTTGGCCATCTCAAAATTGTATGTTTTGTCTCGATCCGATTGTTAAGCGTCCGAACTGAATGGTAGGTATTGAACTATTGTTTATGGATTCGGGAAAAGCACACATTAATATTTGATTATGATTTCAGTGCTCAGGATTGGAAACACTTTAGAAGAGAGCGAAGAACGAAGAGTAAATTTCATGGCATATTTTTTTTAATATAATTTTGAACAAATTATTATTGCTTTCACACTGTTTCAACTACAAAACAAATTTAAAGCTCCGGAGCTCCTACCTTTTATCAGAAAATATTGTTACGGATGTAGTAAATATTTAAAGAAAATATTTTTCGATTCATACTTCTATTTCACGAGGTTTTTCCTCTTGCCATTTGTGGATTTCAGATTTTTTTTTCAGTGGATTGATCGAAACGGTTCTTTCAGTGTACCTCCAAAAGAGTGGTCGATCATAACAAGTGATATATGAAATATATATTTAGAAAGGCTAGATATGTATATAAAAAAAAAGATGTGAGGTCAATCGGCGTAATCGAATTGGAAAAAAAGTAAAAGGGGGAAGGGTTATAGACTGGAATTCTACTACAGTATAACATTTTTCCCCTACGTTTTAGAAATGTTTAAAAAACCATTACTTGAAAAATGCATCAAATATACAAAAGTTTAATAACTTTTTCCTCAGATGTCAGATCTAGGGGGAAGTACAGCCTAGATCCGGCCCTGTATATAGTATACAGATGATTGTGTATGTGGGGGGAGAGGGAGAGGGGAGTGTCCGGGTATTACGGTAGTTCCAATTATGATAAAGTTATATATCATAATTGGATAAAGTTAAATATTATAACAATATAAAATATAAAATCATTATGATAAAGAAAATATATTTCATATAAATAAAATATAATTCATATAAATAAAATATAATTCATATAAATAAAATATAATTCATATAAATAAAATATAATTATCATTATGATAATATAAAATCAATTATGATAAAGTTAAATATCATAATAATATAAAATATGAACCGAGGCGTAATGTATTTCGTAGATCTCATAAATAAAATAATAAAATTACAAATATTTGCTTATGTTATAAAAAGTTAAAGCTGGCACTAATGAATCCTGATACATGTAAATATTTACACAAAAAATATTTTGTTGTCTCTGTAGCTTATATTTTATCTCTGGAGATGGTATGTTTCATTTTTAAGTAGAGAACTTTTGTGTGGCTCATTTAGAATACAGTTTTTCCGACATGTCCCTTAAGGTCAAATACAGGTCACGCAGAGATCAAATCTTGAACAACAGGTTCTGGAAACGTAAAAATTACTTTATAGGGTTGTTATGGATTGCAAATATCAGAAAAGATACAAAATTTTGAATCCGGCGGTCCTTCAAAGTTAAAGGTGATTTTTCGATCTATTAAGGCTACAAATTGGTGCTTAGTTATATTTTTTATGTGTAAGCAAGCACATTAAATCATTTTTTCTACTTGAATCTTCATTACAATGCTTTTGCTGCATTTTTCACTTCTCTTTTCTCTTCTTAATTGCCTTTTTTTATACTGCACTCCAAATCCGTAGTCTAAAAATAACGAAACGTTTTAACATCTTCAGAGTAATATCATGGCAAGACGGGAAAATAAATTTTATCACAAATACCTTCTTGCAAATTAGAAATAATGATGTTTTCAGACAGCGGTGTATTAAGATTATAAAATGTCTGCAATTTGCGGAATAACCATTCACAGCGTAAAAAGAAATAAAAGCACTGTTCATTCACGGTAACTAGCGAATTTGCTTCATAACAGCGTAGGGAATTTAAAGCTGCATATTTTGTATCTAAAGGCATTGCAGTCTTGACTGATGCCAAACATTTTTCACACACTTTGTCATGGGAAGCTATTTGAGAAACTATATAACCACATATATGATCTAGAACATTTTTTTTCCGATAAAGATAGCTCATTTGAAGAAATAAATCACTCCTTGGGGAATTTGATCTTAATAAATTTGCTGTTTTTTATTTTCCGATTGCCATGAAAGTATATTCAGAAATTCTGCCAAAAACTCTCTAACGTCTTCATCATAATTACTTTTGCTGACATATTTCAGATATTGAGCAACACATATTAATTTCAAATTAATCCTGAATTGTAGGGCATTTGGAACAGGGTTTGTAAGCCTCAAACACGAAAACAAATTTTCCAAACAATCCTGTGTGAATCTGGAGGTTAAAAGAAAACAATATTGTTTTTCTTCAAGGAATAATCTCTGCAATTCAATGATGGATTTTGTTTTTGAAATTAGTCCACTTTGACATGGTTTCCAGTAACCTTTAATACAAAATTTAAGGTTTTCAAAAACAGTGATACAACTATTCAGAAAACTAATTGTTTTATCATATTTATCGCCTTTTTTTTTTCTGAGAGCTACCACTGGTTTTCTTGACGTCATAAGATCAAACCAACGTTGAATTAATTTTATAAACCAAGACGTTGTCTTCAAAAATACATCATAATTTGCTTTTTGCATAATTGCAATCCTGTGCTCAAATCATGACGAATGACATTCTTTGGTTTTCCAACTTTCATTTTTTAAAATGCCTTGGATTAAGAACCTCATAACTTTCGGGCTATCTTTAATTGGCGTGTGTCTTGATGGTACAATAACTGGATACGTTCAAGAGAAATAAAATTTGTTGGTAGTTCAAAATTTTCTTGAATTTTCTTTGAAATGATAATTATTTTGTTATTAGAGTTATTCAGATATTTTTTCAACAAGTGTGGGACATCAGCAATGAAGTATAACTGCCTCGATGGGTCATATGGATGCATACAACTATTTTTAGTTTTACTATATATTCCTTCAATAAGGCCATATTTTTTCCACATGGCTTGATTGTTGCTTCTCATATCAGAAGTGACTGCTACCACATTTAGACCTATGTCTTCTGCATTTTTAATGATCCTGTTCACAACATTAACAAGTAGAGATCCAGCTAAATGATCATTTGTGAAGCAACATGCAACAGTCTGTTTCCACCTATTGTTTATTCCACTCATAATGAAAACTAAAGCTTTTGTTTCAATATCAGTTTGCTTTCCGAGTGTTGCGTAACCTAATAAAGAGTTTAATGTTGGATCAAATTCTACTCCAGGAGATATTGCCATTTCATCTAGCAAATGGATACATACCTTTTGCTATATGAAAAGCAAAAGGATACATTCCTTTTGCTTTTCAAACATCGTGGAACCTACTTTTGATTATAGCATTTCAAAAATCTCTGTCTGAATTCCTGAATGAAACTTTGAGGAGAAAGATTAACCATAGTTTAATCTTTCTCCTCAAAGTCCTAAGTGAAGGTAAATGATAGTTCCAATGTAACAACTCTTTAAAACCACTTGTACCACATGTAAACCATAATTTCAACGCTTACTTAATTGTTCCATCACTCCACCGAAACCCTTGGGTGGATTATAAACATGAAGAATTAATTTTATTTTGATTAAGAAATTTTTAAATACACATGTTTCTTGTTGCCTCAGTTTACATTTACTGATATTATTCTTATGGAGATGAGATTTTAAAAGTTTAATTTCTGACGTTTGTTTATTTATACATTTCTTTTATAGTTTCCACTTCTTTAAGTAATCCGATATAAGCATGATGCGTATTATTAACCTCTTTCATATGGATCGTGTTTGTGCAACTACCAGCATTAGTAGTTTCATTACAAATATTTTCACGTGGTAAAATATTGTTCTGAACTTCACATTGAAGCACTTTGCAGTAGTTATGGTCAGCAAAATTTATTTCACTCTCCACAGAATTCTCATTATCACTTTCTATACTGTAGGTCAAATATCGGCGCTGGTGGAATATGGTGGAATATGGTGGAATATGCGAAAACTGGTGGAATATGCGAAAAGACGGTGGGCACAGCTGTACATTTAAGTTTCTTCTTAATAACCACACGGGGATTTTCCTATTGTGATTCATCAAAATGGTCATAAAAATAGACAAAAATTTTTCAATCATTGCAAAGGTGAGCAACATATGAGCATAATTTCTACTGTTTTCTGCATAATCAAATGCAGTAAGCCCATGTTAGAAATCACAATGACCCGTACGTTGAAACAAAGCCTTTTTATATTGCAAAGAAATACAGATTTTTTTAAGCCAGCCAAAGATGATATACCCTAGAGCAGGATATTTCTGCTATAGCAAAAGTAAATAAAATGTAGCATATAAGAATTTTCTGTTCCAAGAATGTTCTGGAAAACAGCAATCTTTGAAACTATGATAAATAATGATTTGTTTTATTTTACTGTTTACTACAATTCCTTCTTTTTCCAAACCAAAAAGAAAAAACCTACCTACACCCTTGTATCCAACTTTTTCTCTAAATCGTTTAAATTTTGCACCGTTGTAAAGAATACTCCCCACCTCCCCAACTGGCGCAGTGGAAAAAAATTTGCAGATCTCCATGTTGAACCATAGTCACTCAGTAGAGTGACCATACTTGTGCAATAATATGGTGAAATGCTATAAATCTTGCATCTGAATGTTTTCAGCAGAGGTATTGTAACAATTAGCCGGTTGACAATTATTCATCATTTAGTGGAGAGAAATCACATATTTAAATATTTAAGGGAAGCATATATGTGACATTATGTTACTTTATGAACTTAATATTACACACATTAGTTAATATTGCTTTTACTTTATCAACGTTTCAGCACAGAGTTTTGATAACATTGATGGGTGATAACAATTGCTCCTCATTAAATAGTGATTGAAGTAGAGTAGATAAAAGAAATAGGACATCAAAATTATGAATTTCAACTAATTTTTGATTAAGCATATTTCACAATTTTAATGTTTTCCCTTAATATTTAAGAATGTACTCCTCTCTGCTCTAAACGATGAACAGTTGTTTTAACTAAGACTAATCATTACACATTTAACTATAACTAATCATTACCTCAGCATGAAAATATTTAAATCCGTATATGCAAAAGCAATATTTAAAACATCATGGAGTGGAATTTGGTACATTTAAATCAACATTTAATATCTGTTGATATTATATTTGATTATCCTTTGAATTTTGCATTTTTACCGATACGCATGGTAATTGCTGTCTTCTTGTCTCAGTACGACCAAACGATATGGCAGTTACCTTTGTTTCAATTGTTGTTTGAAACGTAATGTTCGATTCCTTTAAAATTTCCTTCAGTGATACAGAATTAGAGATCTAAAGCAAACTCAGATATTATGAGAGCAAAAGTATAAAATTTTGATCAAAAGTAAATTAAATCTTAAAATATTTTCGAAAGTTTGCTGTTACAGAAGTTGGATATTTAAAACACTTCTTTGCATTTCTTTCTAATTCGTAATATAAAAAAAAAATCAATATTATTCATACATTTAGACATATATAAGCTATTACAGTGTCTCTTTCATGTAACACAGAGAGGCAGAATTATGTTAGCAATTTTGCAAATGTCATCTTCAATTTAAAACATTAATTTCTATAAAATAAATTTCCCTGGGAACAAAATAAGTTTTAAAACCACTGGCTAATTTCTACTTATGATGAAATTTACTTTCTATAATATATTAAATATCTTAAAAACTCTTGCATATTCTCTGACTGTGCATTTAGTTAAAATGTTAGGTTCCAGCGCAAATATAATTTCACACTGTGAATAAAATCCCTATAATGAAATAAATGACATGCATTTCAATACAAACTAAAACTTACTTCACATAAAAAGGAATTATTTGTTGGTTTCCAGTTGTTTCTTTTCACTTTTTCCACCCATTGCCTTCTTCTAATAGTCTCCCTGAGAAATATTTTCATTAATTTTCCTTTCTCAGTGCAACTGTTGCGCCCAAAGGCGACACAGTGAGGTAATGACTAAAATATAAACCTTTTTGAATGCAAAAAGCGGAGTAAAAATGCATAAAATGACATCAATCAAGGAGCTTTGGTCTAAGCACACATACAAACATATCGACTTTCGTTTCAGAGTACGACAAAACATGGCGCCCATAAACCATGTGACTCAATCTACTAATGGCAATGAATCACAGAGATGGCCACCCTCTAACTATACATAACCTCTAGACAGCACAAGAGCCATTACATTTGTAAAAAAGTGCTCATAAAATAACATATTAATAATATCATTTTCATCATCATCATCATCATCATCCTCAAGCAGCCATGGGCTACGGAGGTCCAACCAGAACGCGCAGTTTAATTCTCCAAGCATATCTGTCCTGAGCTACATCTGCTGCATCCGGCCACTGTACACCAATTCTAACAAGGTCCTGTTTGACATTGTCTGCCCACCGCACCCTAGGTCTCCCCCTCTTTCTGAGGCCTCTAGGCACACTATTCATAACCTTATTCGCCAATCTATAACTATCCATACGGGCAACATGGCCAAACCAGCGGAGTCTCTCTCTGCACAATATGCTGCTTAAAGGAGGTTGCAAACTCCTTTGCCTAACCTCATCATTAGTTACAAAGTTGAACCACCTAATGCCCAAGATACTGCGTAAGCATCTGGAATCAAAAGCATCTAGTTTCCTGTTATCTTGTTTACAAAGTGTCCAACTTTTAATACCATAACTAACCCTAGAAAGAACCAAACTATTATACAGTCTAATTTTAGTCTTTAGGTGTATACGCCTATTTCTCCACACTCTCCATAGGTTCTTAAAAGTCCCGGCAGCAATCCCTATTCATCTGTTAAACTCATGCCGCACATCACCATTATCTGCTACATAGCTCCCAAGATAATTAAACTGTGACACCTGCTCAAGACTGCAAACATTCAGATTAACTGAATCACAGCCTGCCTGACCAATTTTCATCACTTTAGTTTTCTCTCTGTTTATAACCAAACCTACTGTACTACCAGTCTCATCAACAGTTCGAATGAAAGAGTTCATCTCATCAACATCATTTGCCAAAAGGGCTAAATCATCAGCATAATCTAAATCAGAAATTTTCGTATCTCCAGCCCATTTAAGGCCAAAATCTTTCCCTTGAAGTGAATTTCGCATAACATAATCAACAACCAAACTAAAGAGAAAAGGAGACAAAATGCACCCTTGTCGAACACCAGAAGTAATGCTAAACCAATTGCTACAAGACTTACCAACTGTCACACATGACTCAGTGTTATTATAGAGAGCTTTCATTATGTTAACTAACTTGTCTGGTATACCATATGATCTCACAATCAACCACAAATTATGACGATCAACAGAGTCGAAAGCCTTTTTGAAATCAACAAAGCTAGCAACCAAAGGTTTCTGAAACTCTAAACATTTCTCAAGAATCTGCCTAAGTGAAAATATCTGATCTACACATCCCCTACCACTTCTGAATCCACATTGCTCATCACGCAATTGCCTGTCAACCAGATTCTTAATTCTATTAAGCACAATCATGGAAAGAACTTTACCTGGAACTGAGAGTAGGCTGATACCCCTATAGTTATCACAAGAACTGCGATCACCTTTCTTGAAAATAGGGATAATAATAGCTCTGGTAAAATCTTTAGGAACCATGCCTTTATCATAAAAGTTATTCAAAATTTCAGTCATCCAAATGGTAACTGAAACATTCCCAGCGCTAAGCATTTCCGTAGTAATTTCATCTACCCCTGGGGATTTATGAAGTTTAAGTTTAGAAATAGCCAAACTAACTTCAGATTGTGTTATAGGGCCAACATTAAAGCCAACAATGCATCTATCATCATTGCAAACAATGGGAGTAGAACTAACCACATTGTTTAGAACATCACTGAAATGCTCAGCCCACCTAGCCATGACAGAATCCTCACCTTCTATAACCTTGCCTTGTTTATCCTTCAATCCCTGTATACCTGTTCGTTTTCTACCACACAAAACATTAACTATCTGGTACAGCTCTCTGCTGTTGTGCTGTCTAACTGCTTCTTCAGCTTTTTCAGCAAGTCCATCAAGCCAAAGATTCTTATCAGTAGCTAACTGACCCTTCACACGTTTATTAAGTTCTTTGTAATGCTTTCTATTAGGACTAGTAGGGTACTGATTAAAGACATTCCTGCAGTTCCTTCTTTCTGAAATAAGCTCAAGTGCCTTATCACTTAAATAATTCTGCCTCCTCTGCTCCTTTTTCCCTAAAAGAGTACTGTTAGTTTCCAAAAAAGCCTGTTTAAAATGGCCCCATTCTTCCTCAACTTCAGTATTAAGCAAACCATGACTGTCATAATGACTAAGTAACCTATCATGGTAAGCTTTAGCTATAACTGGGTCTTTCAGAGCTTCAGTATTAAAGGTAAATTTTTCAACCCTAGCACAACACTTTTTAAGTTTAAGTTGCAAGACACTTTTAACAAGGTAATGGTCAGATCCAATTTCAGCTCCCCTATATTCCCTGGTATTTCTAACAGAACTAGCCCATTTGCTGTTAATTAATATATAATCAATCATATTCTTATGCAGCCCATCAGGTGAAACCCATGTGCGTTTATGTATGTCGCGGTGTTTGTAATATGTGTTAGTTATTCTGAAACCATTTAGTTTACTTACCTGTAGGAGACGTTGCCCATTGCCATTGCAGCTACCAATACCAAAAGGGCCTATTACTCCTCCCCAAAGGTCAGAGTCGGTACCAACTTTGGCATTGAAGTCACCAAGAACAAGGGTAATATCTCCTTTCTTGACAGAATTCAAAATATCCTGAAGTTGTCTGTAAAACCTATCCGTCTCATCCTCATCAGAATCCTCAGTGGAGGCATAACAGCGGATAACATTCAAGTCTTTAATGCTTGTCTGAAATTTTGCTGTAAGAAACCTTTCATTAATGCACTCATATCCTAGAAGAGCATCACTAGCATGTCTGCCACGCCTTGGTGATGCTTTCCATCCTCCCTCCCTGTAAAAAGAAATTTAAAGTTATTTTTAAGTATCTCACCTTTACCTGTCCATCTGGTCTCTTGCAAGCCTAGAATATCTAGGTTATAGCGCTGGAATTCCTGCATGAGGACATCAAGAGAATAATCTCTATGTAATGTCCTCACGTTCCACGTTCCTGCAGAGAGAAAATGATTAGTAGGATTTTTAAAGAAATTAGGTTTTTTGAGATTGGTAGGGCCAATTATCACTATTTAAATTTACTCTTGTTTAATAATAAAAATTATATGATACTTAATAGAAATTATTGTATATTTTTTCAACAGTCTTATCTCAGTTTTTTAATTTCAAATCAGTTATTTTAATATTATAATATAAAGATAGATTAATTGCATATAAAATAAATGAGAATTAAATAAATGAATAATAATCAAATTTTCAAAAATAAAAAAGTCAAGTATTCAACATTATTTTGCTCTGAATCTTTTAATTCAAATGTAAAAAAAAGTTCATAAAGTTCAGTTTTATTTAATATTTAGCTTTGAAGCTAATATGATTTGATTAAGTTATAGAAAAATATTTTGCACTTTTCAAAAAAACGTACAAAATGTAAATAACTAATATAATTTTTTTCTTAATTTTTTTGTAAATTTGTGTTGGGTGTTTTACCTCTGAGCGGCGCTTTTTTCCACACCATGGGCTAAATGGCCAGGTCACAAGGACCCCGAAAGCCCAGAGAAGGTCGGAGGAGGGGATCCACTGAACAGCTGTTGCGAGACAGATGGTATTCTACCGTCAAGGCCGTCAGGCGTGTTCTTTAACGTACACAGGGTATGGCTCTCCAGCATACGGAACCACGGCTTAACGTACCTTCCGCTAGACGGCGGCTTTTCCAAGCTCATTGGTGTCCTCTACAAGACGGGTCTCAAACCTGGGAACTCCAGAATTAGGAGCCTGGCGCGCTACAGACTGAGCCATACCTCCCCTTTTTCCTAATTTTTCATTTATTTTTTTTTTATTATTTCAGTGAAAGTAGCATCTCATAAAGTAGTTGATCTTTTCTTAAAATACGCATATATTATTAGAACGTTTAATTTCCGTTCTTAAATTTCGCAGATATTTTTTTCGAAATCGAAAATTACCGCTTAAAACTATGTTCTCTAAATGCAAAGCTAAAATTGAGGCGTATTGCTGTACAGGTTACGCGGACACTTCACGATGCGCGATCAGTTATTTAAAACTGAATCGGCGCATCATGAAGTGTACGCAATTTTATTAATGCGCCTCAATACACTTTTCCGAAAATTATTTTGCTCGTAGATGCAAATGAATATTGTTGCAAATTAAAATGGGTGAACATTGAGCGTGAGTATAAATAAGTATATTTTACAATACAAATTACAATACAATGCAAATTATTACAAAAGTATCGATGAAATAACTTATAAATAATCTAAATACTATCGTATAGTTGCTCAAAAAAAGTGTACTGTACCTTCGTGTCACGTGGCACGAAGGTTGCCAGATCACCAATATCTAAAAACATCGTTGCCAGAATTTTTTTCTGATTATGTAATCAACCATAGTGTTTGGATATTTTTTGAGCAACTGTACATAAAGTGATAACTTTTTTCTACAGAACAATTAAGACCAGCTCTGTCTGCTCGACCAAATTATTACCTCTTCACTTTGATTGCCATGTCTCTTGGATACCTTTACTTTAGACGTAAACGATCCTTTTATCTCACTGGTTTTTACACTAATAAAACTAAACAACCACCCGCGCATTCACCACATAAAAATATCTCTTCTTTTTGACTATGGTGCACTGTCTAAGGCTATTTTATGCCTCCTTTTTAGATCTCCACAGCTTTAACATTGTACTTCTATCATTCTTAATTTTCAGATTGGTTCTACGTTCAAATCCGTTTGTTACATAAATCTCACGCAGAAGCATAGCCGAGCGTTCATGTCACGTTTTTCACAGTCACTGCAGCACGTTCATCTGTCGTAACAATATGAGCATTTTTTATAGTAGTAAGTTCCTATCACGACTCTTTGCAAAGGGGAGATCAAAATCGTGTTGCAACCTGTTTTGTATGCACACAGGGCCAAATCAAGTGGGGGAGGGGGGAGGAAGGAGGCCATGTCCTTTCTCTTTCAGAATGCCAATAATGGTAAAAGGGGCAAAAAAATTGATTTCTTTATACTTTATAAATTTTTCAAGAAATTTTTAAAAGACCTGTAAAACAGAGAAGGAAATGTTATACTGCATTGGAAATTCAGTCTCTTACCGCAGCGCCCCCCCCCCCCCCATACACACACTACATTTTTTCGGCTCGATTGCGTTTCTTGACACACACACACACAGACTCGATTTTTTCTATATCTGGGCCTGTGTGCACACAACGGATTAAATTGTCAGGTCACAAGGACCCCAAAGCCTCAGAGAAGGTTGAGGGGACCCACTGGAACAGCTGTTGGGAGACAGATGGTAGCCTACAATCAAGGTCATACGGCGTGTTCTTTAAAGTGCACAGAGTATTGTCCTACCCTCAGATGGACCACGCTTAGCGTCCCATCCGACGGACGGCGGTCTTTTCAAGCACATCGGTGTCCTCTTTCTGACCTTGAAAGGGCGGGAAGTTTTGCGGACATAAATCTGAACGATGGCCCAGTTAGGACTGAACCTCAGAACTGCAGATTACGAGCCTGGTGCGCTACTGACTGAGCCACCCCCTCCCCCAGCCCACAGGGGATCACGCTAATTCTAACTACGATGCAGAATTGGTAGAGTTCTCAAAATTTACACCTAGTGGTAATCCGGATCGTATATATCAGGGAAAAACTGAAATTTGACCTCAGACGTGCCCTTGAAGGTCGAATAGAGGGAACGTAGAGGTCAAACCTTTATCTACAAGGGCTAGATTTGTGAGAATTTGTATCTGAAGGTGTTTCCTGCTGTAGATGTAGGAAGGTTACGAAATTTCAGATATGGGTAGGATATAGGTCAAATGTCAAAGATATAGATCAAAGGTTAAATTCAGATGCACTATTCCTATACAGTAGAAAATTGGTTCTTTGGAGTATTTTAAGTTGTAGAACTCAAAAATGTGAAATTTTGAATGCAATGGGCCCATCGTGGTTAAGGGTCAAATTTTAATATACCTGTGCTGGAGGACTGAAAATTGGTGAAGAGGTATATTTCAGGCAGTAGAACTCAAAAATAAGAGGAATATTCACATCCCTGATCTCATTCAAGGTCAAATAAGGAGTTGGAGTGACTTCGGCACTCTTCATTTCTATTATATACATTGAAAGCACAATTTATTTTACACCCTGCACCATCCAAAAACCTGCTCTAGTCCGCCACAATAATACGGCCAATTGAAACCCCTTGCTGACCATGTATAGGTCAGATGCCATCCTTCTGGGGACGGGGTGTCTCAGTTAGTAGCACACCAGGCTCACAATTTGTAGTTTCCAGGTTCGAGTCTCTCCTGGGCTGGCGTTGAAATTTATCTGTGCAATAATTACCACCCTGCTCACAGTCAGGAGGGGACACCGATGGGCTTAGAAAGGCAGTCGTCTGTCGGATGGGACGTTAAGCCGTGACCCCTTGTGTAGGAGAGCCATGCCTTGTGCACGTTAAAGGACACGCTGGATGGCCTTGACGGGAGGCGACCATCTCACTTCCAACAGCTGTCCAGTGGATCCCCTTAACAATCTTCTCTGAGACATCGGGGTCCTTGTGACCTGCCCATTTTGCGCAAAAAGGGCCTTTCAGAGGTAAAACAACCCGACAACCCAAAAGCCTACCTATTACCTGTGACTGTTAAGATGGGTAAAATGGCGATTGGAGCGAGTTCAATAGTGGGCAGATAGTCGGTGCGAGGAAAATGGGGTGCTCCTTTACAGGGAGTTCACAACCCTTGAATAGCCCTCTCGTTCTCTGTATTTGAACCTTATTGATCATCTGTGGGATGAAGTGGACCGATGCATTCGACCCCAAAATCTTCCACCTGCAACTATCGTCACTCTTCGGATGGCTGTCTTGGAATCATCGGACGCAATACCGCTCTGAACATTTACAACACCTAGTAGAGTCCATGCCATGATGTGTTGATGCTCTTATGAAGGATTTTGGTTCGGTTATTTTACCTCTGAGAAGCACTTTTTTGCACACCATGAGCTAAATGGACGAGAAGGTTGGGGGAGGCGACCCACTGGAATAGCTATTGGGAGACAGATGGTAGCCTACCGTCAAGCCATCAAGCGCGTTCTTTAATGTGCATAGAGTATGGCTCTCCCGCACATGGGCAGCACCCATCCGACAGACGGCGGCATTTCTAAAGACCATCAGTTACACCTACTGACTGTGGGCCGGGCGGGGAGAATTGCAGAGATAAATCTCAACGCTGACCTAGCTGGGACTCGAACATGGGAAACTGCAGATTACGAGCCTGGCGCGCTACCAACTGAGCCACCCTCGTCCCAACTTAGAAAGTACTGGTTGTAACTGATGTGTGAATATTGCATTAAAAGGCGATTGTTGGCTTTTATATCGAATAAGAATAACCTTGGAATTATTCTTATATCTCTATTAAGTTCTACAACTTCCTTTGCCAGAGCATCAATTTCAACTACTCACGTGGTAATTTGCATATTTCAAATGAAATGTTGGTTCCCTTTTCACACACGGAATTATTGAGCCATATTCTAATGTATTTTATACTAGATTCCATTGTTTTTCAAACCTTCGGTTATATAGCGTAAATATATTTTTAACGCCGTTAAATAATGCATAAGAATTTTTTCCTCTTCCTTGAAAGCTATCGTTTGTTATATTAGCTAATTTATTTTCAAAAAAATTATTTAACTTTAAAACTAAACTATGTCTCTTAAAGTATGAAATGCCTAATATGTTCCCTCGTTCCGGGAAACTGTAACATTTGCTTTAAATAAGTGGTAGTCAAATGGAGCTACAACTTATGCCAATGTTAGAATTTTCAAAACAATTGATATATATATATATGAAAAAAAACGGAGAAGCCGTTTATTTACTGGGATTATCTAAAGAAATAATAAGTGTCACAAATATGAAACACAATTTGTGCTAGACATACGTCACATTGTGCGGCATGAGATAAACAGAAGAATAGGGATTGCCGCTGGGAATAATAGGGATTGCCGCTATGCAGAGTGTGGAAAAATAGGTGTGTACACCTAGAGACTAAAATTACGCCGAAAACAGTTTGGCTCTTTCTAAGATTAGTTATGGAAGCGAAACATGGACCCTTTCTAAGCAGGCTAACAAGAAACTTGATGCCTTTGATTCTAGATGCTTACGCAGTATCTTGGGCATTAGGTGGTTTGACTTTGTAAGTAATGCTGAGGTTAGAAGGAGTCATCAATCTCTTTTGAGCAGAATATTGTGCAGAGAGAGACTGCATTGGATTGGCCATGTTGCCCGTATGCATAGCTGCAGATTGGCAAGTAGGATTATGAACAGTGTGCCCAAAGGCTTCAGAAAAAGGGGAAGATCTAGGATGCGATGGGCAGACAATGGCAAACAGGACCTTGCTAGAATTGACTTACAATTGCCAAAGCATCAGCTGTAACGCAGGACAGACAGATGTGGAGTGCAAAATTATACAGTCTGTAGGACCCCCCATGGCTACATGTAGAGTTTGTCACGTGGTAATTTGCCTATTTCAAAGCTAATATGGGTTTCTTTTAACATACTGTATTTTTGCGCCCTATTCTAATGTATTTTCATACTAGATTCCATTGCTTTTCAATCATTCGATTATAAAAGTAAAAATATTTTAAAACTAATTCTGTTAAATACTCTATAAGAATTTTTCCCTTCCATTTAGCAAAATTAAAAAATTACAGTTTATTATATTACCTAATTAATTATCAATTCGTTCATTTATTTCACTCAAACACTCTTGGCGCCAAAAACGAAAAAGTCTCGAATGTTTCCGCTTTTGCGGAAGCTGTAACATTTCCTAAAAAAGTGGTCCTGAAACGGGGATGTAACGTAAATGGAAGTTATAACTTTTTTCAAATCAATGTATATATATATATATTGAAGGGAAAAAATGGAGAAGCCATTTATTTACTGGGATTATCTAAAGAATTAATAAGTGTCACAAATATGAAACACAATTATTGCGCTACATAGAGTAGGTCACATATACAAGTGACCGATTGCAGCATGTACCAAATACAATACAGTACTATACATTTGCGTAAAAAGTAAATTATGCCACTAGGCAATTTTTGAGTCATTTATAAAGAATTAAGTGTGATCAGAAAAGTTAAAATGTGTTTTTGGGATGCCGTGAATATTGTAGATCAATGCATATCAAATTGTCATATAGAGCAATACCTCCTATAGTAGAAAGCCAAGAGACAAAATTTATGAAGTCAGCTTAAGTAGTCCCTACATATAAACACTTCTTATACTTTTAATTCTAATATTATTACTAGTGGACTCTGTGCTAATCTTTATACTAATGTTTATCTGTTAATACATATTATTTAGAGAAAATTTATTTGTTTTAATTAGCATTGTGATATTTGATAATAAATAAATGCGCATAATTTTATTTCTAAATAAAATATATTTATAAATATACATTAGTATAAAATTAGCACAGAATTCACCAGTAATAGAATAAAAAGTGTAACAAATATGTATATGGTAGGACTACTTAATATGACGTCATACATTTTGTCCTCTGGTCATCTGTTATAAGAGATGTTGGATAAGGTCGATAGGTAATGTTTTTCCAGTGTCTATACAATATGAAATCTATCGTAATAATTTTTCAGGTTCTAGTCCTAGTCTGGGTCAGCGTTGAGATTTATCTCCGTAAAACTCCCCGCCCTGTCCACGGTTAGTAAGGGACACCGATGCGGCTAGGAAAGCCCGCCGTCTGTCGGATGGGACGTTAAGGATTAAGATATGTCCTACAAGGTCAAATGGAGGTCATTTAGATATCGAACCATGAACTACGAGTGCTAGAAACGTGAAAATTGGGGTCTGGGGGTGTTTTGGGTTCTAGATATAGGAAACGTTGCGAAATTTGGGATCTGGAGGGTCTTTTGAGGTCAAAGGTAAAATTTACATTGATCTGTGCTAGAGGGCTAAAAATCAGTTCCTGGCAATATTTTATGTCGTAGTAATGTTGTGGAATATAAATGAGATAGTTTCTTCGAGGTCAAAAGTCAAATATAGATCTATAGATGTTAGATGTCTGAAAATTGGTGCCTGGAAGTATTCTGAGTTGTAAAACTGAGAAAGTATTCCAAATGTTTGATGCGATGAAGCCTTCGAGGTCAAAGGTCAAATTCCATAGATCGGTGCTCGAGTTTCACAATTTGGTGAATAGGGCTGTATCAGGCAGCAGAAAACGAGAGGAATTTTTTGATCTAAGGTCGCATTCAAGGTCGAATAGAGGTCTGAGTGAACTAGAAACATATTGATTTCTAGTACATGTCATAATCATGAAATCCGTAACATCAATATGCAATCAGTGGCCACTTTACCTGGGTGGCGGTTCTCAGTCAGTAGCGCGTCAGGTTACTGTTCGAATCCCCAACTGGGGACTCGAAAGGGTCTCGAAAGGGACTCGAAAAGGGTCTCGAAAGGGACTCGAAAGGGTCAGCGTTGAGATTTATCTCCACAAAACTCGCCATCCTGCCGATCGTCAGTAGAGGACACCGATGGGCTTAGAAAGGTCGTCGTCCATGGGATGGACATTAAGCCGTGGCCCCGTGTGCAGGAGAGCTATACTCTTTAAACCCCCATGTTCACGTTAAAGAACATGATGGATGGCCTTTGACGGGAGGCTGTTCCAGTGGATCTCCTCTCTCAACCTTCTCTGAGCCTTCGGGGTCCCTGTGACCAATTTACCCATTGTGTGAAAACAAAATGCTGCTCAGACGTAAAACAACCCAACCCACTCTGTTGGTACAGTTCCATTTTTTGCGAATATCAACTCAGATACAGAATTCAGTTTATATTTAAATAAGCGTTTTATGTAAAAATTTGTTCGTTATTTAGAGGTGAGGATATTGAAAATTTAACATTAACAATGCTAGTCGAAAAAATTGCTCTGAAAAGTTAATAAAGGTAAGTTTCAATGAATGCAAAAACCGTTATACCAAACTTTACTAACACGTCTATGAGTGTTGTTAACAGTTCACTTGCTAAGCATGATAAAATTCACCAATTGTTAACGACTTTTGCAGTGAGAGCTCACTTGCTTTGCTTTGCATAACTATAAATACTTATATCATATTGTTGAAAATAGGTTTAAATAGAATCTATTTGCAATTATTAAAGAATGATATCTTTAAATTACCTTCAGTCACAGTTTTTCATAAGAAACTTATTTAAGAAGTTACTGAGTGTTTATTGATATAACTGTAACTGATAAAGTGGTCCTTTGAGTTATATTGACGTTAACGATTTCGCCATTATAGCACATGTATTTTATTTCGAATTACTACGGAATTTGTATTAGATGATTCTGAAGAATTATTTTGATCTTGGTCTTTAAATTCGTTAGATTCAAAATAGCAGATCTCAATTTATTAAAACAACTCTTACTTCCCCCGCCCTGCCCTTCTACAGTAAGGGATAGCAATGGGCTTGGAAAGACCACCGTCCGTCGGATGAGACGTTAAGCCTTTGCAGCTTGTGCGGGAAACCCATAAAATGCACGTTAAAGAACATGCTGGATAGTCTTGATGGGAGGCTACCATCTGTCTCCCAACTTTCTCTGAGCCCTCAGCGTCTTTGTGGCCTGACCATTTAGCCCATTGTGTAGAAAAAGTGCTGTTCACAGGTAAAACAACCCAATCCAACAACTTATCTTATTTCCAACAATGTTAATAATCACGGAAAAAAACTGAAAAGAATTTTAATTTTTTGCCCCCCGAAGTTATCCAACGAAACGGTTCTTGATTTCTTTTTTTAATTTTCACTTGAATTCAGAAGTTGTTTCCTACTGTATCATTTTGTATTTATATAAGTACAAAAACTGTTCAGCATGATCACAAATAACCTCAAACACTTCACAAAGATAAATACCCACCAAGCCAAGAAAAGGACCCGAAAAAACTGACGAAAACGTAAGTTCTTTGACCCAGCTGTCCCACCTCTTATGACAGAAGGCCGTATAACTAATTGTAACGTCACCTTAGGTATCCTAAAAATTAGATGCACCTTATATATTGGTGGTTTTTAATATTACTATTTATACTCATGTTTATTTTTAAATATGCCATTTCTAAGAAGAAAAATTAGTCATAGTAACATTATTACAACACAAATGCATATAATTCACAAGTAATGTATATTTATAAATAAAAATTATTATAATACACAAATATTAGTACACCTATCCCTCGATTTACACGGTACTCAGTTCACACAATTTTGGCTTTGCACGGTCAAAAAATGCAACCAGTTTCGATTTATACGGTACTGACTGAGATTTCCTTTCAATGTACGTCTCAGTCAGTACCGTGTAAATCGAAACTGTTTGCATTTTTTGACCGTGCAAAGCCAAAACTGTGTGAACTGAGTACCGTGTAAATCGAGGGATGGGTGTATAATATTTAGTATTAAGAGTTACTGGTAATAATAAGAATAGAAATAAGTCTACAGAAAATGCTTAGATTTTAGGATTACCTATGCTGAAGTCATAGTTTAGTTGTACGGCCTTTTGTTATAGGAAGCGTTGATTGTCCCCGTTATGACGTCACGGTGAACGCCCTCTCGGCGTCAAAGGATGTTATTTGTTTTACAAAAGATAGCAATTAATTGTAGATTTTATTATAATTTTTTTATAATAAAAAGAATAATAATAAATAAATAATTCTGCTTTATATTATTTTTAAGCTTCATCGATTGCACCAATCTGTGGGGCCTAACAGGATCTCGACATGCAAATTTAGCTCTTGCCCCTACTGTACCTGGCGTATTTAATTTCTAAAAGGTGGGAAGTTCGGTTGCTTTATCTCTAAGCGGCACTTTTTTGTGCACAATTGTTCGAATGGAAAGGTCACAAGAATCCCGAGGGCTCAGAGAAGGTTGGGGAAAGAGGACCTATGGAAAGCTGTTAAGAAACAGATAGTAGCCTCTCTCCAAGACCATCCAGGGTGTCCGTAAACATGTACAGGGTATGGCTTTCCTGCCAGTAGGAACCACGGCTTAATGTTCCATCCGACGGACGACGACCTTTCCAAGCCTGTTGGTGTCCCCTACTGACTGTGAGCAATCTCAGAACGGCACTTTTTTTTTTGCACAAAATGGCCAAATGACCAGGTCACAAGGACTCCGAAGGCTCAGAGAAGGTTGACGGAGCGGACCCACTGGAACAGCTGTTGGAAGACAGATGGTAGCCTCCCATCAAGACCATCCAGCATGTTCTTTAACGTGCACAGGGTATGGTTCTCCTGCATTAGGAACCACGACTTAGTCCGACGGACGACGGCCTTTCCAAGCCCATAGGCAAGAACGAACCAGGGGATGAGAGTAATAGGGAGGTCCGGACTCCTCCCCCCTTCCTTCCAAAAAATCCGTTCATTTTAAACGAAATGTTAAACCTCTCTACCTGCTTTGCAATCCAGAACAGAAGTCTTGTTTAGTTATATTTCAGCTGCATAGTCCGACACTGAACCAGAAGTCCAACACTGAACATAGATTTAAACTAGAAGAACGCATATGAAAATCTCGTTTTCAAAGAGAAACAAGTTTTCCCTTTACCTACTCTTTCATTCCTTAAAAGTTTTAATTTGAGCTTGCGGATGATGGAAATAACGTTCGTGGGACTTAATTTTATACTTGAAAAGATATGGAAAAAATAAAGGTAATTAATTAGTAAAAATTATACAATATAACAGTATTCGTCTTTAATTCTTAAATCTAAAATGTTGTATTTCGCACAACCTTTCTCGGAAAAGTGGGAAGATTATTGCTCTCAGTGGAATATCTCTCATGAGCTACCACTAATTTTTCAAATATTGATTCGTACGTATTATTTGTAAAACGTACTACGTTTAATTGGTGTTCTTCTTGACCATCATTTAATTTGGAAACCTCAAATTAATCTAGTCTGTCAAAAAGTTAATAGCAGATTGAATATGCTGAGATATCTAACCGGTACATCGTGGGGAGCTAAATCTAAAACTCTCCTTATTTTCTACAAAGTTTTAATACGCCCGATTCTCGAGTATGGTAGCCAGCTTTACCTTAATGCTTCCGATTCCTTGTGCAAAAAGCTTGAAACCTGTCAAAATAAAGCTATTAGATGTTGCCTCGGATTACTACCTGGATCTCCAACCCTTCCATCACTTGCTGAAGCTGCCATACCTCCACTCAGCGTTAGAAGAAATTCCATTGTTTTTAAAAGTATAGCAAGAATGAAAACCAAGACCAATAAAAATCTAATCTTAGATAAAATTTTGAACTGCAAAAGATCGAGCATTTTTAGAAGTATCAAAAGTAATATTTTCCTTTTAAATTTGATTAACAGAAATATTGCAGGAGACAGCATACCCGATTTTCCCATTTGGAATATCTCTAGGCCAGATATTTTTCCTTACATCCCTGACGTGATTTCAAAACATCACTACCCTTCTGAAGAACTATGGACTCTTACCATGCAGTATATTGGTGGGAAATTTGCTGGTTTTTGCCACATCTTTACTGATGGTTCTAGAAGTGATGAAACTGGAATAGTATCCTGTGCTTTCTGCATTCCTGGTCTCAGTATTAAAGAAGGATTTTCGTTGTCTAATCCAACATTTATTATGAATGGCGAACTTTGGGCTATCCTCAAGGCACTTGAATGGGCATTCATTTTTCATTCAGAAAAAATCCTGATTCTTTCAGACAGCAGGTCTTCACTCCAAGCTCTTCTAGCTGATCCACTTTCTACCTCTAATTGTTCATTAATTTCAGAAATATTATGGCAATGCAATAAACATGTTGAAGAAAATAAAAATCAAATTGTGATCCAGTGGATTCCTAGCCATATAGGAATCCATGGGAACGAAGAGGCTGACAAAACTGCTAGAGAGAGCTTACAGAAAACCGCAAACATATTTAACATCATTACATACAAAGATTTCTGCATTAGAGAAAATAAAATAACTCACTCTGAATGGATTAAACTGTTTCAAAATAGTTGGAAAAATGTTGGCCTATTCTATCGCAGCATCTTTAATAGCCCCCCACCCCAACTTCAAACATCTCATCTGAGCAGAAGACAAGAAACAGCTCTTTTCAGGATTAACCTTGATCACTGTGCTTTAAATGAAAAGCTCTTCAAAATTAACAAAAAACCCTCTCCACTTTGTGCCATCTGTAAAACTCCAGAAAATATTTCTCATGTCTTTTTACATTGTCCTCTCTATCAATTTCAACGACAAATTCTGAAGGAAAAGATGAAGAAGATTATTGATGAAGAATTGTCAATGAAATCTCTTCTCTGCAGAAGCTACAGTAAAAGCAATAGATTTAAAATTCAGACCCTGATTCTCAGTTTCTTGGAGGAAAGTTCTTTATTATACAGAATCTGAATTCATCCTTTGCTGGGTTTTCGTTTTTCGAAAATAAAAAGAAGAGGAATTTAATAATATACAAATATGAAATATTGACTGTTCAAGAAAAATGTGTTTTTACTTGCAAACTTTCTCTAGTGGCCAGTATCTCAAGTGATAACCTCATGGTTGTTTTTGTGGTGGAACTGAAGAAAGAACTGTGACTGTTATTTTTTTATACCTTGTTTGAAGTGTTAATTTTGTTTTTGAAATCTATTTTGGTTCAGAAAAGAAAAGAAATTAAGATCCAAGAGTATTGGATTACAGAAAGTCTACTCTGCATAAGTGGGAACTTTTAAAAAATTCAGAAAAACTATTATTTTTATTTTCTACATTGTGATTTACATGTCCGATTCTTTGTTTGGGATAGCAGGAAGCCCATTGTTGAAGGGTTTCTAACCTTCCCATCACATTTTATCACATCACATCACATCACACTACGTTTAATATTTAGTAATCTGTAAAGATACATATATATGAAAACCACTAAGTAACCGAAAATTGAGAATTATAATATTTCATTAGTACCAATCAAACTAAAAGAGAGTTTTCTAATTATCCCTTTCATTGTTCCCAATCGAAGATTCACGACGTTCACATAAAAAATAAATAAATAAATGCCCCCTCAAACAGTTGCTTGCCACAGAGGTCTGACAGGAGCCTGTCAGTTTATATGCCATAGTAGAAAGTCTGTGCGGATGGCAGAACTTCAGCAGAAAAACAACCAAACATTCATGCCTTACCCGGAGCTCGAACCCCGGATCTGTAGCCAAGCACGCTAACCAATCGGCCAAAATTTCATAATTCTATCATTAATACATCGTTGAAATATTATTTTGGAATTTTCAACTTTTTAACCTTTAGAGAGCGCATGGCCCTCTATAGTGTTCGGAGATTCGGGAAGTGCGAATCATAATTTTTATCAATTCCTGTCTAACCCTAAAAAAGATTTTTTCATTTATTTCTAAATACAAACAATTATCTGCTAAAACGAAAAATTGTGTTTTCCCATCCACCCTGGGTCTAAGAGGTCAATTCATTGTTGCCAATGGAAGCATCGTGGCGTTCACATTCCAACAGCAAAATTTAAAATTTCTAGCTTAAATATATTATTTTCAATATTTGTTTGAAATTTTGGAACTATAACAAAAAACCGTTATTTTTTTTCCAAAAATTGGTCTTCAATTACTGCAGTGTCACGATCTGTTGTATCGAGGTGGCCTTGGACTGGCAAGGGACGCTGTAGCGCCCGTGGGCTCCTATAGAATCGGGTTTTTTAAATAATAATTTTTATTTTACACAAATTCCATAGAAGTAGGGAAAACCTATTTTTAGCTTCACTTATGAACTATCAACAGAATGAGCAAATAAGAGACAGTAAAGAAGAGAGTTTTTGTAAAAAAAAGGGATCGGATTATTTATAGCAGCCCGGGGGCACCTCTACTTCAGATGCGTCCCTTACAAGTACACCCCTCGTTAGTTCGGTTGGGTTGTTTTACCTCTAAGTGGCACTTTTCTGCACACAATGGGCTAAATGGCCAGATCACAAGGACCCCGAAGGCTCAGAGAAGGTTGGGAGAGGGGACCCAATGGAACGACTGTTGGGATTATAAAACAAAGTTCACTGAAATATATCGGTATTAATTGATATTACTTATTAATTTTCTTATTTACAGCTACTCAGAGAGTGGTTCAGCTAGTAGTGCGCCAGGCTCGTAATTTGCAGTTCCCAGGTTCGAATCCCAGCTGGGCCAGCGTTGAGATTTATCTCCGAAAACATTCTTCCCTCGGTCAGTAGGGTACACCTATGGGCTTGAAATGGCTGCCGTCCGTCGTATTGGACGTTAAACCGTGGGCGTGTTCTGTAGAATCATACACTGTGCAAGTTAAAGAACATGCTGGATGGCCTTGATGGGAGGCTACCTTCTGTTTCCCAACAGTTGTTCCAGTGGGTCCCCTCCCACCAACCTTCCCTGAGTCTTGTAACCTGGCCATTTAACCCATTGTGTGCAATCCTAAAACTAAAGTGCATTATGCTGTAGAGAAGTGATTCGGGTAAATGGTTTGTGTTTAACCAATTAATGAAACGTAACAGATCATCTCTATTACAGACGGCACTTTGCAAAATATGATTATTGACTATTCAATGCTTTAAAAACTCAAAATAAAATGCAGTGATATAGAAAGGTGATACAAGTAATAAATGATTTGCATTTAACGAATTAATGCTATGAAATATAACACTTACCAATATTACTTTAAACTAATGCATTCAGCAAAATGATCAGATAACAGAGTCCTTAATGATCTAGAAATACCCCCTAAGAAGTGCTAGATGACTAGAAAAGTGATTCAGGTTAGGATTTGTGCAGCCAGCTATCAATTATTACGATTAAATGTGACACGTGAGCTACATTAATTAACACTAATATGTTTAGCAAAATAATTTGATAATGACTGATTTATGATATTATTTTTTTTATTTGATAAATAAAATAATATTCTATATTTTTTTGATACTGAAGCTTTACAAATCCCCCCCCCCAATAAAAGTGCTAGATTCTTGAGAAATATATAAAAATTGTGCTAGATGACGTAAAGAAGTGATGTACATAAATTATTTTATATTAACCCAACTAGAGCTGTAAAAAAGCTCTCTTTTTAGAGAACATATATAATGAAATACACACATGACCTGTTTCACTTTTTAGAGACAGCAAAATATGATTATTTTTGCATTTCACAATTAGCATTAACACATTTCACAATTAGCATTAAGCAGCATATAAAGTACTACATGAGTCGAGAAATAATGCATGCGAAGGTTTCTATTTAATCTCTTTTACAGAATCCTACTTCTTTAGGAAATGCATATTAGGATATGCTCTTCTAATCACGATTCAGAGGTTGAGCAACTTCTCAATCATAATTAGAAGAGCATTCATTAACACTTAGGCAGGTTTATGTGAGAAAATAAAATTTTGCTGCCAGCAAATCTTCAGGATGAAAGACAAAAAAAGAAAGGTTGTGAGGAAATATATTTCAATGCAAGCAGCTGAAGTTGCTAAAATTATACTACAGATATTAAGTGCATGCAAATTCACTGTACAAAGTGATAGTGAATAACTGGTAACTGTGTCCTTAATAGAAACTGATAAATGAAAAAGATTTTTAAGGAGTTTTCAAAGACATTTGCTTCTTCATATCAAATACAATCACCAGACATGTAAAAATTTACTTTGGGTAGCTCAAAAAAAAAAATGGATAGTATTTCCCTAAATTAATAAAGGTACTTTGAAAAGGTAACTAGTACACTAAGTTGAAAAAAGTGTCCGCACACTTCCATGCTATGTGAATGGAAAGCCACTTTGAAAGCTCCCTAACATTGAAAATAAACCTTTTACGTTCAAAATCTGTTATTGGCGATAAATTGTAGATGTCACTAAAATCTCTCTAAATATATTTCCCGCAATATTTGTTTAATATTTACATAATGAATGGAAGCTGAAGCATTTACTTCAACTTTTAATACTTGATGTTGACTTTCCATTCATTGATGAAATCTTAAAAAATCGTCATACACACTTCAGATATTTAATTTATGTTACCGAACAAATTGTTACAAGAGTTGTGTTTTATCTATTGAAGTATAAAATTTTACGCAAAAACTGATCAAGTATTAAAAGTTGAAGATAAATCACACTTGTTTAAAACATAAACAATAAATTGTGAAAAAATACTTCAATAGATAAAACTCAACTTTTGTAACAATTTGTTCGCTAACATAAATTAAATATCTGAAGTTTGTATGACGATTTTTTACGATTTCATCAAGTTGGAGGCAATGTGACAGTGACAATTTAAAACAATCTTCGATCAATATTTAAAGAGTCATTGAAGCGGGACCATGTAACAGCAGACGAAACTGTGTAATCTACAATTCATCGCCCATAACTGTTTTTGTTTAAAAAGTTTATTTTTAATATTAGGGAATTTTAGCATGAGGTTTTTGTCATTATCATCGTTAGCTATTTTTTCACATATTTTTTCCCGGAGAAGAGGAATACATTTTGTTTACCCACAAAGATTATGGACAAAATATAGTTATTGTAAATCGCTCTCGATATGGAAATTTTTGATTAAGTGTGTGTTTCAGCCATTATTTGAGATCGGAAAACTTCCTTTTCTTAAAACAATATCTTCTTTTATCAGTATATTTTGCTCCCTTTCATTAAGTCTGTCTGTATCTTTAGTACCCTCTTGAAGGGAACACCTTGTCGTGTTGAAGGGGCTTGTGTAGCATAATGAAGTCGAGGGCTATACTGAATAGGGTTACCCATATCAAGAAGGCCACGGCCGAAAGGTCAGACTAGAGAGTTCCCCATCTAAAATGATATCCACAGGGGCAAGCACAGATGTGTGCATGGTTGTCTGTTGACCTTAAGTCAACTAAGCCCAACGGGCTCAAGACCAATGGACAGAAGAGATGGACTTGGTTTCCTGGAGATTGAAATCTCAGGTTTTCATCATGTGCTCTGGAGGCGATGCTGGTCGACTTGAGCCATGGGCTCTTCAGGTGACTTTGGTCGCCTCGAGTCAAAAACAACATGGACCAACGTAAACTCAGAGTGGATTTTCTTTTCAAAAATTCACACTGGATATTTCTTTTTCGAAAAATTTTCATTTCCCATTTATGATCATTTAGGGACCTCTCCAAGGTAAATTTCACTCAGGGAAGCTTGCCTTCCTTGGGTACACATGGTTTGACTAAGTCCATTTCTAGCTGCAATTGGACCTGAGAGATTGAACTGGCGTTTTAGGTTGCTTTAATAGGGTGTATAGAGTGCCATTATGTTTTGGATAGATGGATCACTGAGGGCCAGGGTAGGATAATATCATGGTTGCCATGCCTAAGAATGGCCCATCTGTAGACCGTGGGTGTAGACCCGTAATGTGGAAAAGGAGCTCCTTTTCCACGTTACAGGTCTCCACCCACGGTCTACAGATGTAGGTATAACATTATATTATTTTACAAAATTTCTCCCTTATAAATTAAACAAAATCATTTTTTAACAAAACTATTTTGATTAGTATAAGGTATTATTTGTAAAAGTATAATCTGTTTTAATATGATTATGCTTATAAATGAGAGGAAATATTTAAAAATATCAAGGATCCATATGTTTGCATTAAAAAGGTAAAATTAAAGTTGAGTTGTTCTACTTCTGAGCGGCACTTTTTTACCCACGATGGGCTAAATGTCCATGGTCACATGGACTTCAATGGCTCAGGGAATGTTGGGGGGGAGACCAACTGGATAGTTATTAGGAGGCAGATGGGAGGCTCCAGTCAAGGCCATCCAGTGTGTTCTTTCCAGTGTGTTTCCATCCAGTGTGCGGCTGAGGATCAGAAAGCTAGAAAGCCCAATTCTCCATTTTGGCCCCTGCTTTTATAAAACGGGATGTCTGAGCTGGCCCACTCAGATCAATCAGTTCGTGATGCATCCTCTGTCCAACTTCCCATAATCTAGAGTGTGGCAGGGGTGTTTGCGGGGCCAAGCAGGTGGTAGTGAGCGCTGATGACCAAAGCGGTGTCTGGGAAGGGGACAAGATATATCTGGGCCTCGACTCGGAGCTCATTATGGCATGAAGCGCTATCCTAAGTCTGGGTATAGCTGGGACTAGTTCTGGAGTTCAAAGGGTGGCTAATTAAAGTTATATTATAGTTATTCACTGGAAGGATAGCTATGCACCAATCCCCTGTGATGATGCATAGAACCGGCCAGGCCTAGCACCTAATGTCCGACCCCGACTTCTCGTGGTGCAGACCGTTAGTACCTTTCAAAAGAGATACTCTCTTGTGGAAGTGAACGGAAACGGAGGGCTGCAAGATTAGTGTGGCCTACTGATCTGGATAACTATGGCTACTTTTCTTTTTTTCCCACCCTGTTGAGGAATTGTCAACCACACAGGGTCCTGGTGCTGACCACATAAACCTACTGGACTAGACTGAAATAAGGGTCTGAGCTTAATTATAGATCCTGAATTTGATGCACTGGTGGGCTTATGTGGAGGGAAAAATCATCCGCTGTGTTTTCTGTTTGTTTTTGGGTTGACAGCCTCAAGTAAATAGATTCACAGTATATGTTTTATCAGCTGGTGAATAATCCTGAGCAGAGGTCATCGCAGGCACCTTAACTCATTGCTTCTACTGGCATCGTCAAATTGTACATTGGAGGAATTCTTCCAGTGTAGATGGCTTCAGCCTTTAGTGGTGGGGGAACAGGTCTTTGCTCCATGTCTGTATATATTAACAGCCCCCTTAATATTGTTGCCTTTCCTCTCTCAATAAACATAGTTTCTTAAACATCCCACTAACCATTTTCTCTCCATAGGTAGTTGCAATGTGAGGACTCTGCACAGAGCGTTTTCTCTTGATGTCCTCAAACAAGAATTCCACCATTATAATTTAGATATTCTTGGCTTGCAAGAGACCAGATGGACAGATAAAGGTCAGATTCTTAAAAATAACCTTAAATTTCTCTTTTCAGGGCCGAACGATGATAAACATCACCAAGGCGTGGGTCTGACTCTCAGCAGACACGCTAGTGATGCTCTTCTGCTCTTCTAGGATATGAGTGCATTAATCAAAGGTTACTTACAGCAAAATTTCAAACAAGCGTTAAAGACTTGAATGTTGTATGTTGTTATGCTCCCACTGGGGATGCCGATGAGGATGACAAGGATAGGTTTTACGGACAACTTCAGGATATTTTGAATTCTGTCAAGGAAGGAGATATTACCCTTGTTCTAGGTGACTTCAATGCCAAAGCTGGTACTGACTCTGACCTTTGGGGAAGAGTGATAGGCTCCTTTCGTATTGGTAGTTGCAATGGCAATGGGCAACGTCTCCGGCAGGTAAGTAAACTCAATAGTTTCAGAATAACTAACACTTATTACAAACATCGCGACATACATAAGTGCACATGGGTTTCACCTGATGGGCTGCATAAGAATATGATTAAGCAAATGGGCTAATGCAAATGGGTTAGTTCTGTTAGGAATACCAGGTCATATAGGGGAGCTGAAATTCGATCTGACCATTACCTTGTTAAAAGTGTCTTGCAACTTAAACTTAAAAAATGATGTGCTAGGGTTAAAAAGTTTACCTTTAATACTGAAGCTCTGAAAGACATAGTTATAGCTAAAGCTTACCATGATGGGCTACTTAGTCATTATGGCAGTCATGGTATGATTACTACTGAAGTTGAGGAAGAACATGACAATTTTAAACAAGCTTTTTTGGAAACTAACAGTACTCTTTTAGGAAAAAAGGAGCAGAGGAGACAGAATTATTTGAGTGATAAGGCACTTGCGCTTATTTCAGAAAGAAAGAACTGCATGAATGTCCTTAATCAATACCCTACTAGTCCTAATAGAAAGCATTACAGAGATCTTAATAAACGTGTAAAGGATCAGTTAGCTACTGATAAGAATCTTTGGCTTGATGGCTTGGCTGACAAAGCCGAGGAAACAGTTAGACAACACAACAGCAGAGAGCTGTACCAGATAGTTAATGTTTTGTGTGGTAGAAAACGTACAGGCATAAATCGACTGAAGAACAAACAAGGTAAGGTTATAGAAGATGAGGATTCCGTCATGGCTAGGTGGGCTGCGCATTTCAGTGATATTCTACACAATGTGGTTACTTCTGCTTCCATTGTTTGTAATGATGATAGATGCATTACTGGCTTTAATGTTGTCCCTATAACACAATCTGAAGTTAGTTTGGCTATTTCTAAACTTAAACTTCATAAATCCCCAGGGGTAGACTACGGAAATCCTTAGAGCTGGGAATGTTTTGGTTACCACTTGGATGACTGAAATTTTGAATATCTTTTATGATAAAGGCATAGTTCCTAAGGAATTTATCAGAGCTATTATTTTCCATATTTTCAAAAAGGGTGATCGTAGTTCTTTTGATAACTATAGGGGTATCAGCCTACTCTCTGTTCCAGGGAAAGTTCTTTGCATTATTGTGCTTAATAGAATTAAGAATATGGTTGACATGCAATTGTGTGATGAGCAATGTGGATTCAGAAGTGGTAGGGGATATGTATATCAGATATTTTCACTTAGGCAGATTCTTGAGAAATGTTTAGAGTTTCAGGAACCTTTGGTTGCTAGCTTTGTTGATTTCAAAAAGGCTTTCGACTCTGTTGATCGTCATAATTTGTGGTTGATTGTCAAATCATATGGTATACCAGTCAAGTTAGTTAACATAATGAAAGCTCTCTATAATAATACTAAGTCGTTTGTGAGAGTTGGTAAGACTTGTAGCAAATGGTTTAACATTACTTCTGGTGTTCGCCAAGGGTGCATTTTGTCTCCTTTTCTCTTTAGCTTGGTTATTGATTATGTTATGCGAAACTCACTTCAAGGGAAAGATTTTGGCCTTAAATGGACTGGAGATACGAAAATTTCTGATTTAGATTATGATGATGATTTAGTCCTTTTGGCAGATGATGTTGATGAGATGAACTCTTCCATTCGAGCTGTTGATGAAACTGGTAGTAGAGTAGGTTTGTTTATAAACAGAGAGAAAACTATAGTGATGAAAATTGGTCACGCAGGCTGTGATTCAGTTACTCTGAATGGTTGCAGTCTTGAGCAGGTGTCCCAGTTTAATTATCTTGGGAGCTATGTAACAGATAATGGTGATGTGCGGCATGAGATTAACAGACGAATAGGGATTGCTGCCGGAACTTTTAAGAATCTATGGAGAGTGTGGAGAAATAGGCTTATACACCTAAAGACTAAAATTAGACTGTATAGTAGTTTGGTTCTTTCTAGGGTTAGTTATGGTAGTGAAACTTGGAGGTTTTGTACACAAGATAACAGGAAACTAGATGCTTTTGATTCCAGATGCTTACGCAGTATCTTGGGCATTAGATGGTTCAAATTTGTAACTAATGATGAGGTTAGGCAAAGTAGTTTGCAACCTCCTTTAAGCAGCATATTGTGCAGAGAGACTCCGTTGGTTTGGCCATGTTGCCCGTATGAATAATTATAGATTGGAAAATAGGGTTATGAATAGTGTGCCCAAAGGCCTGAGAAAGAGGGGAGACCTAGGGTGCGATGCGCTGACAATGTCAAACAGGACCTTATTAGAATTGGTGTGCAGTGGCCAGATGCAGTAGATGTAGCTCAGGACAGACTTGTTTGGAGAACTAAATTGCACTGTCTGGTTGGACCTCCGTAGCCCATGGCTGCTTGACGATGACGATGGTGGTGGTGGTGGTGCTGCTGCTGCTGCTGCTGCTGATGATGATGATGATGCATATTGTTCATTATATTGCTTAAATTCAAGTTTATTTATTGCAATTATAATTGTTACCATGTCCCATAAATATTGTGTTCCTGGCTGTCTTAGTAATTATACTCTATCGCCACAGGTAACTGTATTTCTTTTATATGTAATTCGCATATTCATTTAACAACAAAAAGGGATTTAGTATTGTATGTACCTCGTCAGCTAATTAATATGTGTGATCGTGGAGGGCTAAACTCTCGTACTGAAGTTTAAATAAATGTGGGAATATTATGCTATGATGTTTTCCAAACACTGATGTCTAGTAATGTAGAATAATAATTTCTGAACTGAAAAAATCATTTATTAACATATGTTAATATTGTAAAACAGTGTTTAGTACCGTTTTTCAGTGTCCATGTGGGAGTAAAAAAATTGATTTTTTACATGTGAACATGTAGAAATGTGTATATGTGTAATTACACCCAATCCAAATAATGCACCAAAGAAATCATCAAAAAAAAAACTAAGCACTTTGGTGAAATGATTAATCATATGCCATCTATGTCTATCGGTTAAATTTTACTAGTCTGTTACTCATATCTAAAATTACAGACATTGATATATATTTGATGTGGAATTGAAATAATTATTTTTCTTGTAGTTATTATCGTCACATGTTGTATTCAATGTTATCATTTTCCTTAATAAGCTCTCTGAGTTATATTTCTTTTTTATTATGGAACATTCTTCAATGTTGCACTGAAATCTGTGAATTTGTTATATTATTTTTATATTTTATATTTTAATATTTTTATTTTATTATATTTTATATTTTTTGTTATATTAAGAATTTTGTTATATTTACAGAATATCATGTATTCTGTTAGAAACTTCAGTAAGTCTATATTATAGGGTTCTCATTGGTGTACTTATTAATTTTCTCTTGTCTACTGACATCTGTAACTATTATTTTATGGTATAAGCTTCAGAAACAAAACAATACAGTGCTTATTTATTTCTTTTATCGAAATGTTCCTGTTCTAGTAGTTAATATCAATTATCAACACAAGTTACAAAATATTTTTTAGAACACACATTATGTTCAAGTGAAAATTGGTATATTTGATGTATATTTCAATATGAAAATACGTATAAGTAACTATTTCTAACGTTTTTCTTAATGATAAGCCGTATGAGTAATATCTTTTGTGATTATGGAAAACTCCTGGATGTTGCACTTAATTTTGTAATTTTTTATATGCATATGTAAGTTTATTTATTATGGTATAAGCTTCAGTAACACAATGATATAGGGCTCTGATATCTATTTTATTGAAATTTATCTGCTCTTTTAGTCTGTATCAATGGCAAACACAGGTTGTCACAAAAAGTTCTTAAATGCTAACACTATGATGAATTTTGTAAGTTTTTTTTATATGCCAATGTATTCTGGTGTAAGCTTTAGTGAGAAAGTAATATACTGCTCTTTCATTCCAATATGATTAAGTTATATTTTGTATATATGATGCGAATTTCAAATAGTTATGTCTTATAGTTATTATCATGATATCTCAGTTCAGGAGCACTCAATGTTACCGTTTTTTCTGAATAAGCTGTATGAGTATATTTCTTCTTATTACGGAGCACTGTTCAATATTACACTGATTTCTGTAATTTTTTCTTTATATTTCTATGTTTTCTGCTATAAACTTCAGTAAAACAATAACATAGTGCTCAAATATTGTATTTTTAAATTTTACTTGTCTACTGGTAAGTCTCAGTGATAGACATTGGTTGACACAAACTACTTTCTGAAGTACAAGCTATAATTGAGTTATATTTCATATATTTGATGTGGACTTCAAAACATTTATTTCTCTTGTTGGAATATGTGTAGTCACTGTTAGAAATATTAATTTATTTTATTCATTTAACATTATTTGAAATAATTGTCTTGTAGATTCGTACTGACTCATATCTGAAGCTAAAATTGTTTTTTTTCTGAGGTTTTCAATACAAATATTTCAATATAATCTTTGTATTAATTTATTCATGTCATCATGTTTCTTAATCAATTCTTGTTTCGGTGTTTGTATTGGCTCTTATTTGATTTATGTGATACTGATGATTTTAATCTTATCAAGAAGATAATTCCATTTAATAAAATAATTGAATTGCACTGTCATTTCGTCAGCTGTGAATGAAATTATCATCTCCGTAGCATTCTACTTATAACCTAAACTATGTTAGATTTAAAAGTTTTATATGGATGTTACCATTAGTTTTAGAGAGAGATTATATGTGATATTTATCATGATTGTTAAATTCTATCTGACTTTAGTATGAATATATTTTGCTAACCTGAGAATAAATAATTTATCTATACCCAAATTTATGTTAATGTTGCTCACACACACACACCGGCCACTGAATTAGAAACCTTGCGATGTACGTAAACGTCAAATGCGCGCAGCGTATATGCATAATACGTAGTCACGTGCATCACCATGGGATCTAAGTAACTAATTAAGACTGCTGCTCGTTAGTAATGGTGAGTAGTGTTAATCACAATGGAAAAAGCAAAGAATCTTACGGGTTCTATAAAGGGCTTATTGTGAGTGCCTGTCTGGCTGGAGCGACGATTTTAAAAACAGCAGAGCTGACTGGTTTTTTAAAAGGTGAGATATCTCGGTAACACAACTCTGCCCCCCCCCCCCCCGATACGGAGCCATCTTGTCTAGGTGAGGGCGGGTTTGAGGGTGTAAATGAAGTCAAAGGATATACTAACCGGATTCGGCAACGTTCGGACAAGCTAAGATGGAAGGGACGGATTAAGAGCTCCCGTCACAACTAGGATTGTTTATCCTTGTTTGTGGCAATCCGGGACATAGATGAAATTTAGGTTTGACCGATAGATGAGCTTTAATCTGTAAGCCATTAGGTAGTCGGGGATGAGCTGTATCTATATGGTACTGTCTTGCCCCTGAATTCTTTCAATCGTTACTTACGTTTGGTTAGAAGGCTTTCTTCTCTTATACGAATTTGTATTCCTAACTTTAAATCGGTTAATCGAAGTTTCATCACCTATAGCAACAGAAAAATATTTGGAAAAAGAAAATGACAAACTCTTTAAAACAGCTTTTCTTCTATCTAAAATTATAATACATGTAATATAAAACCACTTTTCTTTTGTATAAAATTATGATACATAAAATATTCCTTACGTGTTGTCTCAAAATCAGCTACTCAATAACCACATCCTTTTAACGTTTATCAATTTTTTTTTATCCAAAACGAATTGGATTCCTTACCCCTAGTATAATGGGGCGGGGGTGGCTCAGTCGGTAGCGCGCCAGACTCGTAATCTGTAGTTCCCAGGTTCGAGTCCCAGCTGGGTCAGCGTTGAGATTTATCTCCGCAAAATTCCCCGCCCTGCCCACGGTCAGTAGGGGACACCGATGGGCTTCGAAAGGCCGCCGTCCGTCGAATGGGACGTTAAGCAGTGGCACCGTGTATATATATATATATATATATACCCTTATATACCTGCACGTATATACCTTATATACCTGCAGGTATATATATACCCTATATATACCTGCACGTTAAAGAACACGCTGGATGGCCTTGACGGGAGGCTATCATCTGTCTCCCAACAGCTGTTCCAGTGGGTCCCCTCCCCCAACCTTCTCTGAGTTCGGGGTCCATGTGACCTGGCCATTTAGCCCATGGTGTGCAAAAAAGTGCCGCTCAGAGGTAAAACAACCCAACCCAACCCTAGTATCATCCTAACTCCCACGTTCTCCTCATTTATAATCAGTTAACCAACAAATATAATAGATTTCACACTTATTTCAAACACATATATTTGTTTTTCTGAAAAATCAGATTCCGACAAATGCTCTTTGAGTTAATTGGACAAAAGCACTCTCATTTGACTTAATTACATACTCTTTGAAAATTCGATTAATATGGTTTTTAACGGCTAAACTACTGAAATTAAATTTAACGTGACCTAATGATCACAAATGCTTTGGAGACTAAGGAAGCAATATCAATGATACAATTGTACATTCAGTATCAAGACATGCAAAGAATGCATGAGCATATCATTTGTTCATTTCGCAGTAATAATTTAATTTCCTTATATGTTGGACATATCGTTGATATACATCCGTGATATATCTATGTAGTCTTGGTCCGCGCGTCGTAGACCGAAGGAACGATATTTAATTGAATGAATCCAGTTTATTAATATAGTGGTCGTTAAATTCCAATTTTCTATTAACTTTTATTCATTTTCCAATTGCTTTTTCGACTTCATTTGTTGTGTTTGCCAATTTATGTGGGTGTTAAAACGGCTGTTCCAATGTATAATTTCAATCTTTTAACCCATCACAACACGTTATATATAAAATGAACTCTTGATTCATGGAGAATGTCATGATATTATATTAAACTTATCTCCCATCTGTCCTTCCCCATAAAAAGCGAATGTAAAAACAATTGTGCAATAATATTTTTGAAACTCGAGGACAGAGAGTAACGAATTATATCTCGAATTAAAACTTGCGAAGTGGGAGTCACATTATTATAAACATTTTTCCCATGCTTTCATGCCTCGAAAAAGGAGCGAAAATATTTGCGATGACACAGAGATTATCAGAGGTTGTAAAACATTTGCCACCCCTTTTTTTCCCCTCCAAAAAAAGTGGGGAATACCATAAACGATTGTTTGCTATATCCAATGGCATCTCACCTTTAGTGAATGAAAAGTGCTTTGGACTCTAAGATATATGGAGGACGACTCTAATATATATGGAGTTAGCGAAGTAAAACACTCGAAATTGCCTTACATCAACTTAATTTTAAGTGAGGGATATTATGAGGCAAGTTTCAAATATGCCCAGAAGTAATAAGTGATTGTAAACATTTATGCCACTTATATATCTGTAATAATATGGATCCAACTTCAATTGTCGAAAACGTGTATGCATCTCATTACTAATTTTCTTTTACTTAAAGGTAATTGTTGGACAAATTCCTACGAATATTTAGGTAATGCACAGATATATTTATAATAAACTTCCTTTATTATTATAATTTATTCCATGCAGGTCAGTTACAGTAAAGCCAAATTAGAGGTAATTCAGTTATTAAGTGTTCAATTGCCTTGTTGCTCCAAATATTAAATCGATCACTTTCATATTGTTATTGAAAATATGTTTCTCCTCATTCATGCATTAGGATTCAAACGTGTAAATGCTATGATATTTCCTCAGTAATTGCAGCAAATATGAAATGCAATAAAATGATTTAAATAACCTTTAAACTATTAAAAATAACATTTAAATATTATAACTAAACACAATTTTGTAATATACTTTAATAACGTACAGATAATTTGAAGTAGATTTTGTTACAATTTTAGTAAAAACTTGTATTTCAGAGAGGTAAACGTCGATAAACAAAGGCTTTGATGGCTAATCATTATTTACGATTTTAAGAAAATTGTTGTAACGAATTCTTTTTATGGTAGAATACTGTTAATTCGATGCCTCGTCTACGAATCTCTGAGCTGTTCAGAAGTTGTAGGCGAATGGATAAGTGCAGTTTGCGCACTGATACAGTTGCTTGAGTTGTAATGTTTCTAAGGAAATTCTGTAAATTTGTGTTTTTGTCTGTAATGACAAAACCACTAATTCGTTAAAACTGTTTGTTCCAAAAAAAATCGTTAATAAGGCTTAGGTCATTGGATCATTTAATTTCAGTTGTTTTCTTAAATGCGAGAAGTGTCTTGTTAAAGAAGTTCCATCGTTTGAACTAGTTCTCTGTGACTGGATTATTCTATAATGATGTTCTCTCAAGACAGCTCCGTTCAGTACTAAAAATGAAATACCGAGACTAATTCAATATTTAGGTTTTATTAACGATTTTCTGGAATAAACTATAGTAAGGAATAAATGTTCTTGAAGTCATTACATACGACCAATCTAATTTTACATTGATCGTCTGTAATGACTATCCTTAGCACTATTACCAACTCAACCAACTGTATATCGCCGCCTCTTTGCCCAGTTGTATCAGATTCGCTTGCGGTGACATTGCATCTGCCGAGGTTCGGGTCCGAATCCTAGGATGGCACGGTCGTTTGTTCGGTCATTTACGTTGCGATTGTCTCTCACTAACCAGTTCAATTCCAGATAGGTAAAAGAATCGGTACTCTCAAATTGCAAAAAAAAATATTAGCTCTAAGTCACAACAACCACACTGGGCGGGGATGAACCACAATTCTGTACGAATCATATCCATGCGCATTAATATATCCATGCACTTATACCAACTGAAATCCCAAGCAGCAGCAGTGCTTGCTTTGATTTCTTTAAATTCCAGCGTTATATTTAAAACAGGTTTATTTTCAAATCAAGGAAAATTATTTCGACTAAAACTGATTGGTCGGAGCACCAAACACCTGTACACGAGGTCCACTCCAGATTTATTAACCACTTTTGTGCAGAAGCTCAGTAGTCTGGTATTAAGAGCATTTTTTCTATTTTAATTTCAGTAGTTCGTGTGATTACCGCCTCATCCGACCCATGCAAGTGTAAAAATAAAAATTGTTTTAAGTTCTAATCTTATTCATTTACATGGAGAGAGAGACTTGAATTTTTAATGCAATGCAGGTTTACACAGTGAAACCTGTGTGAGAAATTTATTAGCAATAGAATTAAAGCCATATTAAAGCACGGGTAAGTGGGACATGTGCTCCAGGAGCAACTAATAGGTATAGTGCAGTTTCTATTTATTGCATAGTCATGAAATTTCTACATGCTCACATAATAGAGTGCAAAATAACTCTTGTGCTGGGTGCTAACATCTTCCCTCATTTGCCATTCGGGAAAAATTGTCTAGGCACGACCCTAAATACAATATTTTGATAATTTCATCATCATAAATTATTTTAATCTTTTTAAAATTTAGACACAATGGTTACAGAAATTATAGAATAAATATTATAACTTAATAAATTATATATATATATATTACTAAGTCGAAAAGGTTTGCCTGTGCAGCCCTTTACGTTTCTAATTTATTTTATTACGTATATATGTATTTATATATGTACACTAAGATGCCAGTGTTTTAGGTATACCGCCGCTTGTCACATAGATGGTTAACACACAATGCGTCACGTGACCGCTGTCTGCGGTATAAATCAGGCATACCAGCTATTCAAGCATCAGTTGGCATTGGATTGAGCATCAGAATAACCAAAACAAGCGACCTGAGAGACTCTCAATGTGGCATGACAGTTGATGTTAGGCATGCCATTTCTAACATCTCCCAAACGGACTCCTCCTGGGCTTTTCAATACCCAAAGCCCCCTTTATCCATACCCAAAGAATCCATAGTGCAAGGAAAAATGTGATTCATCAAAGCAGCAAACTTTTTCCCAATCATCCGTGGTACATACTTGAACTTTTTTTCCTTCCTTCATTACACTGGTGGCCTGATGCAAACTAACAACTGATGTGATGAATAGTATCCGACGTTTTTGTTTATATAAAGTCTCACAGGGGGATCTGTAAATTGTGTTCAAAGTATCTGTTACCAGTGTTACTCCATGTCGGAAAAGTAAGCTCTTAACTGACCGTTTTGTATATAACAGTGATATCCAACCTATGGCCCGTAAATAATTTTTATACTGCCTACTGGGAAAATGAAACAGCATTTCAAATTTTGTTAATTATTTCAGGAACTGGGTACATTCGACCATAAAATAAGTGGTAAGAAACAAATTTAAAAGTTGTAGCCCTCATTGCGGGGAATGTATGAGAGTGAGTTACGAAGTTACGGTTTCAGCCAAATTTTGAACAATTATCTAAAAATATCTAGCCTAAATAATTTCATAAATGTTGTGCTTTGTTCAGTAAATGTAATTGTGTATTGCACTTAATGAAACTTTAAAATATTTTAAATTTTACGTATATCATTTTATTTATTTATTGACTTTAATATTGAAATGCAGTGATCCCTTTCATGTCGCAAATTTTCTAAAACGAGCATTTAAAAGCAAAAGGAGTGTTTAAAAAAAGGCGAAAGTAAGTCGTATTTCTTATATTTTTAATAAACTTTAAAAACAATAAATAACTCACATTGGTTTATTGCATATAACAGTGTTAAAAATTTGATTTTTTTTTAAATATAGTTTTAAAATAAAAAAAGGTAACATGTAAATAGAGACTTCCTTTTACATATAGAAAATATAATACATAAATGTTTCTCCAATCACTCACTACGGCACGCGAAACAAATCTAACTTTGAGTGTGGCCCTTATATAGGAAAAGGTTAGACACCACTGATATATAGAAACACCATAATATATAATGGGCAGAATAATGGAAACATCAAATTTGCTGAATACTTTCTGTTTATGATGAACAGCGATGTCTATGTGTCACTGACGAACGCATGAAACAAGCAAATGACATTCCAACGTTTATTAACGTCATGTCTATAAAGACAAACCCGACGTTACCACAGGTAATTATTGGTACCATGTCATTCTTAGCGATTTCGAAGGGGGAGTTGATTGTTGGAACGCATTTCACCGGTGCTTCGTTTACTAAGAGAGATAAACTCGCTAATGTCCAAGGTCATGTGTGAATTGGGAATCTAAAGGGAAGACGTAAAGTGCGAAAGGCAACAGTGGGCGAAAGCGCATACTCCAAATAGAGCTGATCAGTTGTGCCCAGATTTCAGCACAGGACATGAGATGACATTTTTTGATTTTAAAATGACACAACGATAACTCCATAGAGTTGAATATCACGGTCGAGTTACACTTTATAAGTCCGTCATCACACCTGTCAACTCACGTCATTGTGTCCAGTGGTGCAAAAGGCACAAACAGTGGAGACGAGCAGTGCAGGAATGTGATATGATCTGACGAATCATACATACTACGCTTGATTCCGACAAATAAACGAGTATAGATGTGGCGACAACCAAAAATTCTGATTGTTTACTTCCTACTGCTTAGAGTTATTGCGTGTATGTAATGGTATGTGATGCTTACTCGTGGCATGGTTTGGATGCACTCATTCCGTTAGAAAGGAAGATTAATGACAATCGCTATTTGACAGTGTTTTGTGATCATCTTCATCTAATGCAGTGGTTCTCAAACTTTTATGCTTCACGTACCCCCTGGAAATGTGTATGTAACTGGCGTACCCCTTATATAGATAGAGAAAACTATAGTTATAGTATAACAATGGGAATAAACAATGGGAATAAAAATCTAGCTACTTTTGAGCTCTCACGGTGTACCCCAAAACATTTTACCGCGTACCCCACGTTGAGAACCCCTAATATAATGGGACAGTTATTTCTTTCATGAAGGAAGAGCTGTTTTAATGACCGAAGCTCGTATCAAAGGAGCTCCAACAATCATGTCCATCTACAGAATACATGTGGTTTGAGGAGCATGAGGCAACCTTTTTCATATACCATGACAACTGCAGTTTCCAAATATAAACCAAGTTGAAAATCTACGGAAACTTCTGGAGCAACGTCTTAGGCAGCGGTTTCAAGCTCCATCGGAAAAGCAGGAATTGGTCATGTTTCTTGTGGACGAATGGTATTGTATCCCTCCTTACTGACTTTGAGACACTGGCAGACTTTATTACACACCATAAACAGGCTGTACCGGACTCACGTGGCAGTCCAACACCGTATTAATGAATTTAAGTTATTTCAAAATCTCTGCATATTATCTGTATATAACATAACAAAGGTGCCTTCCTGGTGCATCAGATTGCGTTCCTCGTTAACCCTCCGTAGATCGCGTTGGGCCTCACAGATACAGATATTTTATACCTTGAATTTCTTTAACCGACGCTAGATAGAACCCATTCTTTCTCAGTACATTTCAGAGCTTTACTTTACTATATAGCTTATTACTTATTCCTTTACTATATTTAATGTAATATCGCGTAGATCATCTCATTAGTTGCTTAATAACACACATAATTATAACGAATGAGTCTCCCAGACCGCACCTCAACAGCCGTTTAACTATTTCGGAATATCAGATATATTTCAATATCTCTCATTAAGCGAAACGAAAAAAGAAAGAAATATTTGTTTCTACAAAGTAGCTAAAGAGTTAAGAAAAAAAAAGAGTTAAAACAGGGAAGTGACCGTTCAGTGAACAAACAGAAATTTCCTATTTCTCTCTCTTTATTGCTTTTCAAACATTATTTGCGTAGCGTTAAAATTTTTCCGCACGTATATACAGGGTGATTCAGAATTCATCATCAATATTTAGTGGGGAGGAAGGGAATAAGAAAAGAAAGAGATTTCACATAGGAAAGTATGGGGGCAGACGAACGCATGGTGGTGTAGAGGGCGCTGTGTGTACACACCTCTCATACAGAAGCACAGCTGTTTGACGCGTGCAGTCAGTTGTCATTCGACAAGGTGAATTTGCAGAAGTAACCGCCGTGTGCCACACGGCGTGTGGCACACGGCGGTTACTTCTTACCAAACCGCCGTGTGCCACAGCATCAAATGTTTTCACGTATTCATCGCCAACTGCGTGAAACAGGATCGTTTGCTGCTAGTAATGTTAATCGAGGGAGGCGCAGATCGGCACGGACAGTAGCAGTAGAGGAAGCTGTCCTACAGGAAATCGAGGAACAACCTGGTGCTAGCACACGAGGTATGGCTAGGCAGTTTGGAATTTCGCAAGCAACAGCGTGGCGGATATTACACGATGAAGGGTTACATCCGTTTCATCTGCAAAAAGTGCAATTATTGGCAGCAAACGACCATCCCAAGCGTGTTATTTTTTGTCAGTGGTTCATGCAGAGAACAGCCGTTGATCCCAATTTCCCAACGTATGTTCTTTTCACCGATGAGGCGTTGTTCACTCGAGAGGGTGTCTTCAACACACACAATTGGCATGTGTGGGCTCATCAGAACCCACACGGTACAAGACCTGGAGCTGCGCAACAACGTTTTGCTGTCAATGTGTGGACTGGGATTGTGGGTGACTGTTTGTTGGGCCCATATTTACTACCATCCCGTTTGGACGGTGCCAAGTACCTAACATTTCTTCAGACTGTGTTACCGGATCTTCTGAACGAGGTTCCTGATGGTAGTCTCCGGCGAATGTGGTTCCAGCATGACGGCGCTCCTGCACATTTCGCAAATGCTGTGCGTGCTTACCTACGCAGACAGTTTGGTGGTCAATGGATTGGCCGCGGTGGACCGGTTTCTTGGCCACCACGTTCACCGGATTTATCTCCAATTGATTTCTTTGTATGGGGTGCTATGAAAAACATGGTGTACGAGACCCCTGTTGATAGTGCTATGGATCTTGTAGCACGCATATCAGTTGCTGCCTCAAACATCCGGGAAATGCCAGGCATCTTCCACAGGGTCCGGCTGTCCATGCAACGCCGTTGTGAGTCATGCATTCTAGCACATGGTCGGCAGTTCGAGCACCTCTTGTAAGTCTGTACAACCAATGCAAAGAAATGTTACATGTAAGATAATAAATGTTTTTTCCTTACCACTTCCTTCTTATGTGTTCTTTCCATCATTGAACTGGGGTCATTTTGCCCTACTACATGGCATATGCGCCCATGCTTTCCTATGTGAAATCTCCTTCGTTTCATATTACCTACCTCCCCACCAAATATTGATGATGAATTCTGAATCACCCTGTATAATAATAGTATTGGTGAACAACTGAAAAATTTGCAAAACAATTAAACAACCAGTCTTATTATAGCCAAATTTAATACAAGTATTCAACTTTCGTTTATAAATACAAAGTGCTGTCTTATTGATGAAAACGTATCGTGAGTGGGATGAACCTTTCTGGATGACAAAAAATTACTTTTCCATAAATAGTAGTCAAATAATGGATTACTGCATCTAAATACATATTCGCATGTGTCATTGTTTGCTTACAAAGATGGAAAGAACTGCACCATATAAAGGCAATTTGAAAAAGAAAAGATACACACACAGTGGCATATTTAGAAATTCACAAAGGTGGTTTTTGTTTTAACATTTTTCAGTTTCATTTGACATACTGCGGTCTTTTTTTCTTTAGAACGGTCTTAGAAAATATATGATATTGAAGTCTCAACGAAGGAAGAAGGGGAGGAGGGTTGATGTTACAACTTCGTTCTCCTGGGTTTGCCACTCTACACACAAGTTTAAGCTTATTTGATTATGCAGTCTGCAGGTAGAATTTGAAGAAGATTTAGGTTTAAAAATTTTCCTTTAAGATCCTTTTTTCGATGGTTTAATGATTTATTAAATATATAAATTTTTTCAAGGGCAAGGAATTAACCCAACCCGGTATGTTACTGAATATGAAAAAAAAATTGCTTAATCATGCATAATTGACATACCAAAAAAAAATACACTGTGAATTTTCTTTTATACAGGAAAACTAACATAAATTTTATATTTTTCATTGCACTAGTAAAATGCAATTTGCATGGTCCATTGTAGAAAAGGTCACGGTACGTCCCATCCGAAGTATAGGAACCTTTCCTGGACCATCAGTGACCCCTACCGGAAGGGGATTTTTTTATGTAGTTTTTTTGTTTGTTTGTTGCTGAAGGAGCAGTAATTATTTCAATAGCAATATTTTTTCATATATTGTTTTAGTTGTCGTTGATTTTTGTTTCACAACTGCTATGATGCGATATTTCAACGTTATATATATATATTCTGATGCTATACACTTGGCGATCATTGAATTATAACCATCTTACCTGATTCTATGTCAACAAGAATCTAATTTTAAAAAAAGCTCTATAGCATTTATATAAAATTTTATGCAAAACTATCACTAAAGGTGTCGAAATCTCAATTTTCACAAATATTTATTTAACATTTAAAGATGCATGGTAGTTTGAATATTTAGCAGCAGAAATGCCAGTCTTAAGTATCATACAAAATTGATGAATATTAAAACAATTAGTTTGAGAGTTTGTGCCAATATACACACACATTGTATTAAATAGTTTCAAATAATACTTCTTAAGTTTCCCTTAACTTCAGAAGCAAATTTTTCATGTTTGACATTCACATTATTAAACGTTCAAGCATCCATAACTTTTTTTAATACTTAACAATATTGTTGAAAAATCGAGATTCAGGTACATTTACTTAAGATCTTTAATTTATCTTCAGTCACATTTTTTGATAAAAAGCTTTTATATCAGAAGTTATATCAATGGAAATGTAATTTCAACATCTGTAACAAATGAGGCAGTCATATTTCAATAATCGCTAAGTTTATATATTGATCTCTTCGTAAAATTTAAAAAAGTAATCTGCCCCTGAAGAACAAAATCTGATTATGAGTTTTACAAAGACTATTTCAAAATATTTTCTCTCAGGTTCTCTAAATCTTGAACTCAACAAGAAATAAAAGTAAATATCCCCTCAAGCAGCTGCTTACCACAGAGGTCTGACAGCTGCCTATGTTTTGTAAAAAAACTATTGCATCTCTCGATTAGTATCTTACATCAATATTGTATGTTTTTTCATAAACACTTTAAATTATCCATATTTAACTATATTATGGTTGTATTATCAGTTGAGTGGCAGTGGAGAAGTAATACAACTTACAAAAGCCAGTGGAATTCACACACAGAAATGACTAAATAAAGCATTAAATCATGCATTTTTCATTGTGAAAATCATAATTAGTCTTTCTCCTGCAATATATTTTGGCTCAAAGAATGTTTACTTGTGAAAAGATATTCCATTTTGATGACTTGCTGGAGAATCCCGAAATGTACAGTTGAGTGACGATCATGCCATCGTTTACATACAGATCGGAAGAACTTGACCCGCTTAAAATGTCTCCTAGCATGTTCCGCGAACGTTCAACAAGTTAGGAAGTCACGTGATGTCATCTCTAGTAGCTGCCCTGTGGTGTAGAGTGAAGTGTTAAATCCTTCTCATACGTTATATAAATTTATAAACAACCTGTATAAAGTAACAGGTCGTTTATAATTGCGTACGACCTGTTATAAAGTAACAGGTCCTACGCTTTAGCTGTTAATTTTTAGCGACTTAGTCACTGAACTAGAATGCTTTCATAGCTACAAAAGATAACGATTAAAAAAGTATAAAATACTACACTAAAAGATATTGTAATTTATAGTGGTAGATTTTCTCACTCTTGCTTTAATTGCATATATCTACCTATAGGATATAATTAAAATTATGTTTTAATGATTCTTTGAAATAATATCCGTATTATTACACTGACTTCTTTTAGAATAAAATAAAGAGTCCTACCTTTTCTTACTTGTATCTTAATCTTTATACACAAGGTGACCCAAATTAAACTTACAATACTCAAGTAAACTTGTAGGAATAACTCAGTGGATATTGTAATATGTGAAATTTGCACATTTCAGATCATTCACTCCTAATGATTGACTCCGTGGTATAAAAAAGCCATTAACAGAAGAGATTTCGATTGGCGGAATGGTAGCTCAGCGGTTAGAATCCTTAATGCCTGTAGGAGAACGTGGGTTTGTATCCCACCAGGATCAAGTCGATTTTTCCTCAATGCTCAGGATCGTTCAGAGAAGAGGTGCTTACAGGTATTTGCTTATTAATAAAGTAATTGGTTTCATTTAGCTAAAGAAAAATATACATGCCTTCGTCTGTAACAGGAAGACGCCGCTGTTTAACATAAACAGAAAGCCTTCAGCAAACTTGATATTTCAATTATTTTGTCCATTACCAGTATATTATGTGGTGTTTCAATATACCAGTGGTGTCCAACCATTTCCCATATAAAGGCCACATTCAAAATTTTGATTTGTTTCTCCGGCCGTATTGAGTGATATGAGAAAAATTAAAGTGTTATATTTTCAGTATCTTTTTACATGTAAAAGGAAGTCTCTATTTTCATAACATTTTTTTATTTTTAAGACAATATAAAAAAATCAAAATCCCAACACTTTTATATGCAATAAATCAATGTCAGTGATTTATATTTTTAAAGCGATTAAATTATAAAAAAAGCATGACTTACTTTCGTTTTTTTTTTTAAAATACCTTCCTTTTGCTGTTAAATGCTCACTTTAGAAAATATTTCACTTGAAAGGAATGCGTTGTTGGGTTGGGTTGTTTTACCTTTGAGCGGAACTTTTTTTGCATACCGTGGGCTAAACGGCCAGGTCACATGGACCCCGAAGGCTCAGAGAAGGTTGGGGGAGGGGACCCACTGGAATAGCTGTTGGAAGACAGATGATAGCTCACGTCAAGGCCATCCAGCGGTTCTTTAACGTGCACAGGATATGGCTCTCCCGCACACGGGGTCACGGCTTAAAGTTTCATCCGACGGACGGTTGCCTTTCCAAGCTCATCGGTGTCCCCTACTGACCGTGGGCAGGGTGGAGAATTTTGCGGAGATAAATCTCAAACCTGACACAGCTGGGACTCGAACCTGGGAACTACATATTACGATTGTCCCAATAAATGAATGATTAAAAAAAACAAACACCTGGCGCCGTACCGACTGAGCCACATCCGCCGCAGGGATCACTGCATTTCAATATTAAAGTCAATAAATAACCTAAAAATTAAAATATTTGAAAGTTTTATTAAGTGCAATACATAATAACATTTACTGAACAAAGCACAATATTTAATGAAATTATTGAGGATAGCTATTTTAAATAATTGTTCAAAATTTGGTTGAAACCGTGACTTCGTAACCTCAAGACGCACATATTCGCCGCAATGAGTGCCACAATCTTTTAAATTTGTTTATTGTCACTTATTTCATGGTCGAATGTACACAGCACTTGAAATAATTAACAAATTTTAAAATACTGTTTCATTTCATCTTCCGAGCTGGCAGTATAAAAATTATTTACGGACCATAGGTTAGATATCACTGTTATATACATAACGGTCAGTTAAGAGCTTACTTTTCGGACATGGAATAACACTGGTAACAGATACTTTGAACACAATTTTCAGCATCCCCCTGTGAGGTCTTTTATAAACAAAAATAGCGGATGATATTCATCACATCAAATGTTAGTTTACATCAGGAGCATTTCTAAATGCCCTTACTGTAATGAAGGAAGGACGGAAAGTTCAAGTATGAACCACGGATGATCGGAAAAAAGTTTGCTGCTTTGATGAATCACATTTTTGTTTGTACTACGGATGCTTTGAATATGGCGAAAGCATTAGGTGTCAGTGAGTTGGGTTGGGTTGTTTTACCTCTGAGCGGCACTTTTTTGCACACCATGGGCTAAACGGCCAGGTCAAAAGGACCTCAAAGGCTCAGAGAAGGTTGGGGGAGGGGACCCATTGGAAAACAGCTGTTGGAAGACAGATGGTAGCCTCCCGTCAAGGCCATCCAGCGTGTTCTTTAACGTGCACAGGGTATGACTCTCCCGCGCATGGAACCACGGCTTAACGTCCCATCCTACGGACGGCTGCTTTCCAAGTCCATCGGTGTCCTCTACTGACTGTGGGCAGGGCGGGGAGTTTTGCGGAGATAAGTCTCAACGCTGACCCAGCTGGTACTCGAACTTGGGAACTGCAGATTACGAGTCTGGCGCGCTACCGAACGAGCCACCCCTGCCCCAAGTGTCGGTGGATCGCATGAGCAGCAGGTATATGGGTGTTTGCTAGATGAGGAATTGACAAAAGAATGTTCTGTTCCGATGTGTTGGATGATCTGATGCAAGTGTATGCCCAAGAATCCTATGCAATATGAGGTGAACCACCTAATCCCCAAGACACTGTGTAAGCATCTAGAATCAAAAGCATAAAGTTTCCTGTTATTTTGTTTACAAAGCGTCCACGTTTCACTACCATAACTAACCCTAGAAAGAACCAAACTATTATACAGTCTAAATGTAGTCTTTAGGTGTATACGCCTATTTCTCCACACCCTACATAGATTCTTATAAGTCCCAGAGGCAATCCCTATTCGCATATTAATCTCATGCCGCACATCACCAGTATCTGTTACATAGCTCTCAAGATAATTAAACTGTCAAGACTGCAACCTTTCAGATTAATTGAATCACAGCCTGCTAACCAATTTTCATCACTTTAATTTTCAATCTGTTTATAACCAAACCTACTCTACTACCAGTCTCATGAACAGCTCGAATGAAAGAGTTCATCTCATCCACATCATTTGTCAAAATGGCTAAATCATCAGCATAATCTAAATAAAATATTTCCATATCTCCAGACCATTTAAGGCCAAAATATTTCCATTGCAGTGAATTTCGCATAACATAATCAATAACAAAATTAAAGAGGAAAGGAGACAAAAGGCACCCTTGTCGAACACCAGAAGTAATGCAAAACCAATTGCTACAAGCCTTACCAACTTTCACACACGACTAAGAGTTATTATAAAGAGCTTTCATTATGTTAACTTACTTGTCTGGTATACCATATGATCTCACAATCATACACAAATTATGTCGATCAACAGAGTCGAACGCCTTTTTGAAATCAACAAAGCTAGTAACCAAAGGTTTCTGAAACTAAACACTTCTCAAGAATCTGCCTAAAGTGAAAATATTTGATCTGCACCCCCTACCATTTCTGAATCTACATTGTTCGTCAGGCAATTGACTGTCAACCAGATTTTTAATTCTATTAAGCACAATCATGGAAAGAACTTTACCTGGAACAGAGAGTAGGTTGATACCCCTACAGTTATCACAAGAATTGCGATCACCTTTTTTGAAAATAGGGATAATAATAGCTCTGGTAAAATCCTTAGGAACCATTCGTTTATCATACAAGATATTCAAAATTTCAGTCATCCAAGTGGTAACAGAAAGATTCCCAGCTCTAAGCATTTCTGTAGTAATTTCATCTACCCCTGGGGATTTATGTAGTTTAAGTTTAGAAATAGCCAAAATAACTTCAGACTGTGTTATATGGCCAACATTAAAGCCAGTAATGCATCTATCATTACAAGAAATGAGAGTAGAACTAGCCACATTGTTTAGAATATCACTGAAATGCTCAGCCCACCTAGCCATGACATAATCCTCACCTTCTATCAACTTACCTTGTTTATCCTTCAATATCCGTATACCTGTCCGTTTTCTACCACACAAAACATTAACTCTTTAGTACAGCTCTCTGCTGTTGTGCTGTCTAATTGCTTCCTCGGCTTTGCCAGCCAAGCCATCAAGCCAAAGATTCTTACAAGCAGCTAACTGATCTTTACACGTTTATTAAGCTATCTGAAATTATTTCTATCTGTACTAATAGGGTATTGATTAAGGACATTCCCGTAGTTCTTTCTTTCTGAAATAAGCAGAAGTGCGTTTTCACTCAGATAATTCTGTCTCTTCTGCTCCTTTTTTCCTAAACGAGTACTGTTAGTTGCCAAAAACGCCTGTTTAAAATGGTCCCATTCTTCCTCAACGTTAGTAGTAAGCAAACCATCACTGTCATAATGACTAAATAACCTATCATTGTAAACGTTAGCTATAACTATGTCTTTCAGAGCTTTAGTATTAAAGGTAAATTTTTTAACCTTAGCACAACACGTTTTAAGATTTTTGCAAGCCACTTTTAACAAGGTAATGGTCAAATCCAATTTCAGTTCCCCTATATGCCCTGGAATTCCTAACAGAACTAGCCCACTTCCTGTTAATTAATACAAAATCAATCATATTCTTATGCAGCTCATCAGGTGAAACCCATGTGAATTTATGCATGTCGCGGTGTTTGTAATAAGTATTAATTATTCTGAACCATTGAGTTTATTTACCTGTAGTAGCACATGCTCATTGCCATTGCAGCTACCATTACAAAAAGGGTGTATCACCCCTCCCCAAAGTCGGAGTCAGTGCCAACTTTGGCATTGAAGTCATCTAGAACAAGGGTAATATCTCCTTTCTTGACAGAATTCAAAATATCCTGAAGTTGTCCGTAAAATCTATCATCATTGTCATCGCCATCCTCTGTGGGGGTATAACAGCAGATAACATTCAAGTCTTTAATGCTTGTCTGAAATTTTGCTGTAATAAACCATTCATTATTGGAATGATTCATATTCATATCCTAGAAAACCATCACTAGCGTGCCTACTAAGAAGCAGACCCACGCCTTGGTGATGCTTATTATTGTTCCTCCCCGAGAAGATAAATTTAAGATTATTTTAAGAATCTGACCTTTATCTGTCCATTTGGTCTCTTGCAAGCCGAGAATATCTAAATTATAAAGGTGGAATTCTTATGTGAGGACATCAAGAGAATAAGCTCTATCCAAAGTCCTCACATTCCAAGTATACCTATGGAGATAAATTGGTTAGTGGAATGTTTAAAGGAACTATATTTGTTAAGAGAGGGGAATGCCGACAATATCAAACAACCCCGTAATCGCAGGTATGGGGCAAAAATCCTTTACCCCACCACGAAAGGCTGAAGCCATCTACATTGGAAAACTTCCTCCAATTAGATTTTGACGGTGCCAGTAGAAGCAAAGAGTTCAGTGCCTGCGATGACCTCTGCTCAGGATTATCCACCAACTGATAAACATATCCTGTGACTCTATTCACTTGGGGCTGTCAACCCACAAACAAAGAGAAAACACAGCGGAAGATTTTCCCTCCACAGAAGCCCACCAGTGCAGCAAAATAAGGATCCATAATCAAGCTCAGAGAATTATTTCAATCCAATCCAGTTGGTTTCTATGGTCAGCGGCAGGATCCTGTGTGGTTGACCACTCCTTAGCAGGGTAGAAAAAAAGAAATAGCCATAGTTGTCCAGATATTAATTTGGCAGCCTCCACTTCTGTTCATTTGCGCAAGAGAGTATCTCTTTTGAAAGGTACTAACGGCCTGCTCTACGAGAAGGCGGGGTCGGACATTAGGTGTTAGGCCTGGCAGTTTCTATGTATCATCACATGGGATTGGTGCATAGCTCTCCTTCCAATGACTATCTAGCTACCATCGGCATTAGATAAAAGAATAATATATATTGCTGCTGAGACTTTTAGGGAGTCTGTGGAGAGTGCGAAAATACAGTCATATATATCTAAACACTGAAATTAGGCTCTATAATAGTGTGATTCTTTCTAAGATTAGTCATGATGGGGAAACATGTATACTTTCTAAGATTAGTCATGATGGGGAAACATGTATACTTTCTAAGCAGGATAACAAAAAACTCGATGCCTTTGATTTTATGTAGATACTTGCGCAGTATCTTGGGCTTTAGGTGGTATGACTTTATACGTAATGATGAGGTTAGTTGAAGGAGTCAGCAACCTCCCTTTAGCATCATTTTTTGCAGAGAGACACTTCGTTGTTTATAACTGATGATAACACGTGGACTCCGTGTTGTCCATATGTATAGCTGTAGATTGGCAAATACGATTACGAACAAAGGCTTCAGGAAAAGAGGGGAGACTAAGGACACGATGGGTAGATAATGTCAAACGGAACCTTGCTCTAATTCTCCTGTAGTGGCCAAGTGCAGCAGCTGTAACTCAGGACAGGCAGATTAGAAGAACAAAATTATACACTCTAGCAGGACCTCCGTAGCCTATGGTTGCATGGGGATTTTGTATGTAGTTTATACGTTTCCTTACTATCAGTCTAATCACGGTCACTCAGTGATTACGAGTAACAATATTAAGTGAATGTATTTCAAGCTAAAAATCTCTGCTGAATTTTGAAAGCGGAGTTAAGGAATATTTCTCTTTATGCCTTCTTGAAATTTAAATCTCCTAGACTTGAACCTCAAAAATTCCAGCAAAAATAATTATCTATATATTTTATTCGTTCTAGTATATAAAAGGAACAAAAAGTGAAAGGAAAAAATGAAACTACCACTGAAAATAAAAAAATAATATTTATTGAAGAATTATCGTCCCGTTTAATATACATGCTTCTTTAATCATCCACAAATTCTAGATCCGTGGTTTCCAGTGGAAGTCCCCAATTAGTTTCAAATTGTAAATCTCCCGTTTCACGATTTTACCTCAACATTGTTTACATTTGAGGGAACACTCTCCCTTTATATGATTCTGAAGCGTGAAAAACAATAAAACGTGTAAAAGAATTAAATACAGTAGGAAACGTTAAGTGTGTCTCATTTAATCTCCCTGTTGTAGCAAAAGTATTTCCCACAGCATAAAATTAATATTTCTTTTTTCATAACGACTACCGTAGACTTAGTGGTGCGAAATCCTTTCATAACGGTAGGGCTATATTATGTGGTGTAAATACACACTGGTCAAAACAATTAAGGAATAATGTGACATCGACATTATTTCACAGTCAAATCGGAACACTGTTAACCTAAATATCATGGTCGGTGTCTAAGTCAAACGCATATGCTGGAAAATTTAGCAGGATAATTCAAATTATCGCAAAGAACGATTTTGTGCACGTGACGTAGCAGAAATCCCGGTATAAGTACAGTAGTTGATCATTCCACCACATTTCACTGTGAATGAGAAACTTCGGTTGTTTATTAGTGGTTGCCAGTTAATGATGTCAAACTCATCATGATTTTCCAGAATCCGCAAAGTGGAGGGCAATGGGAAGATTAGAAGCTGGCCAGACACAGCAGGCCATGTCACAGAACTTTCAAGGGATACAAAGTGTGGTAAGCAGATTATCAAATCTTTCTGAGAAACAGGAACAGTTCGAAGAAGGCCAGGTCAAAGTCGTGCACCATCATTGACGCCAAGAGGTGACCGTTAATCACTTGTGATGGTCCCTCGAAATTACCGATTGAATTATATGGAACTGCAACCTGCTTTTACTACAGCACGGGGTGGTGCGTATACATGGAAATAATATTCAACTGCCTTCACCATACAGGGCTTAATGCTCAGAGACTTATCGCATGAATTCTTCTAATCCCACATCACTCTAGCGCCTGCAGAATACTGCGATGAGAGCAATGGTCACTAACGCTCAGTTCTATTCAGTGACTGGTCGTGGTTTAACTTGCAGCCTGATACTCTATGAGTCCTCATCTGGCGTGAACAAGGAACTCACATCAGTTTGGCACAGGTGGATTTATGGTTTCGGAAAACATCAGTATTGGAGGGTATACATACCTCTACAACATCAGAAATGGATCTCTGTATAAAGCATATTCAAATGAAAATGTATAAAGGCTGGTGCGGAAGATAGAAAAAAAATTCAAATTAATTGATTGGCAGCTTTCAGTGGATTCCACCGACCTAGAATTAGATAGATAGAATCAGATAGATAGTTAAATTGAAATGTGGTGGGAAGGTTAGAATCTCTTCAAGTTTTGTATGTCCTATTCTTTGTTTGATATAGCAGGAAGCTCAATCACAATATAGGAAAATAAAACAAAAATTAAAAGTAAAGTTCTTTTGAATTTTTAAAAGTTCCCACTTGTGCAGAGTAAATCTTTCTATGATCCAATACTCTTGGATTCCAATTTGCTTTCCTTTCTGCACCAAAACAGACTTCGAAAACAGAAATCAATAGATCAAACAAGATATCAAAAGTAACTTACAGTTTTTTCTTCAGTTCCACAACCAAAATTAACCGTAAGGTTATCACTTGACATGGTTGCCATTAGAAAAAGTTTTTCTTGAACAGTCACTATTGCATATTGTATGTTAAACTTTTTTCTCTCTTTTTCTCCTCCAAAAATGTTCAGATAACTCCTGAAATTATTTAATAAAGTTTACTTCGATTTCTACTGGTAATTATATTTTAACCTTTCTTGATAGTAGTGCTTTTAAAATTCACACCAATAAAAACTTCATCTTTTTCCTCTTGAAATATTTAGCTTAAAATGTCAAAAGTTTTTAAATTTCAAGAAGGCATTAAACATAACTTTGCTTAGAACTTATTTTAGACTTAAATTCAGATGTATAACTTGGCATAAACTCACGTATTATTTCTAAACATTAAGTGTCCGACATTATGCTGTTGATAATCAGACAAGTGCACTGCCTGGTGGAAAATCAGAAACTGTGTTATTTACTATAACTGCTTTGCAAATGGAAGCGAAGGAAAAAGTCACATGTCACTGTTACCTGATTCTAAACTGTGTTAAGAAAAGCAACTGAGTCACTGGCCAACACCCAACAAGGACATGGGAAAGTCGTATAACATAGCCGACTGATAAAGGCTACTCTATTTATACTCAATAACCAGGACTGACCCAACAGCACAAGTATTGCAAGTGATAACTTCGGGCGTTATATGTTTAAGGACACCATGCTAGTAATTGGATGGAATTACTCTAATATCAGTTTAATGTGAAAATGATCTCATGATATTTTCTTTCGCTGGTATAACAAATTTGAAATCTCATTCCTTAAGATTCAATTGGCATTTTCTTTCCTGTACGGAGATAGAAAAATACTTTCAGTTAAATGCATAGATCTCTAGAGGGAGCAGGAGATAACGTCAGTCGAAACTTTAAAAAAAATTCATTTGAGATGGTAAAACAATTTTTTGGTGGAGGGTTTGCCTAGTATAATATTTGAGGCTGCAAAGCATGTCTTTTGGTGAAGAAAAAATTGCACTTATTTGTAACCTCGAAATTTTCGATTCCCAAAATAAATCTACATTTGTAGATTTACTTTGGGAATCGAAAAGATCGGTTCGCTTGAAGGGCGGCAGAATCTTAGGTCAGCGCTTGGTGCAAGCATAGCCAAAACTAGAAAAATCACAAGACTTCCCAAGGCTATCACCTCTATAGTATATGGAAGAATGTTAGCAAACGGAGTCTCGATGTCTGGCAGGAACAATTATGAAAAACTTTCGATACTGTAGGACAGAGACGATAGCTTTACAGAAGCACCTGAAAGCAAATCGACTTTAGCTGTATAACTAATGACCACTGCTCTCAACAAGTCATATCAACTCGAATAATGGGCAGTGAGGTCAGTCTTAAGGTAACATATTCGGAAACCTTTAGTGTCCTTTAGAAATCGGAAAGCAAAGTTTCAATGGTGTCGGGAGAAGCTTCAGTGGACTGTACAGGACTGCGAAAGAGAGAGGTCATGTGGTCAACTGAATCGCGATATATACACCCTTTGGTACAGAACGCATAGTGATGCCAACCACATGAGGCGATGACACTATTCACTGTATAAACTGCTGGAGGGAGAATTATGGTGTGGAGAATTTTCACATGACATGAGGAAGGGGTTTTCCAATAGGTTTCAAGGATCGATAAAACACCGCATCATATTTAAACGTCATATCTGATCACGTGCATCTTGTTCATTTTATATCTTCCTGATGGAGGGGGAGGGAGTGGATCAGTCGGTAGCATGCCAGACTCGTACTCTGCAGTTCCCGGGTTCGAGTCTCAGATGGGTAAGCGTTGAGATATATATCGTTAGATATATAGTTTATATATATATATAATGGATCATTTAGCTCATTGTGTGCAAAAAAGTGGCGCTCAGAGGTAGAACAACCCAAACAACAACCCTAAAGGAGATGGACAGTTTCGGGATAATAATGAAACAGTCCTTTGGGCGAAATCTATCTCTGAATGGTTTGAGGAAGATGAGGTTCATCAAATAATTTCAGAATTTATCATGATTTAATTGAATGTTAAATATGACTGGGATTCTAATGTAGTCCGTTCACATAAAGATGTCACCACGAGCAATATCCTGATGTTTTACCTGCGTAATCTAAGAAATATTACTTCCTACCAATAAATTTTTCTCGGAAATTTAAAACGTTGTTTTAGTAAATCTTAACAGTTATAACTTTTTGATAATATGATAACTTTATAATTAGAATATGAATAAAATTAATAAGGGAGACTTTTGATAAGGGGATGAATTAAGATCTTTCTGCCTGAAACAAAGCGGGATGAAGAGGGGGGCAGACTAAGTTTGGCAAGAAGATTTGTTTACTTCCAAGATGGCCGATGAGAGACTTTCCTGGAAGGATGTTTATTTACAAAATGGCCACTCATGAGGGGATTTGTGTTTGATAAAGGGAGGTATGGTTGTGGAAATTTTAATAAGGGTAATTAGTAAGTGGGTTAATTATTAACGAGAGGATTTAAGAAGGATAGAATTTCTTCTTAATTTTATCTTGATAAAGGGAGGAACTGAATTCCTAAATAAGTATTGGCACACGTCTGATGCAATACTGATGTCATCAGCCCGAAACAAAGGGGTTGAAGGGGGGGGGGGGGGTCAACACCGTGTGTTTGGAAAGAGGGTTGTTTACTTCTGATGGGTTATCTCGCTATCCATGATGGCTCCCTCTAATTTTCGATCTGTTGTTTACTTCATCCATTTGGCTGCCAAAGGATTATGTTTACTTCCTAGGAGTTTATTTAACAAAGGGAAGGGAAATGACATCGTATACAATAATTGAACTCAATTTGGCATAATTATAGCGTAAAACATCCCAGTAGCTGAAATTTTTTGCTCGGCATTGACTGACGTCAGCCTTAAAACAGCGAGAGTATTGGCCTATAGGGATAACAATGATCCACCTACACTCTATAGTAATTGGAGGCGGATCCCATAGGATTAATATTGATCCGTTTCTCTTTTAGAACACTTTTTTAACCTCCTACTGACTCGTGATATGCGACTTGAGATGAACAAAAGAATGCTGATTGCTACTGTATGATCTAAGGAGAGGAATGTCTATAATCTATCGAGAGTATGGAAAAATAGGTGTACACACCTAACGACGAAAATTAGGCTGTATAATTATTTTATTCTTTCTAAGGTTTGCTATAGTTGCAAAAATGGACTCTTGCAAGCAGGATTAACAGGAAACCTGAGGCTTTTGATTCTAGATGCCTACGCAGTATCTTGGGCATTAGATGGTTTGACTTTGTAAATAATGATAAGGTTAGAAGGAGTCCGCCATCTCCTTTGAGCAGCATATTTTGTGCAGAGAGAAACTGCGTTGATTTGGCCATGTTGCCCATGTTGCCCATGTTGCCTGCAGAGTGGCAAACAGGATTATGAACTTCAGGAGAAATATCGGCTTCAGGAAAAGGGAAAGACTTAGGATTCGATGAGCAGACAATGTCGAACAGGAGTTTGCCAGAATTGGCTTACAGTGGACTAATGCAGCAGCATTTTCCACAGTCTGGTAGAACCTCTGTAGCCCTTGGCTGCATGAGTATTTTGTATGTATGCATGTATAAAACTTTGATTTTTTTTTATTCGAGAATTTAAGGTAAGTCAGATTTTTTTTACAGAAAACACAAATTAGTGTCGTATTATATTTAGTTTTCGAATGTGCACCAAATGTTCAAACCGTGGCATGGGGTTAACATTTCAGACATCTGTCATATAGGTGTCACATAACACTCAGGAAATAAGAGTATTTGCGCTTCCTAAGTTATGGTTGCAGTCAGGTTATTGGTATTAGTAGGGTAGCGGAATCCTTTATTCGATCTATGTACTATTCATGTAATTTGGTTCAGTGTAGGTGTCTAAATGTCCAGGTCATAAGGACCGCAAGGATAACAAAAGTTACTAAAGAACTTCATTGGGCACCTTGTTAGGAGAAGTCCAATTTTTAGCCATGAGGGGCATTCAAAATTTCTTGACATGTATCTGAAGAACAAAGAACTTTGCACTTACCTCAACAAAACGTTTACTCTCGTTCAACGTACTCCCTTCGAGTATCTATGCAAAGTTACAGACTTCTACGCCAATTCCAGAACGCTTGGTGGTACCTCCTGTTGGGGAATACTATGAATGACTAAATTCTTGCACCCTTGAAAAAGGCTTCCCAGAAGTTCCTTTTGCATTTTTGGAAACAACTGAAAGTTGCATGGTGCATATTTGGTGGATATGCAGAATGGGCTAACTCTTCGATTTTTTTCCTGTTCCAGATTGACCCTAAATTGTCGGATTTTATGAGCACTGGCATTTTCATGAATATGGGAATCCTTGACACGTCTCTTGGTGGACGCTGCTCCTTCATCTCTTTAACCATTTAGGGCAAAAAAATGTTGGTGTAGTATTGGCTATTATAGTCATTATTTCAAGTAACGTGTTCAAACGTTTTGGGAATTGAACAATATTGTGAACATATTGTGAACAACGGAGGATTTGGGGACACGGTTCATCTTCCGCAACTGAAACTTAGTTGTCGATTTCCCGTCTAATCACTTATCTCAACGTCTGTTAACCGTTTCGGGCCACTAGATTCAAACATTGATGGCATCACCTTGCTCGAGTCGACTCTAGCTCTTTTTTGCTTGTTCTGCCAGTTTTTGGAGTATCCATTTGGCACATATCATTTAGAATTTTAAATGGTGACGAATAATTTTTTCCGCACACTGACAATTGATACACTGACATCTAAACGTTTCCTGAATGGTGATATGTGGGCTTTCTTTAATCAGTTCACGAACATAACCAATGGTTCCCTCGTTCACGGCCTCCTGCAGTCCTCCTGTGTGAGAAAGGTCTTCGAAGCTCTGCTGTCCTCTGAATCTTCGCATTCATCCGATATCATGCCATATGAACAGGCATGATCCCCATATTCTTCTGATAAATCGACAGAAGTATTTTTGGCGTCTTCCCCAAGCTGCATCCTTGTGAGAATGTAAAATCTTTCACTGTCTTTAGCAGACTTTGTATCAAGAACGGACAGATTTCGCAGAGTGAAATTTACACCCCCTCCCCCCAGCGTAGAGAGAAATGATAATGTTGTCTTTGTTTTTAATGCGTAATGGCAAGTTTAGTTAGTCTTTCAAACAAGTCCTATCTCCTTAACTTCAGAGGAACGAGTAGAAATATACACAATGTCAAAAATATTTTGAACGCCTCCGTAGCTATATAGTATATAGTTACGGAGGCGTTTTAAATATTTTGAACGTTTTAAGTACTGTTGAACAATCAATACATTAATACACGGAATATTTGAAATTTACACTTTGAGATGTAATCGTTCTCTGGTAACAAAATTTTAAACCAATTTTTTTTATATATTTTAAATAAACTGCAAATAACAAATATCACAAGCATCCATGTGTATTGATTGTTCAAAATTGATGTAATATTATCACTAGTTTATTTAATCATATGCATAAAAATATTAAGTGATACTAAGTGAAATGATTAAGTAAATTTATGTGATGTAAAAATAATGTTATTTAATTTTGAAAGCAGTCAGTGAAATAGTGAGCAATTTTTGTAACTTTCCGTTTAATTTTAAAAGCATTAGGCACTTCAGTTAATTATTTGAACAAAACAATAAAACTTATTTTGTTTATTAGATATTGTAATTATAGAAAATAGTTAAGGATGAAAATAGTTAGTAAAGATAAAAACGACTACCACTGTAAATCTTGTCATATTTATATGTAGTTTTAAACTTTCTATCAAAGTACCTGTGTTATAGGCAGACAGCGTTCTGGTCCAGTGGCTTACCCGTGTAAGGTCGCTAAAATTAATAGCATACGATCAATTAAATAACTAGGTATCATTCATTAATTTCACAATTCTGTCTAATCAGAATATAAATCCACGACCTTATACTACCCATCGTAACGCTTTGCACGAAATTTTCACATTCTGTAGGAAAATTACCGTAGCAATAGTTAATTTCTATCATCAGAAAAAAATCTCTTTCCTCTGAACACATGAAAACAATTTCTAAATGGAGAAATATGTTTACCATTTTAACATTACATTACATCCCCTCATTGTACGCACCATGATAAAACAGAATCACTTACCTAGTCTTTCTGTGGGATTACGTATTTCATGATGATACGTGTATATATAGGTACAGTCGATCAAAAAAGTATCCGAACACTATGGTTGATTACAGATTTCAGAAAAAATATTTGCCAACGATTTTTTTTAGAAATTAGTGATCTGGAGTGATTAGTCACGTGACACGAAGGTTGCCAGATCATTAATTTCTAAAAAATCGTTGCCAAATATTTTTTATGAATTCTTTAATCAACCATAGTGTTCGGATACTTTTTTGAGCGACTGTACATAAAATGGCGGCTTCTCCTACAAGTTGCCCAATGAGGCCTTTTTAGTAACACCTGTTATCCATGGGGTCATTATGACTTGGAAATTTCTTCACCTACAGAGAAGAAATGTCTGAATCTCTATTTCTTCACTTACAGTGAAGAAATAGAGATTCAGATATAAAGGCATAAAAATTAAAAGAACTAACTTCTCTAATAATTGCAGCTTAAAACCATATAACTTAGGAAGTTTAAATACTATTAAACCCTGTGAGCTATATACATATGACACCTATTATACCTTCTCTGGTTTCAACATAATGCAGCTAACAGAACTTTACGAGCCTGTAAAACATTCCGAGGTCCGTCAACCTAAAGTGTTCTGCGTAGATATTTCACATCCACATAGGACCATATCGAAAACTTAACTCTGTTCAGCATTGTGAGAGCCGGAAACTGGAGAACCATTCCTGCAAATTCTAGGTTACTGGTGGCTTTGGACGTCATCTACATTCATACCTTCGGAAAACTTGTCTAGAGTCCCACTTGTTGCCACTACAAAATAGTTTCCTGTCAAGTGGTAATGATTTAACCTAGGGACTACAGGAGCGAAAAGTGGTTCATCTTTCTGAAAGGGATATGCATGGGCGCTCTTTCCACTGATTGATCCGTGGAGGGGGAATCGAGACCACGGTCTCATAGCATTTCCAGAAAATGAAAGAACCTACATGGTACGAGGCTGAACGTTAAAACATTTTGAAGCCCCATCAAGTAGTGGTTCCTCCCGATCTTTTGATTCTGGCCAATGGAAAAATGTCATGATACTCCTTCTAAGAAACCTGGGGACTGAAAGAGAGAATTTCTTTGTTTTTTGTTCAGTAAAAGATATTCCTTCTATAGGCTTATCCAGTGAGTTATTCGTTCCCTAGCCTTGTTCAGTGAAAGTTACTCGTTCCTCCAACCTTCTTCAGTGAACGTTATTCGTTCCCCAACCTTGTTCAGTCAGTGTTAGTTTTTGTAGCTTAATTTGGTGAGAGTTATCCATTTCTAGCCAGTTTCGGTGAATATTATTCCTTCCCTACGCTTGCTGAATAAGAGTTATTATTTCTCTAGTCTTCAGTGAGAGTTATTCCTTTTCTAGTCCTTCCCTAGCCTAGTTCAGTTAGATTTATTCCATCCCCAGGCTTGTTCAATGAGTGTTGTTCCTTCCCAATCCTTGTTCAGTGAGATTTATTCCTACCCTAGCATTGCTCTGTGAGAGATATCCATCGCTAGCAGTTCTTGTCTTAATTTTAAGAATATAATTCTGTTCATTGTATTTGATGCATCCAAAATGCTGTGCCAGCTTACCATTGACCCACGCACTATGCTTGGCTTCTCACTCGCTGTAACAATGGCATTCATCTAACATATATTCCGCGACAGATTTCTTATTGCGCAGAAATTCCATAGGATGTAGAACAATGGCTATCAATAGGTTGATTTTCTTTCAACTTCAGACCGTTGCCATTTTTCCTACACTTGAGATAATATGCCTCGTGATTTTCCGCTCAATTCCATCACCTCCGTTACGGATGCTTCTGCCCATCAAGCTCCAACGATGTGCCACTTGTTGAAATCAGTCAAATGATCATTTTTACACATGTCGTACTTGGCTTTGCTTTCCATCATGTCATTTACATCTTTAATAGGACTTCGCAGGGACATAGACTATTTACGTCAATAAGACATTTTGCCTTGATTGGCATGCTTCATGGCACTGCACATGATTTTCATGATCATTTGTACAGCCAGTGTATATTTTTTCTCTATTAAAGCCGCATTTAAAAACAGTTGTTACTTGTTCAAAATATGTTTGCTAAAAATATTAGCCAGCCTCTATTTGTCTCAAAGTTGCTGACATGTACATTCATCTCCGTAGAAGTTGAAGAAAAATTCACTCATAGTGATAAGACCTATTTCTTACGCAAAGCCAAACATGCATCTAAAGATTGCCTTTAAAAAATGTGTTTTTATTAATTAGTAACCTCTGCAACAAGCAACTGCTTTAGCGGATATATTTATTTTAAAACAAATAAAAAAAGTGCTAATTTACGGAGACCAATATTTCGTCGTTAGAAGTTTTGAAATCGTGAAATAAAGTGCAGTATGATTCACGCTCGGACCTTGCCAAAAATAAAGATGTGGAGGAGGGTGTGTGTGCAAAGAACTGGATTGACACTGAAGTAGAACATTTTCTACTCTGTTTAGAGATCTTGAAAGAAGTCGTTGAAATATGCCTGAAATATTCTCAAGTTTAATAATTTTTTCCGTAAATTACATTTACTACCATTTCTGAAACGGGTTAACATGGCCCCTTGGTGGCTTTCTATATCCAGCAATGGGATGATGTGAGAAACAGAAATACGACTAATTTAATGATATAGGAAGAAAATCGTTTTATTAAGAGTGAAATATTTTCCTGGAATCTCTTCAGGATATCTGGTAGCTTGTGCGTAGTTCTTATTGGGTTGTACATATTGGGGTACCTTATATATTATACCCTTCTTGAGTTTTTCCAAAGGTACTCCTCTATTGGGAAGTTTGGAAAAGAGCTGACAGCCTCTGTAATTGGCCGTGCGATCTTTCCCGCAGTTAGAACAGGTCGGTGGACCATCCCTGTGTGTCCAGGTACACGCAGTAGTAAGATAGTTGCCAGCGCATTTCACACACCTAGGGGTGTTGAAGCAGTTTCCCTGAGTGTATCCATAAGGCTGGCATTTGTGACATTGTGTTTATCCTTTCTTCCTTTGAAAGGACTTAACACTGATCTTTAGACGGAAATGATTAGTCAGGTTACAGATCTCTTTGTTGACATCTGTTTTTGCCAACTCAATTAGAAATATAGGTAAGGGAGTCTTGTCCCTGTATTTTTTTAAGTTGAAAAACTTTAAGAACCATAAAGTCCATTCCGGACAATTCCTCAGCCACTTTTTCACAGGTGATGTCATCAGGAATGTTCTTGATGATCACCTTTAAGTTCTTTTGTAACTTCAGCTGGTATGTATGAAAAGTAAAATTTTCTTTCTCAAAATGTTTATCAAACTTCTATAGTCTTGGCTACATTTCGTTTGGACTCTAATGGTCTCACCAGATTTTTTTTGCTGTAAATGCTTCCACAGCCAGTGTAACCAGCTTTTTATGAGTGTTCAGTTAATTTTTAGGTTGCCTCAAAACTGTTGGTGGTATTTTGTCCCTCTTAACTGTATTCTGAAGCGAGGAAATTTTTTGTGTTTAAAAAAAAAACATGAAAAACTACAACGGAAATTGTAACAGTTGTAAATCTGACAATAAAATTGTCAGTCAAAAACAGAAAATATATATAATCTCCAAGAGAGATTAAAAGCGAACAGTGAGATATGCAGTCAAAAGACTGCTATTCACACAACATGTAGAGATTTCAAATTGAAATCTCTAAAATCCTCTCTTCAACGTCTACTGGCTATGAAGGTCAAACGGCAGCTGTAGCTCAGAAGAGACACGTCTGGAGAGGAAAACTACACAGTCCGGTTGAACCTCCATAGCCCATTACTGCATGGGGATTTTTATACGTATGTAGACAAAAACAGTTAATTTATCTCAAGAGGTATTCTGAGCAGTTTGATAAAATAATTTATTTTCCTTAAAACCAGATTTACGAAACGTATAGTGACTTACATTTTGCTGCTGATTTAAAAAATAAATAAATAAATACCACCTCAAGCAGCTGCTGGCCACAGAGGTCTGGACAGGAGTCTGTCAGTTTATATGCCATAGTAGAAGATCTGTGAGGATGGCAGGACCTCAGCAGAAAAACAACACAAACGTCCATGCCTTAGTCCGGGGCTCGAACCCAGGTCCCTTAAATCAGTTGCCAAGTGCGCTAACCACTCGGCCACGAGACGACTGATTTTGTTTATTCAAATTTTTCCCTTATAATAATATTTTGAAAATGTTAATTTACAAAATTTTACTTTGTTGCTAGATGAGATTCTCAATTTATCTTTGAAAATAGCGAGAGCTAATGAAATACAAGTCGGGTGGAAGTTATAGATCGTACGTTAAGGTTTTCCAAGTAGGAAAAGGATGAAATACACCTTCGTCGAACAAAAACACTGATTGAAATGCTTCTCATAATGAAATATTTCACGAAATATTAATATTTTTGAACTAGAAAAAGTGAAAATTATCTGGCAACACAACTTGTAATCCTGAGATATCTAGTAATGCTTCGAAAGCTAAATCTAAAATGTCAGCTTTTGTTTCCGGTAAGTAACCTAAATATAGAAGGTAAAAATTATAGAATTTTCTTTCCTCATTCGTTAATCTACTAATAGTCTATATTCGTAAGTAATTCATTTTTTCAGATATGTATAACAGTGCGGAAGATTTTATAGAACTGTAAGTTCTAGTATCTGACATTGTGACAATGATTCTAAATGCTCTGCTGGTTTTATTAATCTATCAATATTGATGTAACTTTAGTTCATTAATAATGGCGTATATTTCCCTATTTCATGTTGACAGGAGGGGACGGAAATTTATTATCATAAATTAAGTAGTAGACTTTGTCAATCTTTCTCGGAACTTTTAGTCATTCTACACAGTTATTAATCAGCAATCATTGCAGAATAATATAATATTCAATATATTAATATAGGTATTTTATTATGTCAAATATTTCTTTGATATTTATAGCGGTTTCATATAATGCATAATATTTGAGGAATTTCTTTTATTTGTGATTGCAGATACATCTAAAATTTATTTTTGTCTCACATTTCGAGGAAGAAAGCTATGGACATTAAGAATGAAAATAGTAACCATCATAAAGTACATTTATATAACTTAAGGTCATTTTCTGATAAATTGCAAAATAATATGAAGCCAATGTTGAGTGCAACACATTGCATTTCATTTAACAGCCATTTAGGTGAAACCTATCGGGCTTTGAACATATTACAAAATTAAAATGGCGGTTTCTGGCACTCAGTAATTTAATTTGTTGGTAATATTTCTCACAAATGACTAAAACATTAAAATAACTACACACTTACGTAATAATAAAAGTATGATATCAGTATGGCTAGGCATGATAATTAATAACCAAGACTTGATTAAGAAAATGGATTTCGACAAATGTAACAGGGATTATCTTTTCAACTTAAACTTTGCAATGTGACAAAAAGTAAAATCTGTCAAAAACCCGAATGCAAACTGTGGCTTATATTAAAGACTTGAACTCCAAAATGTTAACAGCAAATATTTAGTTTATTTTCAACCTAATTTTAATAATTATAAAACTATCATTCGGACAGAAATACGAGAGTCCAAATTGTTTAATATTTTGAATTGAAACGTGGCTATCAGCAATAACATACACATCTCGAATATTTCGTATTTTGATCTCGGAATCTTAATACTTCGAAGTCATTCATCGGTTTCCGATGAACTGAGCGTTGCACAACTTTCAGTTAAACTTCAATGGTAAAATGTTTCGACAATTATTCCCCAGAGCTACCCTAGGCAGACACATTGTTTTTGGCGTAGGAATATGAGGAGTGTTTTTTTGTTTTTTTTTTTATTTTATTTTTTGCGAGTGTTATGGTTTGTTTGTAGTTAGCGCAGGAAACGACTTAAATTTAATAGTTCTGCATAAATATTATACAGAAGTAAGAATTAAAATATTATTCAAATGTAAAGATAAGGCGCAAAAAGGAAATAATATAAGGTAATTTTTCGTAGAATTGGATACTCATGCTGCCATTTTATTTTTATCTGCAAAAGTAGTCCGTTTTCCTCCTTCATAATTTCAAAACAGAAGTATGTCCGAAAGGTACTTTCTATAAAAGATTAATTCTCAAAAAAGTAAAATTGAAAAAGCTACTGGAAAAAGTGCTAAAACTTATCAGATATTAGCTATAAGTCAGTTTAATCCTATTGTAATTTTTAGTCCATGGGACCTTTTTGAAGTGCATGTTTTAGAATTTTGTACTGATTTGTTATGGTAATTAACCTTTGTTTTTGTTGTGGAAGGAAAATATAGGTGCAATTTTGCAGCAAGAGAATATATTTTACATATTTGATATTATAAAGTAATGGTTCAAGTTCCGTAGTCATCCTGCACGGCAGTGGTGCGTTGGCTCAGTCGGTACTGCGATAGGCTCGTAATCTACAATTCCTATGTTCGAATCCCACTCGGATTAGTGTTGAGAAATATCTCCCCAAAATTCTCCGCACTGCCCTCGGTCAGTAGGGAATTCCTATGGGGTTGGAAAGGACACCGTTCGTTGGATGGGACATTAAGCCGTGACCCTGGCGCAGGAGAGCTATACCTTGTATACGTTAAAGAACACCCTGAATTGGCTTTAATGGGAAGTCTCTAACTGCTTTCCTCTAATAGATTTGTACATCTGAAATTTCTAACAGCCTTTCAGTTGCTCCCTTATCCATCGTCTAAGTCCTTGGGTTCATTGTGACTTGGGAATTCAGCACGTTTTGTTCAGAAAAAAAGGTTCCACTCAGAAGTAAAACAATCCAAAAATCCTGCTGGGTAATTTTCCGAAAATGTACGATGTTCTGATTTCACACTTTACTGATTCACCTCTATGTGAGTTTATAATTTTTATGGCTTTTTTTTTTTATAATCCTGCCAGCAGATTAATATGAAACGAGAATTCATAATTGTCATTATCATCCTCAAGCAGTCGTGGGCTACGGAGGTCCAACCAGACTGTGCAATTTAGTTCTCCAAGCATGTCTGTCCTGAGCTACATCTGCTGCATCCGGCCACTACACACCACTTCTAGCAAAGAGTTCAAGTGCCTGCGATGACCTTTGCTCAGGATTATCCACCAGCTGATAAACATATCCTGTGAATCTATTCACTTGGGGCTGTCAACCCACAAACAAACAGAAAACACAGTGAAAGATTTTCCCTCCACAGAAGCCCACCAGTGCAGCAAAATCAGGATCCATAATCGAGCTCAGAGCCATATATCTGTCCAGTCCAGTGGGTTTATATGGTTAGCACCAGGACCTTGTGTGGTTGACCACTCCTCAGCAGGGTAGAAAAAAAAGAAAAGTAGCCATAGTTGTCCAGATCAGTAGGCCACACTGAACTGGCAGCCCTCCACTTCCGTTCACTTCCACAGGAGAGTATCTCTTTTGAAAGGTACTAACGGTCTGCACCACAAGAAGGCGTGGTCGGACATTAGGTGCTAGGCCTGGCCGGTTCTATGCATCATCATTCACTATTCACTATTCTGCAGCAGAATAGTGAATTTTTATAATTCGAAATATTGAAATCGGTATTGTCGCCAAATCTAGTAATGGTTGCCATTTTTATTGCTCGTTATTTTCGAATTATGGCGCTGTGGAATATGCACGATTTGTATTAATAAGTTTATCAAAATTTTATAAATATTTCAATATATATTTCTGAATTCTCGTTTCATGTGAATCCATCGGCAGTATTAAAAAAAGCCACCAAAAATATAACATCAAGTGAATCAATAAAGTGTGGAATAAAAACAATGGTACTTTTCGGTTAACTGAAAAGTACCAAAGAGAGTAAAGGTCAAAAAACAGATTCCAAAAAGTCATCAAAAAACTAGATATCACTGGCATCTGTTAACTTCACTGAAATGGATTTGACAAGTAGTAAAGTGAAATACTAGTATTCTAACTAGAATTGGACAACCTCGAATAAAAAACACTTTACTAATTCGTTCTCACTTGGTCTCCGCTCAATCGGGGCGTTTTTTATAATGCGGACGACAGATTCACTGGATACGAAGATTGGCGCACAATTACGACTGGCACCTCGTTAACCGAAAAGTACCAAAACAAATCTCTCATAATCTCGTTACCGCATATTTCTCTGAAAAATTGCCTGTGGAGCTTGAACGAAAATATTAAAATTGGTAAATTTGGAAAAATTTAAACGCTTTTTTATTTAAACGTACAATCGCATATTTAAATCGTCACAATGTTATCAGAGCTACATACCACCATAATAAATATTTTTACTTCATACTTAGCTATTGTCAAACTTATTGTTTTATGTATCGAATTTATCATAGATATTCTCCCGCAGTTAAATAGTTCCTAAATAATTATTTCGATTCTGTAACATTATAAAACGAGAGTAAACATATCGCAAATGAAGCAGAACGAAAAAAAAATGCACCGCAGATTTGCACTTCAAATGACCTTATGCCCTAATTAATCCTTAAAAACACATGGCTAACACGTCATTGTATTAATACGCCAGATTATATTTATTATCACATTCGTGTGACTCTACCGATTCACAGCCCCCTAGACTTAGCATTATCTCGAGTATTATGCCCCCCCCCCCAAAAAAAAAGTCCCGTATAATTTTTTTTAAATTCTATAACTAATCACACTTCAGAAAATTACTTTCTTAACTACGTTTACCTATCTACTATTTTCCCGACTTTCGAAAACCCTCCATAAATGAGTACCCAATTCTAAATAACTAACGTAAAGCTCTTTCAACATGAGACTTATTTTAGAGTTACTTATATTAAACCGCTATTTCAAGTTTAAAAAGAAGACCAATATTGGAATCTCGTTTTCAAAACGAGTGAAGTTTTTCGTTTATCTACTTTTACACTCAAGACCAATATTGGAATCTCGTTTTCAAAGCGAGTGAAGTTTTTCGTTTATCTACTTTTACACTCTTTAAAAGACTTTTTCTAATTTTTACAAAAAAAGACGAAGATAACCTTGAAGCTATATTAGTCTTATCATGGTTTCTCATACAACATACAAACACTTTCATAAAGACCTGCCCTGCTGGTCTAAATAGTCAGGTATGCTAACCACTAGACCAGGTAGGGTTATTCGAACTAATGTATAATTGGGAAAATGCAAGAGCATATCATAATGCAAAGATTGTTTCTGTCAGTGGAATATTCTTGACACTCTAAAACTGAAATTTCAAGTTTCTACTTTAAATAAATCACTTGCAATATTCGTTAAAAGTTTCGTCGTTTCCATATTTAGCGCCCTCTAACGATGTAAATTGAAACCACATAAGGTTCTGAAAAATACGAATTTATAATAGTTCATTAGCATCCGTCCAACTAAAAAAAGAAATTTCCCATTATCTTTTAAAACAAAACAGTTGTGCTTCCACTTCCTGGATATAAGAGGGAAACTTATTGTTGCAAATGCAAACCTCATAATCTTCACCTTCCACCAAAATATTGAATTTCTTGCCAAAATATGTCGCTTGCACTATTCGTTTAAAATTAAGCAAATTTCAACTTTTTCGGAGCTAGAGGGCGTTGTTTAAACTATACGGAGATTCAGAAAGTGTAAATCGTAATATTTCATTAATTCATTTCCAATCGAAAAATAATTTTGAATTTATTTACAAAAACTAATTTGAATATTTACAGACGGACAGACGACAAATTGAAAATTATTTTCGTTTATTAAAACGAACTAAAAAATGTTTGTCTCATATTTCCTGTATTACTTATAACTCTACGAAAACATTTCTATAACGCTTCTCGTTGACGAAATGAATATTAAGTGTAATATTTTGTTTTGACAGAAGGAAACTATATTTTTCGGAGTGAAAGAACAGCAGAAGTCTCTTCGTCCAAGATCTCAAGTAATATCATCATGGAGAAGACGTTACAATTGCCTTATTGTGCTGACTTTAATGCAGCGTAGATCGACATTTGTTCAATTTCAGTGAAGAAAGGCCTTACAAGTGATTCTACTGTTAAATAAAAAGACGTTTTTGAAGGAAGTGAACTTTTTGTTATTTTTAAAGCAAATTCTGTTTCAATCTGTGACAAATCAGTCCTCCAATGAAACAGTTTTATCAAACACAGAATAAGCTATACTCCTTAGTAGCTGTGAACATCCAAGTTTTACACAACGTATCCTTTGATGTTGAATTTAGATATTAAACAGAATGTAAATTGCTTTATACGACGAATCTATCACTTTCGTAATGACAATTCTTTGCCTCATTCGCAAAATAACTAGTAAGAGTACTTCTGATCTGATTCCATTTTTAATGAATGCAGATGAGTATTTCGTCATTTGTTTATATATATGTAACGATTCTAGATTTTAAAAACGTTTTTTCCTATATTATAATGTGTTATAAAGACATGTATTTGTGTAAGACAGCTAGCTAAATACTTACCAATTTTAGTGTATTTGTATCATTATATTTATTATTATCAGATTATATTCTACTAGCAAAGACTATTGCTGATATTTCGTTTATTATTTTAAACTAATACGATTTAATGCATTTATTTTTTTCTGTGCTCTCTACACGCAGGCCAAAGCTATTATGAGTGTGAATATCTGCCAGTGCATGTTTACATCACTGCAATTCCTCACCAAACACAAGAAAAGGCGTCGAGGGGAAGGAAAAGGCCGGGGATTCTATTGTTCATTGTGCCGTTACTCTACCGATATATCAACCCACATCAAGCATCACATGCTCATTCACTCTGGAGATCGTCCTCACAAGTGTTTGCACTGTGGAAAGAGTTTCAAACAGAAGATTCATCTCGAGGGGCATCTTCGTATCCACACAGGAGAACGACCATTTCCTTGCAAACTTTGTAATAAATCTTTCACAACGCAGGACGCTCTAACTAAGCACAGACGAATTCACTTGATGCAACGGCCCTTTAGGTGCAGACATTGCGAAAAGACAGAAGAGAAAGACATTCAGAAGAATGCTTTAGTTCAACGTGAAAAAAATTATTTTTAAATTTATTGTATTCATATATTAGCAATTTTTTTATTTTCTCTATTGTAAACTTGTTTAAATGTTTGATGTCTTTGTAGATTATATCTCACAATGCCCTTTATCAATTTCTATTATTCAATTTAGCTTTAAATTCTGTATTCTTATGTTTTTGCAAGATTTGGGAATATGTTTTGACATAATTTTTTTAACCTTGCCTGAGCTCGTACTTTCTCGTAATCACGAGGTTTTGATGTCCACAGGACTCTGACGACGAAGGCACGTGCACAAAACGAAGCCAGTGACGTATTAATAGTCGAAATTTCCAGAGCATGCATTAACAGGAATAAGCAGAAATGATTAAACAGTTTGTAGAGCATTGCCCGTTGCCTGCATGCTCAATGATATCGAAATTTGAAACTTGGAGAAAGGTTATAGGTAGTTAAGTATGTTAGTTTTTGAATTGAAACGATAAAGCTAATACTTTTACACCTAATAGGCACAATACACTTTAATAGGCATTTTATGAGTTACATTTGATTCTAATATTTGCAGAAACCAGATTTCATAAGCGTACGTTTTTCATTTTAGGCCCCGGCTTGACCCCATCGTATTGTTATAGAATTTTAGTTTCATTTTTTTTCCTTTGACAACTGTGATTAAATTCGGAATAAACAAACAGTAAATGAACTGATATAATAAATGAGACAATAAATTAAATGAATAATATACAAAAATTCAGTGTCAGTCATTTGAAACACCAATATCAACTGCATTAAATCATCATCACATTTATTAAAATTTAAATGATTAACCAATATAACATTGGAAAACGGGAATCGCAAATAAAAGTATACATTCAAACTTTTACTTCCATCACATATGGAAGAAATGATGCTCCCTACACAGATTTACTTCTGAACAAAACCACTTTTACCACCATATAACCACAATTCTCAGTAGTCTCTGCCCAAACACCAAAGAAAATTCATCTTTTCACACTAATCAATTTACTACTCTGACTCATCCTTTGAAACAAACCGTGTTTCAATCCATTCATTACGTAATTCACACACTGTAATACAATTCTGTCTCGTTTACATTGCTACACATGCGTAGTCCGCCTCAGTATTAAGTGACCGAAGTTTGCTATTCACCGACTATATATTGTAGCTGAGCTTATGATTGCTGCAATGTACTAAAGTTTCGACAGTTCATTTATATTATAAATAAATTTCAAATAAATTTTATTTCTGACGAAAGAGCACGATTTCATTTCACATTCTTGCCAAATTAATAGTGCTTTTCCTGTTCCAAATTTTGATTTGTACCCTTTAGATAAATTACGCATTTTTTTTTTCAATACCATGTAAAACATTTTTGTAAGTCACTTGTTACATTCTTTCAGGATTGTTCTAAGTAATAACATGCATCATTGTTAAGCAAATATTAAATTGAAATATCCATTCCTTCTCTCTAACACACCAAAATGCGTAAGAGTGTGACATCTGCAAGTGTAGATTTACGTCATTACAATTCCTCTCCAAACAAGGAGAGACATCGAGGGGAAGGAAAAGACCTAAATCTACATTAGGGATCATATGCTCATCCATTCTGCAGATCGTCCAC